>VZRV01005021.1:1147877-1604549 GCA_013398115.1 Falcunculus frontatus
CCCCCGTTCCCCCGCCCGCTGCCGGCAGCAGGGAGGGCCCGGAGCGCAGGCCCGGTCCCAGGCTCGGCTGCCAAGCAGCAGCAGGAGCCTCTTCCCGCAGAAATGGTGCCTCCCACGCAGGAGCGAGATCCCACGGTGTTCGCCGGGTTTTCAGCTCCCGCCGGGAGCTGCGGCCCGGGAGTCGCGGGGGTGCTGTGCTTGAACTCTGGACACCTCCTTGTTTTCCTCCTTGCCTCGTGACTTTTATGGCCTGTCACGGAGGGAAGGCAGAGGAACGAAAGGCGAGATCCCTGCCTGCTGCTTCTTTCCTGCGTCCTTCCCGCAGCAGCTCCGATGGCAACCTCAGCGCCCCAGCCAACCTGCCAGGGGGGGATTCCGAGCTCCCACGGCTCTCACCTGACCCATCGTCCTCCCAGCACCCATGTTTGTCCTTGCTTGATGCTTCGTTTATTCCCAGATATTGGCTAAGACTGCATCAAACCTGGTAGGAATTACGGGGTCAAAGATCTGAGCTCAGCTCATCAGTGTTGACTTGTTGCAGACTTTGCCAGGGCGCTGCTGGATATGGATGCCCGTGTTGGCTTCTTCTGGAGCTGGGTGTCTGTTCCTCCTGGACCAAGCCACACGTGTAATGTATTGTTGGGAGTTTTGTGACCTGATTACTTGATGTTTTGGAGTTTCTCATAACCTAAATGACTTGGAGATGGCTTGGATAAGGGCAGAGTCCTTTTAAAGGGTTACATCGGAGGGAGGTGGCTTGGTTTGGAGGAATAATGTATGGGTGACCCAGATTTCAGAACTGCACCTGAACTGGGTGAGGAGGAGGCATCCGTAAATCAGACTTGAAGTTGTAACAAATCTGAATTCTTAGTTTTTGTTAGTGTTAGGAACAGCTCAGCTGGCTTCTGTGTAGAACCTCGTTTTGCCAGCTGGTGATTGAGGGTGGCATTTGTCCCATCCTGCCTGTAGAGCAGCTTCATGGTCTGGCTGAATCTCAGTAGGGTTGTACGGTCCAGTCCTGCTCGTGACAGCAGGTGACTTGGCTTGAGGTTGGCGCTCCTGTTCTTTGAAATAGTGGGACACAAATACTTCTGGGAACCTCTTGTGCATCCTGATAGATTTTGATGGTAAGAGTCTGTTCCACAGGCCTTTTTTTTTTTTTTCCATATTTCATCCTGCTAACTTTAGATGAATGTTCTTGCACTTCTTCTGTTGAGTCTTATCCTTTCTTATGGTTCACTTGTTTCGTGTGCTTTCTAGCAGGAAAGAGCCAAATTATGCTATAGTTTTTTATGTTTTTTCTTCTTTTTTTTCTTTTTAATGTAATCTACTTTGGAGTCTTGTTTAAAGTGAGCTGTTTTATTTAATTAGTTTGTATTCATATAACATTCACTCTCTGTAGTTATCCCAGGCAAAATTTAAGAAACAGCCCGCAAGGGATTTCAAATTCTTAATTGGAATCACATTTTTTTCCAAGGACGTTTGATTCTAAGAGTTTACTGTGCTTTCTGTCATCTGGTATCTTTCCAGTTGATGTTGTTTGCTTAGTTACTGTTTGGCTAAATTATCCACAGCTAGTTTATTTCAGTAGTCATGCCTGGGAAGTTTTGCAATTCCTTTCCGCTTTGCAGCTCCTCACTGAACTCCCGTTGAATCTTTTAATGAAGTAGTCAGAAGTGACTTCAGTGCAAATGCAGTTGTGCTGTATTGTTTTGGCTCTTGGGCTCTACAGAGAGGTTATTTCCCTCTTTCCTGAGGTAATCACACAATTGATGCTCAGAGTATCAGTCAATTGGGGACAGATACCTTCACCTGACCTCTGGCAGGTATTTACATTCCCAGCTGGTTATCACTGCATCGAATCCAAAATTCTACTAGAAAAGTACCCAGTCTTGATTTCAAGATATCAAGTGATAGGCTGCACTGGTTTCCCGGGTAAATTATTCCAATGGCTGATTACCCTCGCTAATTTCTTATCTCCATCTGTCCAGCCTGGCTCCTAACCACAAAGTCTTGGTGTGAGTTTTCATGCCAGATGATGGAGCCTGTTGCTGCCAGGAGGACACGTTCTGGCTCAAAGATGGCCTGTTGTACTGCAAGCCCACGGCCATTAGCTGTGCTGAGCTCTTCCTTCTGGGAAGAGGCAGCCGTGGAGCTGAAGCCTGGGTGATCAGTGTGGTTTAGAGCAGCGGTGGAGGGTGCCTGGCCTGGTGTTTGTGGCCGGGCAGGGCTTCCTGGGAATTGTGATTGGATAGCTTGTGTTACTTGGAGCTGGGCTTCAGGTGATGAGCAGCCCAGCAGAACAGCAGGCTGCTGCTGAAGGAACGATCCAGTTCTCATCCAGTCCTGACTGCAAGCTCCTGCTGCTTCCCTAGGATTGGCTCTAGTGACCAAGCAGCCTCAGATCAGTCCAGTCACTGCTCCAACTGAATATTAACCCCCTTCCCTAAACAAAAAAATACGGAAGTTGGATCAGTCTGCCTTGTGGCCAGAGAGATTGCTGAAGAAGTGTAGCATGACACTGGGCATGAGAAACGTGGTGAGGGACCACTTCTTCCAACAGCAGGATTAGGTGCCAGAGGGAATCACACATTTAGTTCCTACATTTCTGTGCTTGGATAAACAGGCTGTGGTTGCACAAATCCTCTCAGCTGGCACTGCTGTTGAAAGAAGCCGTCGTGCCTGCCTGTTGTCATCCCTGCTGGTTCCCTGCTGCGGTTTGTTGTGAGACCACACAGACACCTATACCACCAGAAGAGAAAGGGCAGAGGATGGAACTCCTTTTGGCAAGCTGAAGAGTTGGTGAAACTAGGAGTTGTCACAAGCACACCTTACCTTAAATCTTCATGGAAGGCGATGTATCTTTTCACTTTCCCTTTGCAGCAGAGGTGTGAGAGCAGCTGCCCTGATTTACTCAGTAGTGCAGGTTAACTCTGTTGCGTGGCTTGGGAGAACTGGGTTTAGGTCAGCTGCTTTTATGTCTTTGGTCAAGAAGCGTGTGTTGAAATTTGTTGTGTGGGAAAGCATTTAATGTAAGAAGAAGGAGGTCTGAGCCTTGGCTGTGACACACTGCTACCTATGAAGGGTTCAGTGGTGCAGAAAAGTTCCAAGTTAATGCATTCATGCATTCTAGATGTGAGTTCTCAGTGATGCTCAGTGCTGAGCAAGGTGGGGTGCCCTTTTGGGAAAGCTTCATTAATCTTGTCTCTTCCATTAACAAGTGGCTCCAGCTTTCTTGCCCTTTGAGTAGAATTGGTTTGCTGAGACAAAATCCATTCCCCATTTATTATTTGAAACACCATTCCTTGGAGTCCCATACAGAACACTGCAGGATGAGGAACAGAGCCTGTGGTGGGGGCTTGTTTTGACCTCATGTTTGGGGGGGTTGGATTAAAAGCGAGATGAAGTCAAAGAATAAATTCCCATGACTTTAGTCCAAGTTCAGTGCAAGGTCAGGGGGAGGGCTATTGGTTTTGATAGTGGGAAAAATTTAGAAGAGGGAAGGTGATTACCATGACATGTGTACAAATGTACCTAGCTAAACAGACACACACATGTAAATGTATACAAAATAGAGGGTGTTCTGATGCTAGGAGAGGTTGAGGAGGAGTGGCTGGAGAAACTGTAATTGGATAGCACACAGGGAGGGAACTGAGGTGGGAGGAAGCACAGGAACCTGCGGCCGGGAGAATACTGCATTAAAGCAGAGCTGGCTGTAAATTCCCTTCCTGAAAACACATCCTATTTGCAGTGTCACGGAGAAGTGTGTGACATTCGGACACTGAGCCACCTTTTTGTGATCTCAGACTGAACACCCAGCTGCAGGCAGGGGCTCAGTGTGTGAGGTTCACTGCCCATGGCCGCCCTGGTGCTCAGAGTCATTAAGCATTGGGGTTCCTGCTGCTGATCATACACGGAAATTCCCAAATCTTTACCTGGGCCAGGCTAGGGTGGTGCCCAGTGGGATCCAGGAGCTGGGTGATCCCCTCCATGGGCAGAGCAAACCCAGCCTTGCACAGGGTGTGGCTGGGGGAAGAGAGGGGAGGGACGCCTCCTGCTTCATCAACGAATCCAGCAGTAGAGTTTATGAAGCCAAAAGACACCCCTCTGGAGGGGAGGGGATTAGGATCCTGGTCGTGTTAGGGCATGATTTGTTCAGGTTGCAGAAGCCCTGGGATAATCAGGGGACACGAGTGTGGGTTACAAGGAGACCTGTAACTACTTGGACATGATCCCTTTTCACATCTGCCACAAAGTGGCTGCCATGGCTACACTTGCACATTCACTTGATAATAGAAATAGATGCACAAAGCAGTGTTAAACCAACAGAAACGCCACTAGTGGGAGGAGTAGAAGAAGAAGATGCTTTGCCCATGATCTTGCTGGGCAGCTGCAAAAAATCAGGATGTGTAAGCTGTATGGTATGTGTGTTTTACACTCACGTTTACAGGTGTAATGATCAAAAATGCCTACGCAGATTGTTTGAATAGCTTAAATCTTACCTGAACCCTTAAATCTTCACTACAAATTGCTGTCCTGTGACAAAGGGCTTGTGGAAACTTGGAAAGAGTACGTGGGAAGAGTATAGCTTTCACAGGAAAAGAAAAGGTGCCATACCAGTGCCCAGCAAAGCTCTGATGCTGTAGCATCAGATGTCTTTAGTGGGTCTGGGCTCCAGGCAAAATCCTTGGATTAAGCTTGAGTTTAGATGCAGAAGTTTTGCTGTAGGTATTCCATAGTGCAGGCATCCAGGGGTAATTCTAGCCCTATGAAATGTAATCCAGCTGCAGCATTTGAGTCACTCTCCTTTCTGAGGTACTCCGAGATCACTGTCTGGTTTTACAGGTGAGGGCTGCCAGGCTGCTAGTGAAGTTGAGAAGGTACAGTGTGTCTCTGTTTCCATTCTGTTGCTGGATATAGGGGAGCAGGGATGTTCTGAGTATGCTGCCAGCTCTGCAGGACAGGAACAGTGCCTCAGTGCACAGTATTTAGAACAGTGAGGATTCAGTCCTCAAGTGACTCTTCTCATTGTTTGTTCTCTTTTTCTGTGACTTGTTTTGTGCATGAAGATATTTCAGGCTTGAGTCTGGATACAGTAGAGCTGATAGATCTTAGAGTGCTTTGAGAATACAAGGCTTTTCTCTCCTTTCTCTACCCCTGCCCACAAGACTGTAGAATATCCTGAGTTGGTAGGCACCCACAAGGATCACTGAAGTCCGACTCCTAGGCAAGGTGTTTTCTCCTGGAAAGGCACGTCCCAGGTATAGGCAAGCAGAATCTCAGGATGGGCAGTGGGGGTGGCACTGGCAAGGCTGCAGTACAGCACACAACCCTGTCACAGCTCTATGCTGTGACAAACCCTGGGGCAGAGAAAGGATTCTGTGGGGAGACAGGCAAAGGGAAGTGGGACTATCTCACTATTTTTACAGCAAATTATGGGTTGTGGCATGTTTTTTGAAATGTGCAAGTGATTGAGGGAGATGGGTTTGCCCCTCAAGTCACCCGGTAGTTTCTTAATAACAACTGGTGCTGTGTATGGGGAATACATGACTGCACTGTCACTGTCTTCTTATTCCTGGGCACAGCTGGGAAGAGGGAATATTCTGTCAGGGCACATGGGGAAGGCTGAAAGGGAAGCTGTAAGGTGTTGCTGTAGGCACAGGGTGAACACTGCTTGTTTTGGTGCCATCTGGGAAGGCAGTCATTCTCTGACACCACTCCTACAGTTCACCTTGTGTTCCTGCCCCTGCACAATGAGTAAACAGAGCTGTTTCACTTCGAAGAGGGGCAGAGAGAGGAAGATGAGCAATTTGGAGGTATGCTGGAGCAATGAAGTGTGCCTTATCCTGGAAGAGCAAGGCCAGGCATGCAAGTTATGTCATTGTAGCGTGTGCTCTGTCACAGGGGAGGGTCAGGGCTGTGAAAAGCAGCTAAAAATTGTGTCTGTGTGTATAGAAAAATCGTAACAGCTGAGTTGCCCAGTGGGTGTTACCAGATACACCACAGACATTTTTCCTTCATTCCATACCAGCATCATTTTTACCTATCCAGCTGCTGTGTGATAACAGTGATATCAAAGACATGAAATTACACATCTGAATGTAGAAGGGGAAGGATGGATTGATTCTGACTCTAATAGTCCTATCAAAATGACTTTAGAAGAGACCAGAACAAGAAAAGGCGAGATGTGCTGTATTGTGTGTGCAGTGAAAACTGGCATGGTCAGAAATCTTATGTTCAACGAGGCAGTATGGAAGCAAATCTGCCCTGAAATGTATTATAATTGTGTTTTACAAGAATATTGCCTTTGAAAGCTTAATTTAAAAGGTGGCATTGTAAAAGGTTTTGTTGTGACTGCTAAAAAGAGTGAAGAAAGTTCACTGAAAGGGGAAAAAAGGTAGTAACAGATGTGGGAGACAAATACAGAAATGTCAAGGAAAGCATGTGCAGAGACACCAGCTTGGTTTTAAATTGTGGTTTGGTAGAGAAATACAGTTTTGTGTTTAGTTGGAGCAAGAAATATCTGATTCTGTATGTCCCAAGTTCATAAAATTGATATAATTGGAGAAAGGGTCTCCCCTGAATGTGGGCAGAGTGAGAAATAGATAACTGTGAATATCTGACGTGTGTGAGGTTATGGGAGTGGGGCTTTCACTGACTGGGCAGTGAGATCCCTCCAATACAAGTGTAATACCAGAATGAGCCAAAACAACACCTACATTGTGTGAAAGATCTCTATTATTTGTAGTAAACAACTTCACAGCACAAAAGGAAAATATCTTAGTAATGTGTTTTGTTATCTGGAAGAACTTGGAGGCAAAAAGACACGGAAGGAAAGAACAGAGTGAGCAGTTGATACATTTTTGTTGGGGAAGGGATTGCTTAAATAAGACTTTGCTTATGGTTGCAATCAGATACAGGGTTTATAACAGGGCTTTGCATATTCAGTACACTGAGCAGCCACTCCCTGCCTAATCCTCAGAGTATGGCTGTCAGGTAGGAGGGGTTACTATCACCCCAGCTGCACAGATGACCCTCAGACAGGCAGAAACTGCTGCAAACAGCTAGAATTAGGAACTGGAAATTCTGCTGGATGAGGGCACCATTCTTGGTTACCTTAAAATACCCAAAAATCAGTTACAATCTAAGTCTTCTGTAGAGACTCCTTTTAATGAATGACTGCAGCGGGGCACTGAAGGAAGGAGAGCTCCCGGTATCCTAACGTGTGTTCCCCTTCCAGCCTGGATTATATTACTGGTGATAACAGCTATCCTTTGTGGGCCCCACTGGCTTGAAATTTCTAGTGACTGCACCCGTGTTTAACTGCTCATAAGCCATAGTCATGAGGAGAGGCAAGACTTCAAACAGCAGGGTGCATCTTTGTCACCTTCTGTTGGGGCAAGTGTAGGAATAGCCAAAAGTCTGGAATGGTGGGGTGTTGCCCATGTTTGCATCAAAAGCAGCAATGCTGTGTCCTGCTGTGGGTATAGCTGTAATTGCACCTTCGCTGGCACACATGGGAGAGGTGAGGTGCTGGCTTCAGTCATAGGCAGCAGACATCTGTGCTGACAGCTGGGTTCCTCAGGTGCATCGGTCTGGCAGAGGTACGACCAAATTTTCCATACAGGAAGGTGTTTGGGAAGAGGACTCCAAGAAGGAGAGCTTTTGCTCTTCCCTCCTTCTTGGGCATGGTCCACTGGCAATCCCAACCCTTCCCCTTGAGGCGCTCTGTTGCTCTTAGCTTTCCCAAACTACAGTGGTCACACCACATCGTACTCCTTGTTGTTACATCCAATGATTTTTTTTAAGCACAGCAAAAGATTTTGCCCCCTGCCAAGTCCAACAAACTCGTTGAGGTGAGGTTGGGCAGTGTCAGAGGGTACAGCTGAGAGCTGCCCGTGAGGCTGCACTGGAGGAACTCTGCTGCATCGCGTTGACCTTGGCAGAGGTGGGATGTTTATGTGTTTATTTATGCCCCGCTGATCAAAGCGCATTGCAGGTAATGGGAAGGCGAAGGAGCCGAGTCTCCGATTTCATTTGCCTGGTGCCTATGGCTTCCCAGGGGAAGTCTCTCATGGATGGGAAGGTATGCACCACTCCAATTAGAATATATCGTGCACGCCTGCGTAGGCTGGGGGACGCGAGGACTTTGCATTCCTCAGTCAGAGCTGTCGTTTTGTGACCGTGTCATAAAAGAGGTGAAGGAAATTGTATCGGCTCGATTTTCCACTGTTACTCATGGCCACTGTTAAGTTGCCTCATCCTCTCATTTCTCACCAGCACACTGAAGTCAGGAGCTTGGGGTGAATTTGAGGCACACAGACCTTATTTTACTCCTCGGCATCGCCATCTGATAAGGTGGGACCTGGGAGGGGAAAGAGAGAGGTGGTTTTACATGCCACAGGGCTGAGGAAAAGGAAGCCGTAGGCCAGTCAAGAAGAGTCAGAGTTGATGTCTTCAAAGACTGCCAAAAGGCAATCTTAGGATCCTGATTGCTCATCTAATATCTGAACAGCCATGCAGCCATCAAGGAGTGCTGTTTCAGAAAATCTAGAAGGGTGGTGGTGGGAAGCAGACTGCCCCCTCATTCATATGCAGAAAAATGAAAATGGAGGGAGGAAGGATTAAAATATCTCTAATAGTTACTTATGCATTGAAACTTGTTTAATTACTAAAATGGGAAAAAAATATTTTAATTAATGCATCATAGAAATGCTAGTGATATTTCTGAGCTGGTGTAAAATTAAAGCTTTAAAGTAATCCACACTTGGAGGTGTACTGCACATGAAAGTACGTGGACATAATTTTTGCCCATTGCCAGAGAAGGGGAAATAATACTGAAATAGGGAATATCAGTATTGTTCATCTGTGTGTGCTGTTTCTTAGGTTTTTTATGATTCTACCTGTAGGGCTGTACTTTTTTCTTTTTTAATTTTTATAATATGCTGTGTTAATGACAGTATTAGGAACTAATTCTAAATCTTAACTACAACATCTATGTAACTACTGTAATTACTACTATAAACTTTGAAATAAGGTTGTAGTAATTGGTAAAGCTAGTTATAAAAAGCATTTTCTAAGATTGATGTATATATCAGTTACAGCATTCAAACCCCTGATTTATACAACTTTTCACAGCTTTAGCTGAAGGACAAAGTCACAAGAATGTCTTCCCCTCACCTTCCCTTTGGAGTGTTTCCACGCTAGACTTTGCAGAAGGTTTGAGGAGGTTTCCAGGGCTTTTCCTAGGATCTCCTACATGTTGTTACTTGTTTTCAGAGTTGCTCACAGGGGCTGTCTCCTAATTCACCTCTCGTCCATGCAACATCCCCTCAGAGCCAGCCCTTTCCTACAGGGAGAAGGCTGGCTGTGGGTTCACCGGAATGGCAGTCAGTGGCAATAAAGAGAGAAGGAAACATTAAACCATAAAAACAATGGCTTATTTCGAAATGGTTGTAAATCCAATTAGAATATCCTGCTTCCCCTGGTGCCCGCTTCTCACCTGGGAGGGCAGCAGAAGTGTTCCTAGCAGAGGGCCAGGATTGAGGGTGTAAAACCTCCCTGCTGTGCTGCTGCTGGTGTGTGTGGGCTGCCGAGGGAGCACCTGGCTCTGTGTGTGGAGTGCTTGGCAGTCACACATGGAGACACTCCTACGCTGCAGCGTCAGGGACTGGCCTGTGGATCCTGGGTGTGGTTTCACCAGAACTTGGGGCTAAGTCCAGGTTTTTCCTTTCCTGCTCCTGTTTTGCTGCCCAGCCCCGTGTTCTTGTCCTCTCGTGCAGCTTGTACAGCTGCTCTGGGGTCCCAGCACAGGGAGGACATGGAGCTGCTGGAGCCAGTCCAGAGGAGGCCACCAGAATGGTCTGAGGGATGGAGCAGCTCTGCTGGGAGGAAAGGCTGAGGGAACTGGGATTGTTGTGCCTGGAGAAGGCTTTGAGGTGACCTCATTGTCGCCTTCTAGTCCCTGAAGGGAGCCCACAGGAAAAATGGAGAGAGACTCTTGACAAGGGCCTGCAGTGACAGGACAAGGGGCAATGGCCTCACACTGACAGAGAGCAGGTTTAGATGGGATATCAGGAAGAAATTGTTCCCTGTGAGGGTGGTGAGGCCCTGGCACAGGTTGTCCAGAGAAGCTGTGGCTGCCCCATTTCTGGAAGTGTCCAAGGCCAGGTTGGATGGGGCTCTGAGGTGACCCTGCTCATGCCAGGGGATTGGAATGAGATGGTCTTTAAAGATCCTTCCAACCCAAAGCATTCTCTGATTCTATATACAACTACTGCAGGGAGCTATCAGATTTACCTTTACTTACTTATCTTTTCTCCTGTGTCACACCTTTATGGCTGCTCACATCACTCTGCTCCTGGGTTGTTTTTTTTTTGGCTCGACAACTCCCTGGGATGGCTTATACATGGTCACATGTGCACTGGCACGAGGGAGATGTTGGCAGCAACCTGGATGCATAGTAAATTGTAAATTGGTCTGTTCTGGATTTCCGGTGTTCTGGATTTTCAGGGTTCCACATCAAGTCTTAGTCAAAATTTTTTAAGATCCAATTCCAGGTGGTGTTGGATAGTTTGTACAGTCAGCAGCAGAAGGAATTTTTTTTTTTTTAAGGAATGTAATATAAACAAATGAACTTTGAAGAATATCTGCAAATACCTACATTGTGCCTGACAAATTTGATTATTCGTCTTTGTTAACCCAGTTATATCATAATGTATTTCACTGTCCTTTTTTTAGTTTCTGGTAGCTCATGTAACTCATTGCATCAGGCCTAAATATTCTGCACTGTCATCAGTCCCAACCTTTGAAAAACAGGGATCAGGCAGAGAGGGAAGGGGGAGTTGCCCTTCCTTTCCTTAGTCACAAATTAAGGTTTAGGATTAAGAAATTAAGATAAACCCAGACAGCGAGATCTAATTTTTGAGTCATACTTAGTTTTTTAGGCCTTTTCCACACCCATTGAAGGCCATACATCCATTTTTTCTTAATTGTAAGGCAAAACTCTCACCTAACCACATGATTCTAGGAAGTGGGACTGTATGAGAAACAGAAAATGTTGTGATATGCACAATAAACCTTTGCCAGTTGGCCATACAAGCCTTAGACTGTGAGTAACAACAAGTTTTCCATGTGTTTGCATTAGTACCTTCCTATTCAGCACCCACACAATTCCTGTGGCTTTGGGTGTGTGAAGCTATTTTTCCACAAGGGAGAGGGAAGGGGTCCCCGCTGGTGCTTTCCCACATTTACATTTCGTATAACATTTTATTTATATCTGATACTTTTTGCTTCCAATAGCAAACTTGTCTCATTGTAGCTTCTTCGATCTAAGGACGCCAATTAAATTTCCAAGAAAAAAATGGTTTGTTCCCTGAGAAGCTGGGTTAGGGGAGGTTTGTACCAAAACCTGTTTTTCCCACACACATGCCTGCATCCCTTTTGGATGGATTTTTTTTTTCTTTCTTTCTTTAGCTGCAGTTTTCAGTACAAGGCTCCATCACTGTTACACTATTGCCAAGTATTTTTGGTTATGATACAAATCTCATCACTTTTTCAAATAAATCTCATTGCTGGAGTCATAAGGAAATTAAAACTGCTATGGGGAGCTAAGGCTGAAAACATGCATTCTGAAGGTACAACACGAGGATAAATGTGTGATTTTGTTGTTGTGGTTGCTGTCTCATGGGATTCTGAATCCAGCAATTTTTCATCTTTCTCTCCAATTAGTGGTACAATATTGAAACCAGAGTACAGTTTTCTGCTGTTGTTAAGGCTGATGACATTGTGCTGTCACTACCACAGAATTATATACAAGTGCAGTTTTAGGGGTATTTTAGCATTTTTTTTTAGTTGCATAGGATGTACTTTACCTATTGATACAAAAGCAGGATTTTGCCAGTATATTTATGGCTGGGTATATATTGGTGTTTAGCTTGTCTGTTATCCCACACTGCTAGAATGTTCCAGCTTTATCTTCTTATCTTCTTTATCTGTGGGGCTTTGACAGCTACCAGAAATCTGACATTTTCAAGGTGGAACTCGATCTGGCTGTGAAAGGCGTTATATTACATGTTTGCATCAGACAGGGTAACTTTGGAGGCCCTCTCTGCAGGGCAGGACAGTTTGTCCCAGTTCAGTTTGCTGAATGTTGTTCATCCTTATCTGCCTGTAGCTTAACTGTGCTCGGGATGGGTACAGGTAATGTGACAACAGCTGTGCTCACAAATGCTTCCACTGTGCAGGCTGGGCAAGGCCAAGCTTTCAAGTGTGTCTCCAGGTCCTTTGATGTTTTAAGGGCATTTGCATCTGTCAGAATGGTTTGGTGCAAACATGAGCGTTCTTTAGTCTGAGACTCAAAAACAGCAGCGTGGGATTCTGGCTCATGCGTCTGTAGCATAGTAGGAGACTCCAAGATTTCTGCTGCTAACTGGAGAATCTCTCCCATGAAGGTCCTGAATCATCCTGCTCAAAGAGGAACTGGGAACTCCTTGAGTTCGTGGCAAATATGCCATCTAGGAATGTGTATAGCAAGCTGCTAGCAGCAACTTCTGCATAAAATGTCATAGGGGAAGTAATTTGGGAAGTTCTTGCCTCCTTTTGTGCTCTAGATACTTCTGTCAGTTGTGTCTCCATCCCCAGAGTTCGTAGAGAGAGCTGCACAGAGCGACTTGCAGTAACTCAATTCATTATGTTCACTGTGGGAATTCTGCTGTTTGCCAAGTAGTGTCAATAACCTTTCTAGTGAGCTCCAGCAGTGAGAATCATACACTGTTCTTGTTTATTCTCATATTAGAAGACTGCTTATATATCAAGGCTTACCCATTACTTCTATGAATATAAACTTAACCTCTGCTTAGAGTGAACGAGGTTTTTTTGCTGTACGGGTGACCCCATTTTATCTTAAGAGTGAATCACTTTTATTGCATCTCTGGGAGGTGCAATGTACAATCCAAGCCACGTTCTTCACTCACTGTTTGCCAAATGTTCAGAAGCAATTTTCAAGATGAAATTTTGTTCAACCCAAAATCATGTTTCTCTGACACTTTTTTTTTGTTTGCTTTAAGTATTATAATCTACTTAAATAGAAACCAATGTAAGAAAAGTATGGAAAAGTATCCTTTTATTTTTTTCCCCTGAGTTGGTGAGTCATTAGATAATTAATAGGCTCAGAGTATCTTGAGTGTGCCTACCACGAGTGAAAGCTGGTGAGATGTGACTGGGTGTGTTAAAACTCAGGCAAACTGCACTGGTGTAACTGGGAGGTCTCACTCATGTTTCTCAAGCTTCAGTGGCAGCTCAGATGCATTTTCCAGGAGGTCAGGTACTATTGGCAGCTTTGCTTTGTTCTCCCCTGCCTAAGACACCTGAGGCAGCTCCTGGTTCCCAGAACATTACCAGCATTGTGTAGCACAGCAGTAGACTCTACATTATTTTGCTTTTTTAGATCACCTTTCTTACTCTCCAGGTCCTTTCCTTCAGCAAGCTCCTTCTGCTCTCCATGACCTCAAAGCTGACTCCATGTAACATTTCCCTCCTTCCTTCTTATCTCTAGCACCCTCTGTTATCTCTTCCTGAGCTCAAGAGTTTTGACCCCCCTCCTTCACCTCCCTTGATGGGTTGTACAGTGATAGAGCAGCCTGGGGTGGTGTGTGAAGGTTGGTGACTGTTTCTTTGCAGGGGAATATGCAGTGGGAATCTCTCACGTGGAGGGACATGCAGCTGAGGAAGCCAGCCTAAGCATGGCAGGACTAGCTGAGGAAATATAAAAATTGAGGCTTGTGGCAGGGCAGGCTTTGTGTTCGGTTTCCTGGGTGTCTCACCAAACTGAAATCCAGCGTGTGGGATGGTGAGATGGTGCTGTCCCACACACTGAGCTCTGGGTTTTGTAAGGAGGAAGGCTGGCTCTGAGCTGATTCAAATCATAGAATGTTAAGGGGTTGGAAACAACCTTAAAGATCATCTAGTCCCAAACCCATCTGCTGTGGGCCCAGACACCTTCCACTCAACCAGGTTGCTCAGAGCCCCATCCAGCCTGGCCTTGAACACGGCCACGGATGGGGCAGCCACAGCTTCTCTGGGCAACCTGTGCCAGGGCCTCAGCACCCTCACAGGAAAGAATTCCTTCTTAATACCTAACCTAAATTTCCCCTCTTTCAGCTCCTTGTAAAGTGTACCTGAACTGTGTGACCAAGATGATTAAACCAAGCTGAGATAGCTGGAAAAGGCTCGGGGCAGCCTTGTTGTTTTTTGGGTGGGGGTTAGAGTCAAACACGAAACTCTTTCCTGCCTGAGCTGCAGCCCTTAAAGCCAGCTTTGGCATTTCTACACCAGGCTGTGGCTGCACCAGCAGGGATAAGCCCAAACTAGGGACTACTTGGGAAAGCCTTTGTTTCAATAAGAGAAAGGGTGTCCTGCCCACGCCGCTCAAGTGTTGTCGTTAATGGCTTTCTCCTCTCGCTGCCAGAAGCTCAGGGCTGCAACTGGGCCGGAGCAGCTCCATCCCCGTGTCACAGGGCAGGACTTTCTCTGCTGGGAGCGTGTTTGCAGCAGCCTGGGCGTGTGGGCTGCCCCATGGCCCGGGGCAGGGGAGCAGGATGGGGAGCAGGATGGGGAGCGGGGCCGAGGGCGGCCGGGCGGCACCCAGCACCACGTGGCGAGGGCCAAGGCAGCAGGCGGAAGGCTCTGTCTCTCCCCACTTTTGGAGGAGAAGGAGGAGGAGGAGGAGGATCTCAGGGCTTCGTTTGTGTGTAGCCTTGCTTCCTGGCTAGCTGAAGGGCTTGTCTGTGCTTGATAGCACTTGTTATTGCTCCTTTCTTGTTTGTTGGAGGAGGGGGGGAGGGGAGGTGAGGTACTTTCTATTTAAAACCAGAAGTGTTTGTCATCTCCATCCAGGTGAATTAACCCACAGTGGAAGGAAGTACAGCATTGACGTCGCCTTTTGTAATCTGGGAAAGCTGTGGATGGATTGTGCCCTCGTGCTTTCACTGCTGTGCTGATCACCATGCCACCTCCTGCACCCTTCCCCTCTCAGATTTTGTGCCTGTGAGTGCAGCAGGACCAAGCATCGCCCCTCTGTTTTCATGCTGGTGTGTGGCCAGCTGCTCCCTCTCACTGTTCCAGCTTGGAGGGGTTCTGTGCACCTGCAATCACCTACAAGCTGGGTGTGTGGGAGCTGAACTCCTGGGTTTCCAGGCCCTCTTGGGAGAAGAGCTTGAGTGGCTTTACCTCAACAGGGAGCATCGGTTTGCCTTGTTCCACAGAGAGAGCAGAAGAGGGAGTGGTGGCCAGCCCAACATCTGATCCAGTGAGAGATGTGAAAGATCAGTAAGCCCCAAAAGGGGAAACAGTGAATTATCTTTGAGAGTTTGCATACCCTGCCTAGTGGCTAGATAGGTCCTGTGTGCTGTTCTATCATGTTACTGGCCCTGCTGAAAATGCTTATTGAAAGTTTGCTTTGGGTAGCTGAGCTCCTGGGGGTCTCCTGGGCCCTCCTCTGATGGAGCAGACCTGCATTGGGAGTTTAATATGGCCGTGTTCCACAGGCACTCTCTTCTGGTAATTACTGGGCTTTTGTACATAGCTGCTCTGCATGTGAAGACTACAGGTGCTGTCAGTCTTGTTTTATTATTTCCTCTTCCATCTCCATGAAATCCTTATTGCAGGCATCTGTATTCTACTGTAGTGCACCCAGCCTTCAACCAGGAGCTTAACAGTTTCCCTGGCGAGATGCAGGAATCCTCCCCTCCTGTCTCTGCAGAAAGTTTGCCTGCTCCTTCTCCTGCCTCACTTCCCAAATCTCATCTCTTGCTCTCCCTGAGGTGTGCAAAACACCTGGCAGTAATATGATGAGACAAATCTCACTTGGCAGCTTCCAGTGTTGATGTGCTGTGCACCTCCCTCTACCCTGCCTCCCAGTATCATGAAACTGCTCCAAATGCAGCTTTAAACTCATCCTTTCACCTGTCCAAATCCTTGCAACAGAGCCATGGAAGTGGAAACTGGGGTTTTGAACTTAGTAAGAGGAAATTCAGTGCTGTGTATGTCTGTGAAACAGCACAGTGAGCAAGAGTTCTTCTTCCCCTGACAAAATGTGGGCTTGAGTTTGAGGACCTTACTATTCAGACCTTTATGAGCCATCCTATCTTTGGTAATAGTAAACCTTCCTTAGCCAGCAGCCTGTGTCTCCCTAAACAGTCTCTCTGCTCCTGGGGGGCCTGTTTTTGAAGACCATCTGTATTAGGTGTGAGGAGTAGTACTTTTCTAGGCCTGGAGCTGAGGAGACTCCGGTCCAGGTAACCAGGAGAACCAAGAGCAGTGTAGCACAAGAATGATCTGATGTGCAACCTTTGAAAAGACAGTTTAGCAGCATCCAGGTAGTTTAGTACCAGCTGACAGCAGCAAGAGGTGGTAGAAACCCCCTGGGAACTCCCTGAATGGACAAATTTCTTTGAAACATACTGTTTCTTGAAATTGTAACTCTTACAACTGCTCACTTCTTGGGAGGGAAAATCCAAGTTGCTGAAAAATCCTGCTTTTGGCCTGCTTTTGTAAGAAAGTCTGTCTTTTCACTATAAACAAAATTAAAGATTACATGAGAAAAAATACACAGGAAGAAGTTAACTGATGAGTTAACTCAATTGAGTTAACTCAATTATTTTTTTAGAATTGAGGTTGTTCAGCCTGGAGAAGGGAAGGCTCCAGGGAGAGCTCATTTCAGCCTTCCGGTATTTAAAAGGGGTGTATAGAAATAGGGAGAGCTACTTTTTTCATGGGCAGGTAGTCATAGGACGAGGGAGATGTGCTTTAAACCAAAAGAGGAGAGATTTAGATTTGATATTGGGAAGAAATCCTTTAATATGAGGGTGGCAAGGCACTGGCACAGGTTTCCCAAAGAAGCTGTGGCTGCCCCATCCCTGGAAGTGTCCACGGCCAGGTATTGCTCAGGGGCTCTGAGCAACCTGGTTGAGTGGAAGGTGTCCCTGCCCATGGCACGGGGTTGGAACTGGATGATCTTTAATGCCCCTTCCAACCCAAACCATTCTATGATTCTGTGATGACAATACCCATGATGAAGGTGTATAAAATGCTTCAGTGCTAACTCCAGAGCATGCTCCTTGCTTTCAGAGCAGGTGTTGTTTCACTTGACGTAAGGGAAAATAGAAGCTAAACCAGCTTTCAGGCCAGGCGTGCCCTGGCCATGGAGCTAACTGGGACAATTAGTTCAGATGTAATTATGCCCTTACTGCTTTTACTTTCTGTGTGGGATCAGAAGTTGGTACTTGTGACTATAGAGCCACTCCAGCACAAGGAAATCACCGTAGAAGAAAAGGGAGGGAGCCACAGTGGTTTGTCTCTTTCTCAGGTTTTTTCCAGGTAGGGACTGTGGGTCATGGTAGAAGCCAGAAAGATAAAAGTGGTGAATCAGATTCTTCCGTCCTTTTCACAGACATATCCCAAATGTGCATTCCCTAGTGCTTTGTCATGTCTGAACTTCAAATGCAATAGTGGATGGGAAATTCCACTATATCCTTTGGGAAACTGTCCAACAATCCTGAGGTGGCTTTTTTTTTTTTCCTTTCCCCCTCCCTAAAAGAGTAGACTAAATGATGACGTAGTTTCTCTTTATAGTCTGTAGATTAGTGCACACACACCAGAACTACTCCTCTCAACTCATGTGGTTTACAGCCTTCAAATATCTCATGTCTTGTGTCATGTCCTAGTTACCTGTTAAACAAATTCTTACATTCCTATGTCTTGTTAATTAATTTCTGTGATCGTTTGCAATGAGGTCCTGACCTACACAGAGATCTGTAAAGAGAGCCGCCAGCTCCAAAGAACAAGCAAAAATCAGAGAGAATTTGAAGACTCAGCTAGAGGAGGCTAGGAGTATTTGTCCACCATGCCCCATGAAAATTACTGGAGATTTTTGTTAGTTTTCTTGTTCTCTGGATGCCTTCTGGTACCCCCTTTTGGGTCTGAGATAACCAGCCATGGCCACCACTTTTCGTAAGTTGCCCTGTGGCCATTGCAGAGAGCTCAGCGCCTCTGCTCTTTGACCAAAGTCACTTTCTGCATCTGCATGTGAAACTAAAAAGACACCAGTGGGTTTATTTTGGTGTTACTCTCATACTGCAAGCTTACATCTGGTGTTTGCCTACTCTCAGTCTTTCTTTGTTTCCCAGCTCTTATCACCCACTAGGTATGTGGTGTTGGTTTTGTTTTTGGTTTTTATCAGCTACAGTAGAAGCAGTGAATTAGATCCATCGTATCATTATGAAGTAGTAACAGAAAAATGCATTTTTCTTCAGCAGGATGTGTCACTGATGGAGTCTGAAGAAACCAGTGAGGGAGGTACCACTCCCCCAGGAGCCAGCAGCACCACTGGGGAAGCCTGGGATTCTTCAGCCGTGGAAGGAGAGCATCATGCCACTCACACAGCAGCCAAAATGAGCACTAGCCCATCTAACTCTGCAAAGAGAGCAGAGCTCAGCACAGCCAAGGACTCCCTTGCTGCTCCAGGGAAAGCAGCAGAGATGCTGGGCAGACCCTCTAACTCTATGCAAAAAGTGCCAGCAGGACTGGAACAAGGCCGAGGGGATACAGAGCCTCAAAAGGGACTCTCAGAACTGGAAGGAGAAATGCTTTTAGAGGAGGGTGGACTGCATTATTCTTTGAAACTTAGGCAATTGGAACTGGTTGACCTGGAAAGCAACCAGGACCCTTCCTCTCACAGCAAAGTCCAGGATGAGCCAGCCCCTGGCAGCCCCATCCTGCAGGCTATGAACCTCAACACTGAGTTTCCTCAGTGCCAGGCAGAACTGGCTTTTCATGGCTCAGACCCTCAGGCCCAGCAAACGAAATCCCCTTTGGCTGATGCCATTTCCTCTCAGAGGGAGTCACCTAAGTGCTTTTTGGTCTGTAAAACTGTTTCAGAAGCACATTATAAGGCTGAACCCTTTCTGGATAACATCTCCAAGGATTCTTTGCAGGAGGTCGATGCTGTTGCAGAGCAGGAGCAAAGCACCCAAAAGGCGGCACCAGCACCTGATGAGCAGCCTACCTCAGAGGGAGCAGTAGAAGACACAGCTGAACCTTACACTTCTGAAGATGCTCAGGAAAGCTTAAGAGCACCCCAGGGTTTGGAAGAGAATACAGAATCTTTCTCTTCCCATCAGTTGTCTTCCACCTTAACACGTGACAGCCAAATGAGTTCACTACAAGTGGACGGAAACACCCCAGCTGGTGAAACAGGGAATACCAGCACGGTCAAAGACCAGGGAATGATTCCTAAAGAGAACTCATCTGCTCCCAAGTGCCTTCATCTAGAAGATGATCACAGAAAAACAGAGGGCAGACTTGCCCCTTCAGCAGAGAGGACTTTCCAAGGAAGGAGTACTGCTAAAAGGACAGAGGAAGTGAATGCTTCACAGCATAAGGAGCCAGCTCGGGAGGAGGCAGCGTCTGAACTTCAGCAGGAAGAGGAGGAGGAAGAGTGCAAAGAGCAGAATCTGCCGGAAGAAGGCAAATCTTTGGAGCTCAAAGATCAGAAAAACAAGGAACAAAATGAGCAGGAACAACTGCAGAGGGCAGAGCTCAGACTGGAGGAAGAGCTCAAACAAGAGGCTCTATCATCAGCCTTTGGGTCAGAGATACCTTCTGTTCCCAGGCATAATGTGGATGTGTGTGGTTTGGAGTATGTTTCCTTGTCTGAGCAAACAGGATCAGCATTTCCTCCTGGGGAACCTGTCTCTGTGGATCAGCGTCCTGGTGAGGATGTGCTGCTGAAAGCTCATGTCACAGAAGCAGGTTCTGGATGTCAGCCACCTGCTGTCGGCCCTCTGTCCTCAAATAACCTGAACCCAGGCGGGGAAACTCCACACACGTGCCATGTCTCTGAGCAGGCAGAAGACCTGGAGGACTCTGGCCGCTTTTCCATTGGTGGTCAGGATATTGGAGAAGCTCACTGGGATGATAAGACACAACTGGGCAGGGAGAATGGGCACAGTGATGGTCATGGAAAAGCTGTCAAGAGGTTTGACAAAAGAGAGGCACCACTCTGTGGTGGGGTGACAGCACCTTTCAGCTCAGAGAACCCAGAGGCACCTGTTCCAGCACACCCTTCCTCTGGTACCAGTAACTTGGAGTCACCTGATCCCATAGATCTTCATCCCATTACAGGAAAAGCTGAGCTTTGGGACTTCATTCCAGCTTCCCCCTCAGAGCTCACCTCAGCAGCACCAGCGTCTGTCCCAGAGCAGGAGGTGCCAGCCTCTGTGACCCCCGAGCACTGTCCTGGCACCAGCCTGAACGAGCTGCCAGACTCTGCAGGGAAACCACCCAACCAAGCTGCACCTGCACAGGGGTGGGACCCAACACCAGCAGAAACTGCTGTTGTAAGGACCGATGCAGGGGAGGCCAAGACTTCCCATGAACTCCTTACTTCTGAGGAAGGCTTTCATGAGGACCTTAGTGGCCCAAATTCTTTCTCTGTAATGTACACGAGCTCCCTTCCTCTACAGGGGAGCCTTCCTGGGGATAGGCGGTCTGTGGCTGGTATTGCAGGGCCTCTGGAACCATCCCAAACCCCAGGAAGGACTTCCACTCCCCTGAGCCACCCAGAGACAATTCAGCAAAACTCCCCCGAAAAAAGTGCTATTATCCAAGGAAAAGAAACGGGAACAAATGCGGATCATAAAGCACAACAAGTGCCTTTATTTGATGAGCCTGACTGCAGTTTCTACCAAAAAGAGCCTGGATCCAGAATTTCCAGTGTCCTGAGCACCCTAACTTGGCCCTCCGAAGATGATACGGTCCTTGCTGTGAACCAGCAAGGACAAACTCTGTCCCCTGTGTCCCACTCAAGCCTACCTCTGGTGTCTGAGCCTGATGGCAAACAGCTTCCTCATCCTCCTTCCCATGTCCAAAGGCCCAGTCAAGCTCAGGCCCCTGCACTCCATGCAAATCACCTTGTTCCACCTCCAGCCCCTGAAGATTACCAGCCACTGGCTCCTGGACCACACTCCAGGCCCCCCCTCAGCTGTGGGATGGATGATGATAAGCTGGGAGCCATTCACCCTGCTCTAGGCCATCCTCTCCGTACTGCCACCTCTGCGTCTGATTCCAACTCCGTGGCCTCTGCTTCTGATGGAGAAAGTCTAGCAGAGAGAGATGACCTTGTTCCAGTAAGTGGAGAGTGGGATCTCGGTGACTCAGGTCCCCATGATACAGAGACTTCTGATGACTCAGGGGTCAGTTTGCTGACCAAAAGTTTTTCGGCTCTTGGAAACGAAATGTTGGTTGGCTGCTCTGACACCAGCCCTGAAATAGCGGATCACCACATGGATATAGAGAGTGGAAAATCCTCACCTGACCACCCTTCTTGGCCCTCCTTGGAAGGCTTGATAACATCCCCAGACTCCAAGAGCAGAGACTCTGCACAGCTCCTTCCGATGCTTGCATTCACCAATCCAATCCATTTCCTCCAGCTCAGCCCTCCATCGCCGCCGACCACCAGAACAACCTGCCAGGACGAGGAGCTGCGATGGGAGCAGCCTGCAGGTGGCCTTGGTGTGGACACAAAGAACATCCAGGCTCCACTGGCAGTCACAGAGAAAACAGAAGGTGAGAGGAGGGTCAGGCAAAGGCTGGAGGGAGGAGAACACCAGCCGAAGGAAGAAATGGCCAAACATGCACCCTTGGAAAAATCATCAAGTTGGCCAGACAAAAAAAAGATAGGGGTAGCTGTGCAGGAGCCAGCAGCCAATCAAGAAAATCCAATTAAAAGCCGAGTAAAAACCAAGGACTGGCACCGTCAGGGCCTGAAGAGGATGTCAGTACCACCAGACATCTTGCAGCGTGAGTCCTCTCTTCCATTTTCCTTCCTCATTCCCCTCTAACTTAGTGCAGTTATCAAAAAGTAGGATTAAATTAAATAGACAATGTGATAGAGAGGCATGAGAACTGAGATCTTAGCATGGCTCTTGTGCCTTTCTGGTGATATTCCTTGCTCCAGTCCTATAGCCCCCTCCTATCCTGCCTCAAGCTTCCCTTTCCAACTGTCCACTCCCTCCTCTCTGCTGCCCTGTGCATCCTGCTTGTTCCCTTGAGTAGGGATGCACTCTGGGGCTCAGTCCCCCCATTCCACACTAATAGCTGCAGCAATAAACTTATTTCATGGATCCCTGAGGCAGAAAGGAAGAACATGCACACACCCTCGGTAGGCCATATCTCTTACCACTTGTTTACTTGCTGCCTCCCCTTATTTTGCAGCTGGCACTTTTAGGTTCCCACTTGACCTTCTAAAAAAGATGGTTCTCCTGTGAGCACAGGATTTGAGAGTACAGATAAGAATGCAAATTTGTCAAACCCAAGGTCCCAGCTTGCACAGAAGTCAAATCACTGATGTCACAAGTGGAAAACATGCATCTTCTGTAATGCATCTCATTCTGCAGTGCTTGCTGCCAGGATGTATGTCTGTTCTTTACTATATCTTACATGAACTTTAAATAATTGCTTCTTTTCAGCTCTTTCTTTAGTTTATTTTTGAAGCTCTGCAACATGCTGGATTTTTGGCACATAGGAAAAGGGGGGGCGGGGGTGGAGGGGTGTAAAAGGTTTGGCAGAGCTTGAATCAAGATTTGTTCATATGTTTGACCTCTAATGTCTTGATTCCAAATTTTAAAACATTCAAGGCAACAGTACTGTCTTTCCCCTTACCCATAACTGCAGCTCAGTCTTTGGGCTTTCTTCCTTTTTCTGCTTCCAGTTGTTTCAGATTTAGAATTTCATCACACCTTATTTGATTAAATCCCTCACAAACCAAAAGGCAAAGCTGTGCTTTCTCAATTTTTACACTTTGGCTCCCCTGATCTCCTGAGGCCGAGTAGCTGAAAGTGTAAGGACTGCACCAAACAGGGTACACAGGCAGTGTCTTTGCTTGGATAACAGGAGAGGGAAGCTCTTAGAGTTACTGTCATTGCCTAAAATGTCAGCTTTTTTCTTTGTGTGAAAAGAAAATGTGCCTAACCGATGTAAAGTGTAAGTAATGGCAAGGATTATTAAAACTAGGATATTTCTGACCCAGAAATAAATGTCACGAGGGCACCTGTACTCCAACTCAAGACTGCCACTTAGGTGGGGTACAGTTAAGTGGTATCTGTGCATCATTTGGATTGTAGCTTGGCTCTAAAAATGGACTGATGTGTTTACTTTCCACTTGTCTTCTATGCAGAGGTTTCTTCTGTTCCTTCAGAGGAAGAAGCTCACAAGGCACACAGGGAACCACCAGTCAGCTCAGAAACAGTTATAATGCGGTGAGTCTCTCAAAGACCCTGAGAATTTCCCCCATCCCTGCGCATCAAAAACACCTTCATTGTTTCTGAGTTACCAAAGATGATAAGGAGTGGAAAACTATAATTAAACACCCTAGGCCTGTGTTTGAGTCTATGCTCTCTTGAAGAGGACCCTGCTGCAACAGAGGTATTTCTGTACCTTCAGGACAGCCTTTCCACTAAGCCAAACTTCACCCTTTGTCAAGTAAAGCTTGGGGAGCTTGAGCTTGTTGGGAAAGGAGAGGTCCCTGGTGTGACAGAGCAGTTTCTATGGTTTGGATGAACCATCTCTGGTGCTGTGCCCTTCGTTCACTCTGTATTTTGAAATCTTTATTCCCTGGCAGAGAGAAGAAACCTGCAGACACAACGGAGAACTTCAAGCGCCGGCACTCCAAACTGATCAACTCCTGTAAGTACCTCCTGCCTGGGGTGCTGTGGAAGCCTCCTGTCCCCCCTCATCTCTGACCCTTGCAGTGAGCACAAAGGAGAGGGACTCCTGTAACGTGGTGGTAGTGAGGATGGAGTGTTAGAGAGCAGGGGAAGCAGCTGGAGTCCTGCAGTACACTTGGGCAGCTGGGTTGCTTTGCCTGAATTTGGCTGTCCCAATCCGGGGCAGAGTTTTCTCCAGGTTGAAGCAGAGGGTGAGTTGCTACTACAGAAGAGATAAACGTATGTCTCTTTCTTCACAGCAAGATTGCTGTATCAGGAATACAGTGATGTGGTTCTGAACAAGGCCATCCAAAGCCAGAAGAGAGTGGATTATCCAGAGGATATAGAGTCAAGTTTCCCAAGTTCCCCAAGGCTACGGAGGAAAGTGCTGTCTCCCCAGGACTCATATTTGCAACGTCTGTCAGTCTCATCTAATGCATCCCTCTGGCAGGACATCCCCATGATACGGGGCAGCAGAATGCTGCTCAACATGTCCCGTGAGGAGCAGAGGCTGCAAGAGGTAAGGGACAGATGTGACACAGTAAATGGGTGGTCTGTGGTCAAGAAAGAGTCTCTGGAAGAGGAGTTAAAGCAGAGAGCAAAAACTGTGATGTGAGAATGCCGGTGGTTGAAGCAGAGGTCGCTTCTACCCCTGTAAGCAGCATGGGGTGTGAAGTGGAGCAGTGCTGAAGTGCTGAATTTTAGAGAAAAGCAGCACTGAAAGACTGACTCTGCACCGTATCATTAACTCCATGAAAACAGGCATGGGGAAAAGTGGGAACAAGATAAAGAGTTTTGAGTATGCTCAATGCAAAAGGGCGTATAAAAGTAGAAGACTTGCAGCGTTCTCCCACACATAAGCTTGTGAGAGATGCTAATAAAACCACAGTAAATTGTATTTTCTGTGGTAGAATGTGAGTTTATCAGATTGATCTGTGTGAGCTGCAGGGCTGAGGGGAGACAGGGAGATGTATGGATTCAACACAATGGTACAGAGAAACTGGGTAAGGAAAATGAGATCTGAGAAGTAGATGGGAGAACCCAGAGAAAGAGGTGAAAACAACAGCATGGGGAACATGATGAAGGAGAAAAATGTGCGTGATGCAGATGCTGGACTTTATGGGAGCCTGTAAAATGGGGAACCTTGTGAAAGTGGTGTTGAGGGGAAATAAAAAGTAAGATGAGAGCAAGTAGCTATTTTTTAGTCATACCAGAAGTCTGTTTTCTAAAGAAAGTCTATAATAGCATGCTTGCCCTTCATTTCTAAAGCCTCTCTTCTTTAATTACACACTACTTGCATCATGTGCTGGGAGGTTTTCCTGCTTTGTCCCATCTCCTCTCCATAAGATTCCTCACAGACTCATGCAGTGTACCGATGCTGTGCTCCCTTGTTTTTTCTCTCAAGGCCAAATTTGAGCTGATAATATCTGAGGCTTCCTACCTGCGCAGTTTGAACGTGGCAGTGGATCACTTCCAGCGCTCAGCAGAGCTCCAGGCCATGCTCACCAACCAGGAGCGCCAGTGGCTCTTCTCCCGCCTCTCCGATGTGCGCGATGTCAGCGCCAGGTGAGACGTGGCCCTTTGCTTCCAGGACTAACACATGGTGCTTCCATCAGGAACATTTCTCACTCCTCTTCTGCGTGGTCACTGTTCAAGGCAGATGCAGCACTTAGTGATGACACACCAACACTGTCTGGAAAGGAATATTTGCCTTTTTAGGTGACAGGGCAGTGTAAATTCTGGTCTTAAATCCCAGATATTATGGCTCAGTTGTGCAAAGAGCTCCTTGCAGGGGATCAAAATGTTCCAAATGGTAATGTAGCCTTGTGCCACTGCTTTCAACTACAATTAAACTTGACTAACTAGACCCCAGCCCAAACTGGCTCCTGCCAAATACAAGACAAAAGGGGCAGCTGCATGAGCCCTGACGAAAAGGGGGGGGGGGGGGGGGGGGGAGAGGAAAAAAAAGTAAGTTACAACCATCACTTGACAGAAACTAATGTGAATCAATAGAGCGTAACTCATGAAATGTGGACATGACCCCACATGCAAGGAATCCTATATGTTGTAGGATTCTGTTCTGCTTTTCCTCCTGCAAGGCTTGGCTACATAAATCAATAAGCTGGTAAGGTTTGCTGCTGCCTTTTCTGTTTCTACCAGCAGGATTATTCTGGTGAGGTCTTAGTTTCCAGCTGTTTCCTGACCATGCCTGTAGAAGCATGGCCTCTCAAGAATAGAGGTCTTTTGCCTCTGCTTTTTCCTTGCTGAAACCAAGCCCTAAATTGTCATTGCCCAGACATTACACTCTCTCTAGAAATACAGATCTGTCTTGTGCTTACCTGTGGGCTGTCACGGTTTTAGAAGACTAAATGACACTGATATATCCCTCTCCTTTTATGGCACCACATCCATGTGCTGCAGTTTCCTCTTTGACTTGGAGGAGAAATTTGAAGAGGACATGTTCACCTTCCACGTGTGTGACGTGGCTCTGAAACACGCCCCCGACTTCCGCCGGGTGTATCTGCCGTATGTGACAAACCAGACATACCAGGAGCAGACCTTCCAGAGGTTACTGTAAGTTTTTCTCATTTGTTGCACCATTCTCCCCCTTACTTCCTTGAATATTGACTCTTTCAAACAATAAGGAATGCTGCAGGAATTGGCTGTTGAGCAGTGCTCTCGCTATGCCCCCAGAAGAACCTTCCTCAGTTCAATGGCATTTGGGACAGCAGGACAGAGCTCTTTCAGCCTTCTCTCCCATAGCATTGGGGAGGAAAAGAATACTTAATATCTGCTCTTGTTGCAGGCTGTTCTCTGTCTGCCCTCTACTGAAGAGAGCAAAAATGACCATGCTGGATAATGGTTTTCAGACCTCCAGGAACCAGAGTGCAAACCACCACAAAACCACGAAACCACCACCATGTCCCCATGAGAGGAGCACTACTGACAGGGGGAGATGAAATGTAGATATTACTTCTGGCTTTTATTCCAGAGGGCTGTGGAAAGAGGAAAGAGATAATAACAGCTGTACTGCCATCCTGTAGCTGTTAGAAACCCACATTTGCTCTTCAGCAGCAGAGTGGCACAGTTTCTTGACACCTCTTGCCCCAGGGACAAAACCTGACTGTTGGGAGTACTCCAACATTCCCTGAAATCCGATACTAGGAAGGTTATTTATTTACTCTGATACCTAGATGTCTTTTATTTTCTTTGCCACTCCCACAGAAATGGAAATGCAGGGTTCCAGCAAGTCCTGGAGAGACTGGAAAGTGATCCACTATGCCAGCGCCTCTCACTTAAATCCTTCCTCATCCTCCCCTTCCAGCGCATCACTCGACTCAAGCTCCTCCTACAGGTAACTGTGGTGATTCTCTGCTTTCCCTCTAGTTTCCCTCAAATTGTGTCTAGGAGCAGCTGAGGGAGCTGGGAAAGGGGCTCAGCCTGGAGAAAAGGAGGCTCAGGGGGGACCTTCTGGCTCTGCACAACTCCCTGATAGGAGGGGGCAGCCAGGGGGGTCGGGCTCTGCTCCCAGGGAACAGGGACAGGACAGGAGGAAACGGCCTCAAGCTGCACCAGGGAAGGTTTAGGTTGGACATCTCGAAGAATTTCTTCCCAGAAGGGGTTGGCAGGCATTGGAAGGGGCTGCCCAGGGACATGGTGGAGTCCCCATCCCTGGAGTTGTTTGGGAAATGATGGATGTGGCACTGCGTGAGGCAACGCTGTTTGTGAATCATTTAGGGCTTTGTTGTGACACTACTTTAATTGTACTCCAATAAAGAATTTATGGAGTCTTCTCAGAACATGCTGATTTACATTTTATTGAACTTTTTGGCTTCCTGCTAGGAAAACAAAGCAAGGGTTCCTTGGCTGCCCTCTGGAAGGCAGCCTGTGTCTACTCTTTGCCCGCAACGTTGACTAATAAGAAGCCTTCCAGACAGGGAACCAGCCAGTCCCTAATGAATTAATTTCGAGCTCTTTCTATGAAATTCTTTTTTTTGATTATTGGAGCCTCTTTTTAACAGGAGAAAAGAACAATTCTATTCTGTTCATAAACCCATTTGTGTTTTAGCTAGTGGTTGCTTCCCATGCCATGTAACTTCTATGTGATAATTAATACAATTTAGATTTTCAGGAATGTCCTAGTCAGTGTGACTTATCAATGACATTTTGCATCTCAAATTTTTGGCCTTGTTGTCTCCACATGTCGTCATCTACTTCTGCTTTATTGTTTCTCCTACTCTTCAGTGGTGGTAATGTCCACCTTTCCCTGTTTGCATCATGATCTTTTCTCATGCAGAATATCCTGAAAAGAACTCGGCCTGGGTCTGAGGAGGAAGTGCAAGCAACGCAGGCCTATGATGCACTTGAAAAGGTAAAGCTGCCAACCCTTTCTGCAGCCTTACCTTTGTCTCTAATTAATCATCAACTCCCACCCTTCCCCCTGCAAGAAAATCTGGCTTTAAAAAACCCCACAGCACTATTCTATTGCATCCCTTCCTCTTATCCTGTTTATTATAGAGGCAAGGTTTAAAGTTTTCTGGGACAAATTGTTATCTAAAATTTGTACAGCCTCATAAGGTGGATTGTTCTGTCTAGTGATGATTTGACCTTCCAAAGGAGGGCCACCAGGATGGTGAAGGGCCTGGAGGTGCAGACACAAAAGAAATGGCTGATGTCACTTGGTCTGTTCAGATGGAGAAGGGGAGACTGAAATCAGAGCTCACAGCAGTTCTGCAGCTTCCTCACAAGGAGGAGGGGCAGACACTGATCTCTGCTCTGTGTGACCAGGGACAGGACCCAGGGAACGGCTGGAGCTGTGTCAGGGAGGGTTAGGCTGGAGATCAGGAAAAGGTTCTTCCCCCAGAGGGTGGTGGGGCACTGACCAGGCTCCCAGAGGAAGGGGCACGGCCCCAAGGCTGCCAGAGCTCCAGGAGTGTTTGGACAATGCTCTCGGGCACAGGGTGGGATTGTTGGGGTGTCTGTGCAGGGCCAGGAGTTGGACTCAATGATCCTTGTGGGTCCCATCCAACTCAGAATATTCTCTGATTGTAATATATACTTTTTTGCAGGAGAATGCCTAAAGAATTGTAACTTACACTGACTCCTGAGGGGCTCCTGGGAGTAGTACTGATCCCACTAGGCAGTTCTGCTCCCACCTCACTGCTCATCTGTTTTCCTCTGCAGCTCATCAAGGATTGCAATGAAAATGTCCAGCGCATGAAGAGCACTGAAGAGCTGATCTACCTCAGCCAGAAGATTGAATTTGAGTGTAAGGTGAGCTCATCTATTCCCTGGGCCTTGCTCTAGCCTAATGTATTTTCTGTCTTCCCCCACAAAGCCACTTTTTGTTCTCTTCTCCGATAGAGCTGCTGAACCAGAACATCATCCACAGGCCAGCTCTTCATCAGTGCTTCCCTCCCCAATCATTCATGCCAGCCTTCACATGAAGGTGCCTGCCATTACTTGCACCTCTCCAGCTGGAGAACTGAAAGCGCAGTTCCTCTAGAGAAAGGCAAAAATGCAAATCCCAAACTCACAGGGACTCATTTTCTTGTGCATAAATATTTCTTTTTGTCCTGCAGATATTCCCACTCATCTCACAGTCGAGGCGACTTGTGAAGTGTGGTGAGTTGACAGCACTGGACTTCAACAACCCGAGTCCAAAATGGAAAGTCACCACCCGGCCCATCTACCTGCACCTTTTCAATGACTGTCTGCTCCTGTCCCGGCCCAAGGAGTGAGTGCTTCAACACAATTCTTGCTGCCCCTTCTAAAATACCTGTCTCTTTTGGGGTCTGTGCTTTGGTGACAGAGTCCTTTCCCTCTGCCTGCCAGCAAGTGGCAGCCTTTGTCAAGTCACTCTCCTGTCCCAACCTGATGTGAGTATCATGCAAGTATGTGGAAATTGATAGTCCCAACTCTTAATTACATATCATAATATAAAAAGATATCTCGTGAAACACTTCTATTCTGCCTTTGAATCTTTACAATGTGAAACACTTGAACAATAACCATTTATTCTAGTTTTACTTGGTAAATAATTTCTTCATAAGCACACTATGAGGACTAGTGAATGTGCAAATCTCTGGTTTGTTAAGAGAGTTGTTGGTTGGTTGTGTTGGGGTTTTAGGGGTGGTGGGTTTGTTTTTAAGCTGTAAGCTACCAAATAAAATTCTGACAGGACAGAGCTTAGTATTTCTAGCCTTTTCATTAAATCCCTTCTCTCACTTCTCTGGCCTTCTAAGACTTCTAAGAGCACTGCTTAGGATGTCTGAAGCAGATGAAGACTCATTAAAAGCTTTTTGCATTCCTGACATCAACAGACAACGTGGACTCATTTTGTAACCCTCATCACCTTAAAACTCACATCTTGTTCCTCCTCTTCACCTGCAGGGGTGGACGTTTCGTTGTGTTTGACCATGCCGCTTTCTCGGACGTGCGCGGGGAGAAGTGCGAGATGAAACTCCACGGGGCAAACAAAAATCTCTTCCGTCTCTTTCTGCTTCAGAATTACCAGGGGAAGAGAGTGGAGTTCTTGTTTCGGACAGAGACACAGTAAGATCTCAAGTTAACCTTGGTATATCCTGTTACCACGACCAGACACCTCCGAGGAGCCTGATGGTCATCCCTCAGCTACTCAAATGCCAAATGCAGCTGCTGAGCAGAAGTCTTGAAAAACATCCTCTTGCTGTAACTATTTCCCTGTGAACCACCTTCCTCCTCTCTCATCATAGCTGCTCATACAATACTACCACATTGTGTCATACCATCAGCCTCCAAAAATAGGAATTTTTGCCTTTTCCCACCTCCTTTCTCTGCTTCCCTTTGTGTGAACAAACACCCCATCCCACCCCATTTCAGTCAGCAGACTGCTGTCCCTCACACTGAATGCTGATACCTATCCTGTGCTGTTTTCCAGCAGTGAGAAGCTGAGGTGGATCTCTGCTTTGGCTCCTCCACGGGGAGAACCGGATCTCCTGGAATGCCCTGGTGAGATTGCTCTGCTGCTGCAGCAGTGGGGGCGGGCTGGCTTGCAGGAGTCACAGGCACTGTGAGGTGGGACACCCCAGAATGATTTCAAGGCAGAATATTCAGGGTTTTGTAGATAAAGAAGATACTCATGGGCTTTCCCTCGGTGCCAGGTTCTGCCAGTTACTTTTCCTACTTTAACTCCTCATTTAGATGAAGACCTGTAGTGTCCCTTCCAGTTTTCTGCTTTTTATTTGGGCAGCTCTTTATTCTCCAGCTCCTCTGCAGCTGATGCCCAGAGGTTTACTGTTGCTTTCCAGTGTATCAGTGTGATCTTTCCTCCCCTTCAGATGCACCACAGGTTCAGTGCATAAAGACTTACAAGGCTCGGGAAAACGATGAGCTGGCTTTGGAGAAGGCAGATATCATCATGGTTATGCAGTACAGCAATGATGGTGAGCAGAATGAACAATGCCTGTCTTAAATTGTTGGACTGAGAGAACAAAGGGATTCTCCATCTTTAGGACACTTTATTTGGAAGCTGAAAGGGGATCCTTTCCTTTGCTCTTAGGGTCTTTTTGGAGGAGGCTATTTTTGGGAAACAGTGAAAAAAACACGTGACTTTTGCCTCATGTTGTGCTTTTCCCCACACCACAGGGTGGATGGAAGGAGTAAAACTCTCAGACCGGGAGAGAGGCTGGTTCCCCTCGGAACACGTGGAAAACATCTCCAGCAAACACGTGCGGCAGAAGAACCTGAAGGAGGAGCAACGGGTAAAGAATGCCAAGCAGCAGGTCTTCTGCAAGAAATAAGACTCTGTTTGGACCTGTACAGTCTCCCTGCCATGGGGAAACCATGGCTTTTCTATCGTGCCTCAGAAGAAATGCCTCTGCGAAGAGCATCATACACAGCACTTTGACAGGACCAGGTGCTTTTTGCCAAAGAAAGCGGGAATTCAATCAGGAAAATCTTCCTCTGCGTCAGCAGGACTACGGCAGCAAGAGGAGGAATAAAGGTTGCATGTATTGCTTGCTTTGTGGTAGTAGGGAGGGACTTAAATTGGACAGAGGTCTTGGGTATGGACTTCTGCAAACATATTCCTGGTTTTGCCACTGACAAGTTGCAGGACCTTATGCAAGTCACTTCTGAGTTCTGCCTCAGTTTTGCCATCTGCAAAATGGAGGTAAACTTACCTACCTCACTGCATGTTGTGAGGCTAAATTCACTAGTATTAGCAGACTGAGAGCTTCGAGTTCCTGAGAAGGAAGGTGCTAAGTGCAAAGCACAACAGAGCTGAGGAGAATATTCTGTTTGAATGTCCTCTGGATACCTTCATGGCGTTAATCTCCATAGTGTAATTTCCATTTTGAGCAATTTATGTATTAGATCATGCAAGTCTACTGGGGTTTAGATAGGCAAATATTTCGTTGTACCCAAGTGCTGTTAAAGAGTCCTTGACAGCATTACAAAATCCACTGGAATTAAGCAAAGTTTTCAGAAGCCACTGTGATGATTTCCCCCACATAAGAGGTATCATGCTGAGGAATCTGCTTCACAAAGGTCACCTCTCTTCTGAACAAGCATCCCATTAAGCCATCTGAACCGATCCTTTTTTTTTACTCTGCCTCCCCCTGGAAGTAGATCAGTGACTTATGAAAAAGATTTGTATTTTGTGTTGGTACATGCCCCGTACAAAATAACCAGGACTAGGCAAATGCAATGAAGTGGCACTTTCCTGCTGCTCTTACTCTGATTGCTGATGTGGTATTGCATGCACCATTTTGCACACTTACGGAGAACACTGAGATATTTAGCCACTGTAGATAAAGTCAAAATATGCACCAGGGTCTTTGTTCTTTTTTAGAACTCTCTGGTTTTTAAGTCCAGTTTACATGCATTTGTGCAGAACCTGTCTGTTTGAGGATATGCCTTCAACTGTAAAATACTGTTTCTGTGTTAAAGTGTTCAGCTCAGTCAATGCAAGATCAAGTTTAAGAATCAATTACACCAAAGAAAGCCACGTGTAGCCTTCTTGCATTTAATATATTTGAAGAATTAGTTACTTTCGTATCTCCAGCTTTCTGTCTCTGTAACATTCTGCCTTTAAATCCCATTTACACTGTATCTAGATTAGCTTATTACAGCCTATTTATATCAATAATTTTAGCTGGATTAAAAGAAAAAAAGAGTTGCTTTTAGTCCTAATAAACTCATGCACTTCTCCAGTTAAAAACTCTGCTTTCCTTGTTACTTAGGTTTTCCTCTCAAATGTAAGTAATTCAATTTACTGAATATACATGCAGTATTTTTTTTGCTGTAACTTTCCTTTCTGAGTGACTGTTAAATACAAACAGCTCTCCTTAGCAGAGGCAGTGAGGAAAGCTGGGTTTATCTTCATACCATAAGGTTCTTCAGTGTTATCCCCAGCCCTGGAGAGCTGATGCTGCAGGTTCCACGGTGGTGTTGGTTATCCATAACTCAAGGTAAGCTGAAGGGATGAACTACAGAAAATGGGAGTGCAGCCCCCTAGAGCAGAAAGACAGGACCCAGTTATTCAACTTTTAATCTATGGGCCAGACAACAATCTGCTAACACCTTTTTTTCCCCTGGCAGAACTGAAGCTGGTCCTGAGCTAGGAGCCAAAGCAAAGCCCTACCTCAGACTCAGACAAGACCCAGAATGTTCAGATATACCAAATGCTTGCTTGTCCCAGGCTGTCATGAATTGATGCAGTTCCCAAGTCCCCAGGATTCTCAGTGTCTGAGCTGGGACACAGAATACTGCCATGGGATCAGTTCAGCATGTCTGTGTATGGTCATCTCACACAGGCAGTCGAGGCATCCCATACCCACTTCAGCTTCATCCAGGAGGAGCCAGTCACACATATTCCCATTCTAAATCAGAAGTCATCTTGTTCAACACCTGAAGTTGAGAGTTCTTTACTCTTTCAACTTCTGCTCTCAAAAGCAAGCAGGCAGATTGTTCGTTAGAACCTCCCAAGGTGGTTTCTATGTTAAATTCCCTATGTTGTTAAAATTCCAGTTGACATAGGAAACTTCAAGGGTACTGTTGTCATGATTGACAGCACTTCTGTGCTCTTTAACTAGTTGGATCAAAGGTTAACTTGTCCCTGTCACAGGTACAGCCTTTATTTCCTGATGTAAGGCCTTTGTATGCTGAGGAGCATTTAAAGGTCAGCTTATGCCTCTAAGAGCAAGTGCTTATACCCCGGGTTACTTTGATTTCTTACATTTCAGACAGGCCTCAGCTTCTCACTATTTAGTTAAACTTTTAGACCCAGCACCATCCTGCCACCAAAATCCATAAACAAATCTGCACTGCTTTCTGACATCTCTTTGATTTGTACAAGCTTCTTCAAACTAGTACAATATACCTTCAAACTGCACATTCACAATGCAGGAATCAAGTTAATGGAGTGCCTGCTGTGTCCTATGACAGTCTTAATTATAAGTCAGGATTTCTCCCTACCTTATCTGATGTGGATAAACTGATTTTCCAGAAAATCAGTATCAAACACAAGCATAGAGTTTGTCATGCAAATCCCAACACTTTTCTACTATTCTCAAGGACTGTGTGAGAGGTGCCACTGTATCTTCCCCAGGAACCTGTGGAGACTGATACAAAGTGTATGTGGACAAAAGAAATTCAGGATTTCTACACTGAAAAAAGAAATCATTAAAGACAACCCTCATAGGGTAGTTACACTAATTTCTTTTTGTGACAAGGACAGCAATGAAGTACAAGCATGAACTGCATTTAAAAAGTTTTGTTGAGAAGCTGAGAGAGTCATAGTGTATGTCTGAAAATCAAATTTTATGATTGCTGTCATTTTTCATATAAAGTAGTTTAATATATATATGTATATGGTTATATATTTATAAATATACACATATACGTATGGCTCAAAACCACCCGAAAACTCCCAGTCCTGGAGATCTGTGTTGGTCCCTCCTCAAGAAAAATAAATGAAAGCATTCTCCGCAGTTCTTATTACTTTCACAAAAAAGGGTAACATTAGGGCCAGAGTTCAGTAAATATACACAACGTTGCTCAAAAACAACTTTTAAAGCACATTGTGATTTTTATATTTGCACTTTCTCTAATACTGAAGAGGTCCCATCCCCTCCAAGATCATTGTGTCTTGTCAGCTGAATGCTGTTAACAACTTAAATGCCATTTTAGCCCCAACTTCTTGCAGCTGATGGCTAAACCAGGTGCACTGTTAGACCAATTATACTGGCTCCAAAACGTTGGCACAGATGTTTCAGCTTACACTCTAACCTGATGAAACAACTCTCAGGTGAAAGCATCTGCAGAAGCAAGGCCTTAGAAGCTAAAAGTGAACCTTGAAACAAAGACAGGAGGTATGAGGAAACCCTCAGGAGGAGAACAGTGCTGTACCAGCAACAAGATGGTGAGCCAATAAACAGGAGGAGGATGAAGGATGTTCTATTTTGGTGCATCAGAACACAAGCGAGTCTCATTCTTCAAGCAAGCACTGCCTGGTGCTGCTCTGTTAGGAGCCTCCTTTTAATAAGAATTGTTGAGCATTGAAAGGACACAAATTACAGTGCCCAAAAGTAAAGAAGTGCCATTTGTTCCTTGCAACCCCCAGTCACTGGAGAACCAGGAGGTGCTGAACATCTGCAGGCAGAGCATGTTGAAACACAAATATCTTCCTGCCAGGCCATAGGAAAAGATGACAGAATTACAGAATCCTTAGGGTTGGAAGACACCTCTAGAGATGCTCTAATCAGGGTCACCCAGAGCAGGTAACACAGGAACATGTCCAGATGAGTTTGGAATGTCACCAGAGAGGGAGACTCCATTCCCTTCCTGGGCAGCTGTTCCAGGGCTTTGCCACCCTCTATGGAAAGAAGTTCTTGCTCGTGTTGAGATTAAACTTCTTGTGTTTCAGTTTATGGCCATTGCTTCTCGTCCTGTCGCTGACCACCACCGAAAAGAGTCTGGCACCATCCTCTTGACACCCCTTTAAGATATTTATATGAACTATGAGATTCCCTCTCAGTCTTCCACAACCAAAACAGGCCCAGCCCCTGCCGTCTCTCCTCGTAACATTCCAGACCCCTCATCATCTTTGTTTCCCTCCCCCGGTCCCTCTCCAGTAGCTCCTTGTCCTTCTCCTACTGAGGAGCCCAGAACTGGCTACAGCAGTCCAGACGAGGTTCCCCTCATCCGCGGGTGACGACTTTTGTACCACCACGGTTCACACGGCGATATTTCAGCCAGCTCCTCACAGGGAGCATTCTTCCCGATATCCTCACCGAGCCTGGAACACTCCCGTTCCCTCCGTGTGGGGAACAGGGGCCCAGCGTGTTTCCCGGGGCCGTGTGGGGGTGTCGGGCGGCCTCCCGCGCTGTGCCCAGGTGCCCTTGATGAGGCGGCCGGGGCCGGGCCGTTGGGCGGGGCATTAACCGGGCCGGGCCGGGCCCGCCACGGAGCCGGCATGGACGGGGCAGGCGAGGAGCAGCCGGAGGAGCAGGCGGCCGGAGCGTCGGGCATGGGCTGTGGTAAGGGTATGCATGAGGGCAAGGGGATGAGTGATGCCGCCTCGCGTTAATGACCGGGGGGAGGCACCCGGCAACGAGCCTAATGAGCAGCCCCGGGGGAGGATAATCGCTCCTCAGCGATGTTATCTTGGCGCTCATTAGCCTCCCTCAGCCCCGCCGTGTCCTGGCCCCGCGGCTGGGAATGATGGATTCCCCGGCCCTCGTGTCCCCTGCTTGTAAAAGCACCTGGCTGAGGGTAGGGGGCAGGTGGTCTTTGTGTCGCACCGAGGGGCTCCCGCTGCCTCAGGGTTTCCCGGTTGCTCCTTCCCCCGCTGTCCCGTTTTTCTCCTCCTTGTGTAGAGGGACCTCTGAAGCTGTTTCTTCCCCCCCCCCCACGCCGTGTGTGTGTGTTCAGGTGCTTTGTACCAAATGCCCCAAACAGCCTTAAAAACCTTACAGTGCAAGTGGTTGGCTTGTTCCGAGGAATGTCTAAGGAGGTGGTTGTGAGATGGAAAAGGGGACTTGGCTTCCTGCTTGTGCACCGGGTGTTCCAGACTACCCATGCCTCATGTTCCCACTCTGTTAAAATCCCTTCATTTAAGGTTCTGTTTGTCTAAAAGTGGGACAAAGTGATGTTTAGTCTGGTCTCTGAATGATGAGAGAAAGCAGTGGTTTTATGACTCCCTCTTTGTTACCACGAAGGCCCATCTTTCCCTCCAAACTTGGTTTTCATTTCAGCTCTTTTCCTTGGTAGTCCCAAATTGTTGTGAGGCCTTTGGTATCTGTTCTAGAAATAAAACGCAGCAGTTGACTTTCACTCAGAGGAATATTTCTGTAGAGGATATAAAACTCCCAGGTGTCCATTTCTGCTACAAGGTACCCACATAAGACTCGGACAGTTACTCTGTGATGCAAACACATACTGGTGTTTGCATAGAAACAAGTAAAAACCCTGCTCAAATAATGGGAAAATACTCTTTTTATTCACATGATGAGTGAGACAAGCTCAGATGCAACCAGGAGGATGGTGGAAAAAGGCATTATAGAGACCAGAGCCAGCTTCTGCCTCGTTCAGTTCTTGACCCTCCCCATCAGGATATTTCATCTCATTTAACAGCAGTGGAAACTTACTGCTGCTTAACAAGATCAAATTATTATAGCTGCATAGTTTCCTGCTTCTGTTTCTTTCCCCCACAACTAATTTGGTTCTCTTAATCCTGTAAAAAGCAAATTAGATGCTCTTGGAGCAGCCTGCCATCCCCTCATACTTCTATGAAGATTCTCCCATCTGCTTGGAGTTGTGGGGCTCCTCTTTGATTAACAGTTGTTTCAGAAAGAGACACTGAGGCAGAAGCAAATCCTTTATTTTGGCATTGCACTAATATATATATCAAAAGCAGAGTACTGTGAAATGAAATTATTTTATCTTTTTCCCCCAAAATAAAACTATCAAGTTTCTCTGTTGTCATATACTATTGAAATGCTGCCAACAGTCTGCTCAAACTTTCTTCTCTCCAGACGGAGGCAAACACATGGGTTTGGGTTTATTATTCTATTTCTTATTCTTAAGAAATAATCACTTTTTAAAAAATTTTAAGTAGCAGAAATCACACAGACTCATACATTCTGAGCCAATCGGGAGGTTTTTGGAACTTTTTATTTGGAAATGTACGTGCCAGCTGGGAAAGTATAAGGCTTCTGTATTATTCTGTTTCCTATTTGAATTATTTCTCTTGCTCTGTTCTTTCTGACCTGTCTTCTACTATTCAGTCTCTCTTATTGTAACACAGTTTGTTTTTTGTTAAACGTAGTCAGACTTCTGTACCTAATTTTGTCCTTATCCCCTTATTTCACTCCCTATCTTGGAAGTCTGTTATTCAGAAGTGTGGCTGAAGCTGCAGAGAAATGACTTAAGGCAGTTATTAGAAGTTTGTACAACTAATATTTTTTTCTTGGCCAGCTTTTCTATGACAGAACTATAAAAGTAAAAAGTGCTGACATTTGTCAGGTAATCCCTGCTGACACAGTAGACCAGAATTTTGCTTCTGTCTTTCTTTTGCTCATTTTAATAAGGTGACAGGATCTTGCCAAGTCACTGATTCCAGAGACTTTTGTTATCCCTGGTGCTGTTTTCCCACTACTGTATTTGTCATATGCAAACTTCCCTTTATTCTCTGTGTCTGGAATTACCTTCTCCTGTAGTTTACAGTTTGCTTTTAAAATGAGGCTTTTCTCATCACAGATGTTTGAATATCTCCATATTGACCATATCAGGTTCTTTGCTTTTGCTTTCTTGGCAGCACCTGTCTTTATTTTGAGCTCTCTGATTCTTGTCACTGTTGCGTGTTGTTCTGTGGGCTTTTCCTTCCCTCATAACGGGAACTCCTGATCCAGGAACATCCAGCTTAGGCAGTGTGCATGTGGGGTGGGGTTTGGGGTTTTTTTTTTCCCATTTTTGCCTTGTAGAGTGCCAGGATAAGAAGGAGAACACGCTGCTGAATGCAGAGCACTTTGTGGTGTATGCTGATGCTGTCGGTGACCGTGGTACAGGGAGCAGTGTGCTACCTGCATTCCCAGGCACAGCCAGACAAGAAAAAGTTGAGGATAACTCGGGCATAGAAGATAGGAACAGCTCTGTAAGGAAGGTGGAAGAAGATGGGGGACACAGCACCCTGCAGGCAACTGGGTCGTTTTCCCAAGGCTCTGTAGTCCTTGATGGCCAGCACGACTTTGCCTCGGCGTGTGGGCAACCATTGGATTTCTGCAGTGACAGGAAGGTCGGATTAGCACAGGAGCCCACGGGTCAGTCAGGGCCACAAGAGCACTCTGAGAGTTACTGCGCTGCTGGGACTGAAAAGGATGCAAAGAAGAGAGAAAGTACCAACAGCAGTGGAATGTGTGCTGAGAAAGCATCCAGTGGAGTGGCTGGAGCTCCCTGCAGGCAGGGGGAGATTGGCCTGGCCCCTTGCCAATCCAAAGGTGCTCCAGCCAGTGCTGCAGCTCAGAATTCCTACAAGGGGTCTTCAGTCCTGGAGTCCAGAGGCAGCCATGATGTGGCCAAGGGAAAAAAATCCTTACCTGTCAAGAAGAAGCCCCGCACCTTCTACAGTGCAGGTAGATTCTGGGGCACACACTGGCACACAGTGACATTGGCAGTGCTAGTGGCACTTGGTGTTTCCTTCCCTGTGCTGATCTGCTCTGACTGGTATTGCACTGCACTCACACATTAGATGTGTGAAGACTTCCACAAATAAAGGTTGCTGAGTGTCTTTCGTTTGAAGCATCGCTAGCAATGCTCTTTGCTTTTGAAACAGCAAAAGATTTTTGTTTATTTTTGTGGTTTATTTAAAAAATCTTTTATGTTACTCATGTATTTCTAAGTATAGTAAAAATGTTCATTTTTTTCTGTTTCCCTCTCTTGTTAATTTTTTCTTGTTTGTTTTCTTGTCACGCACTTCCCATCTCTCTCTCTTTGGGCAATGTATTATTTCTAGAGCAGCTAGAAGAGCTGGAGAAGACGTTCCAGGAAGACCACTATCCTGACAATGAGAAGAGGAGGGAGATTGCAGCTGTGGTTGGTGTGACACCACAGCGCATCCTGGTAACGCCTGCTGGGGGACAGTGCTGCCTGCGGGTTCTGTGCAGAAAAGGGATGGACAGGGACTGGGACACTGCCAGTGTCCCCATGTGTAGATGGTTCCCTGAATGCATTCCTTTCTTTCCATTTTTCAGGTCTGGTTTCAGAATCGCAGGGCAAAGTGGCGGAAATTGGAGAAGTTGAGTATGAAAGGCAACAGAAAACATCCAACGTCATCAGCTCTGTCAGTCCCCTTTGGGTCAGAGAGTTATGGGTGAGGAACTTACTCTGTTTTCTCATTTCTCCACAGTTGATACCTAACAAATTAAATATGTTCTTTTGCCATTTCCCCTTTACATTTAAACGGTGAATAGCTGACCCTTGAGTTGGCTCTATGTAGCCTGTCAGATTTCTGGGTAAATTGTGGTGGACCCTCTTAAAAGTCCTTTTGATTAACCTGTTCCAGAGATTAATCAAATTAATTTTGAAATAAAACTACTGAAATTGCTCTGGCTGAAGTAGTGTAGACAGCAAGGGATGAGATAAAAAAGTCTATGGTATCATCTCTTCATTTTTAGTTTCTGTGAGTGTATCGCCCAGGTGCTTAGGGTGTGCTTGGAGATTCTTTTAACTCAGTTCTCCCACCACTGCTTTCCATTTCCATGGATTTTCACTTGGTGATGGAAATGGTGCTTGTTTAGATCAGTCTTAGAGAGTCATGGGCTTCTTTGAAGAAATACAAGGTAGCACCTTTCATATGTGAGCAGAGGACATTAATGGGGAGGGAAAGGGACTATGTGAGAGGACAGATGGTCTTTCAAGGGATGTGTGAGGGAAGAAATCAATCGCCATAGCGATGTATTTATGGCAATCTGGAGTGAGTGTCTTCTTATGAAGAAAACAGAATGAAAAGAGGAAAAATTAAGTGGAAGAGGAGAAATTAAAGTGAAAGATTGTAGAGCACCTGACTTAACTTCATTGCACTGCCCCTGCTGCCTGTCCTATACAAGTGACCTGGGGCTGCTTCCCCAAAGACTTGATACAGCATTACTTGCACTTGTAGTCAGCCAGTGATGTAGGATCTGCCTCTTGCAGACAGAAGAGTGCATGATTGGCCATAATGCCTTGTCTTGTCCTCTGTGTCTGCCTGCAGGGCACCTCCTCTGCCCGTGCCTCCATTGCCTGATGCTGCTGGAGACCAGCCTGCCATGCTGGGAGGAGACCCTGGAGCTGGGAACTCCTCCAGCCTGCTCAGCACACACCCTGAATCCCTCACTTCTGCCTCAGGTGAGACCCCGACCAGCACGAGTGTTTTGTACAGCTACAGCATTAGCTGGTGGAGCTGGAAGGTTCCCTAATGCTTTAGGAAAGGCCATGTCAGAGCCTTATGCCATCAGTGCAAAAAGTGACAGCAGGTCACTCGACAGGCTGAGAAAGCTGGGGCTGTTCTGCCTGGAGGAGAAAAGGAACCTTCCAGTATCTGAAGTGCCCTACAAGGAAGCTGCAGAGGGACTTTTCATCAGGAACTGTAGTGGTGGGACAAGAGGGAATGGCTTCAAACTGAAAGAGGGGGAATTTAGGTTAGATAATAGGAAGAAATTCTTTCCTGTGAGAGCGGTGAGGCCCTGGCACTGATTACCCAGAGAAGCTGTGGCTGCCCCATCCCTGGAAATGTTCATGGCCAGGTTGGATGGCGCTCTGAGCAACCTGGTCTGGTGGAAGGTCTCCTTGCCCATGGCATGGGGTTGGAATGAGATGGTCTTTAAGGTCTCTTCCAATGATTCTGTGACTGTAGGTATAGCAGCTCACTGCTGATTGAGTCTCTACCAGTTATGTACCAGCACTGTGGTGGTACACCACAGTGTACCAATTCTGTGCCAGTTCTGGAGACAAATTTGCAGTCTTTGTTCCTGTCCTAGCACAAGCCAGCAAGGAATTCTGAATAGGACTTCATAAGGATAAGTGAGCAGGGCATTCTTCCATAACAGCTGTTTGACACTGGTCCTGCTGCTGTAAATGATGAGGGAAGTGTTCTGGTTCTGATGTTCTCCATGGCAGATACACACTCCCCATACTCTGGTTTAGATGGAAGCGTTCTGGCTACAGCCTGAGCCAAGTGAGCTGCATGAGGAAGGTGCACTCTGTGAACTGCTGGTGTTGTAGAGGCTCCCTCAGGTACTCCATACTTTTAAACATCCAAAGGGGCTTCCTTGGCTTCTCCAGGCAGGGCAAGTTTCCATTTTGTGCAAGACCTTGAGGGAGTGAGAGTAGCTGAGTTCTAAAGCTGAGGGTTGAATTTAATCACTGTTGCAGTGGAGTTTTAAGTCAGTGGGGTGTGCTGTTCAACCAGTTTTCTACCTGAGCTGTGTTTAAAGATTGATGGCAATGAGAGAGGATTTGTTTAATTGTTTATTGATGTGTGCAGTTCAAGAGCATTCTCTAGAGTCAGGGATGCTCCCTAAAGCATTTCCTAGATATGTTTGTGTTTCCAAGTTGGCACAATATTAGAAGTTTTCCAGCGTGATGAGGACTCCACCACTTCCTTAGGGACGGATATCCCAAGCAGTAAATGTGCTAACGTGTTACTGCTGTGTGTGTTTTCCTGCTTCCCAGTGTCATTAATTATTTGGAATTCCTTGCCATCATGTCTGTCCCCTCCTTGTCTTCTAAATATATCAGTGTTTAGTTATCAGTATTAAGGCCATTTCCTGCAACTCATTTTCTAAGAATGACTCAATTTTTTTAATAGTGCTTTTACCTTAAAGGTATTTTGGTACTGTGGAAAGCAGCTGTAAGGTTGCATCAATAAGCTTGGAATGCTAAAAGTATGTAATCAAGATACTTTCTTGATAACCTAATTTAGTACTTCTGTCATTTAAATTTGCCTGTCATCCTCTCAAGGCAAGGGCTCCTTTAGTCAATCCAATCACCTTTTTAGCCAATAGGACAGTAATTCAGCTAGTTCCAGTTTTTCCATTTCTCGCAACAGAGTAAATACAGTCAAAGTGTTTGAGTAATTCACTGCTTTCAGAGTGATGAAGTGGTGTAGTCTGTTGAGCCCTGTATTTAATTGGATAGAAACCAAGGTTTTGGGAAACAATTCATTTAAAGGAAACAAACCCAATATCCTCTGATTTCTATGCTTTAGGAACCTCTCCTGGTTCCTAAAGTACCTCTGCAGACACACTATTTAGTCAAGTGAGAATATCAAGGAATCACAGAATGGTTTGGGTTGGAAGGGCCCTTAAAAATCATCTCATTCCACCCCTCCTGCCGTGGGCAGGGACACCTCCCACTATCCCAGGTTACTCAGAGCCCCACCCAACCTGGCCTGGAACACTTCCAGGGATGGGGCAGCCACAGCTTCTCTGGGCAACCTGTGCCAGGGCCTCACAGGGAAGAACTTCCTTCTAATATCCAAACTAAACCTTCTCTCTGTCAGTGTGAAGCCATTTGCCCTGTTAGATAATGTCTGTCAGAGAAATAAAGTTTCATTCAGGGACGTGATCCTGTTCTCTGCTTGCATTGAGCCATTTCTTTCTGGGGGGATCTGCACACTAGGATGCAGCTCTCCATGTGGAAAACACAAGCAAGTCCCATCTGAATTCTTGGTGCAATGTGTAATGAAGAAAAAGGGCAAGTGTCCTTTCTGAGGGAAAAGACTGATACTACATGTAGAGAGTCCTTGTAGAAGAGAGATCTGCATGGCACAATCACCTGGAAAGCTCCAGCTGCAGTTTTGCCTTACTAGATGCAGGATAACACAGCTATGGAGAATGAAACTTGCTTTTTTTGTTGTTGTTTACCATTGCACAGGCAGACCTTTTAAGAATGAAAGCAAAAATTGAAACAGGAGGAAAATGAAAGCCAATGTGACTTGAATCCATTCAGCTTGCCTAGAAATAGGGCCATCCAGGGACCACCTGTTTTCTTTATTAGGATATCTCAGAAAATGAAGGAGACAAAACTTGGATAGGATGAATCCAAATTAAAAGGAGTAAAACCAAAGAGGAAACAGAGGAATAAAAAAGGTTATCAATTTACAAGGCAAAACAAATTGATTAGTAGTGTCCCTTGTGGAAACAGCTCGTGGATGGTTTCAGCAAAATCCTCTGTGATCTGTGCATCATGGTGCAGTTGGGCCCACAGAGTGTGGCCTGCTGGAGTGGCTATTCAGGTGCTTTCCTTTTTAACCACTTTCAGCAGGACAAGAAAATGACTTAAGTACATGAGAACAGTGTGATCTATTACCCAAGACCTTTGGAAAGTGTTCAGTGCTGCAATTTCCATTGTTTTACCTTGCTCTACCCAGTACTTCTGACTCTCTGTTGGTTTGTGAGTTTTTTGGTTTTTTTTTATGTCCCACTGTTTTTACCAGTTCTCCAAACAAGCTGATTAAAAATGTCAGTGAGTTGTGTTTGAGATGTGTGTTACCTTGCTGGCAGTTACGGTTTCTTCTTTGGATAGTAGCCACACTACTTGCCATAGGAGCCTTTTGTGGCTCAAAACTTCAATTTTGAGCTTGCTTTGATCTTAGAATTGTTGGGGTTTTTTCACTTTTGCTAGACAGCATGATTGAAGTGAATGGCTTTTTTTTTTTTGACACTGGCAGTTATTTGAAGTTTTTCTTGGTTTTCTGAGATTTCATACTGATACTTATATAATCTGTGATTCACTGGCTTACGTTTTCTTTAGAGTTAACCGATTAGAAAGAAAAGTTCCTTTCTGCCCTTCTGGTTTGTGGGAGATTTTTCTGCCCCACTGTGCTTTTGCAGGAAATCCTTTGTTTCATGTGTCTGCCTTGCTGAGGACAACTGTCAGGTACCCAGCCTGTGCAGGTAACTCTTAAGCAAATAGCAAGGTGATTAAATTCAGTGGCAGAGATGGGATTGGCAGAGAAATCTTGGGAGCAACTGGATGGAGTTGGATATGGTCTGTCAAAGCACAGTAAATAAATGACAATCTCCAATGACTTCACTTATAGGACTCTGGCTTTCGAACAAATGTTTTTTCTCATAATTTCAAGATGAGGACGAATCTATGAAAAGCTTTGTGATGGCCCTTGATGTTCCAGTAAAGGCTGGAAACAGAATAACCATTCTGGAATTAATTGTAGTGCCAGGACTGGTTCAGAGATCTGAAGCTGTAAATTATTAAATTGCTCTCCAGAAATTCCCAAGGTTGTCTCATGGACTGAGAACCCAGAAGTAATGGAAGCAAGAAATAAAAATCCTACTGTTACATTCCCATATTCACTGGAAAGCCTTCTGAGGTTATCTGTTTCTCTACATCAGTGTCAGGAAGAGCAACAGAATTGTACAGTGTAAGTATTATCTCAAGCCAGGGGTCAGAATTCTTCATGGAACAACTCTGGAATCTTCTGTAGATATGTCAGATTTAGCAGATACTACTTCTCTGGGAATTGTTTGTTCTTACTTCATTTGTGACTTTATTTAGAAGACACAATTTCAGTGTCTCTTTGAAAGGACAGAGAAGCAGAGGTGACTTTAGAAAAGGCTGAACCAGCTCTTTGGAGATTGAAGGTGCTGTCTCAGAGTCTCATTGCCTGGGGGTCCTGTTGCCATGATCCACAAAGATAATCTGCACTAAGTGCTGCAAATATTATTTTTTTTTTAAATCTAATTTTAAGTAGGTGTGAAAGTGAGTTTAGAAGTGATTTCTTGGGCTGCTTGTGTTCATCCTGAGGAAGAGCAGGGCCGTCTGCAGAACAGCTCATCCTGCTGTCAATTGTTGAACGGGAGCTTTACCTGGATATAGACTGGTTTTCAGGTAAGTTGTGTAAGGCTGCTGTTCCATAACGTTTGTGTGAACATTCTGGGGCGCAGTGGTCAGGAGAAGCAGTGCAAAAGAAGGGGTTAAAAAAATCAGAAGAGGTCTTCAGTTTCATATCTGTCTAAGCCAAAACCCAGGAATGTGACAGATACATCAGAGATGCTGCCTGGCATGGATAAATAGTGTGTTCAAACAGAAAAAATAAACCACTGAGAACTGCCTGGGCATGTGAATGCTTTAGAGATGCCATCCTAGATCTTGCTTCAGTTTTCTGACTGAGCCCAAAATCAGGGCTATTGAAAAATGGAAAAGTTTTCATTGAAACATCGTGATTCCTTCTCTCCATGGCTGCAGAGAGTTAGAAAAAACCAGAATGTGGGAAGATGCAGTAAGAGAGACAGAACTGCCCAGCACACTGGGGAATGTGAGAAGCAGTGCTGCGAGATGTTGAAGTGGAAGCTCCTCATCAGCTCTCTGGACATGCATTCCAAAATTCGCTAAAGGCTACTAATGCTTGTTGTGGCATTTTTAGGTTTGGGTTTGTGTTTAAGGCCTTTGATTCGCACCTGGTAGAGTGCATCTGATGTTACTCTCTATGCCTGCAAGGGTAAAGTGCAGCTGCAGACTTTCCCTGAAAGCTTTGCCATGTGTGGGAGTGCTTCACCTGAGCAGCTGGTGATATTTCTCTTCTCTTCCTCATCCTTGTGTTGGTTCAGCCTAGGTGGACTGGAGGAATCATTTCAGCTTCCTGCACACTTGATGCCTACACTTGTGAAGAGAGAAACCGTTTGCTAATTGCCATAATAAGAGAGAAACTAGTTTTCTTGCACCATGCCCAAGCGTCTTGAGCTTAGGTATAGTTGTTACTCTGGATCACCAGCATACCTGGTTCTGACCTTTAATTTCCTCTATTCCACAGAGGCTGTTCTGTAGGAAACTGTTCCTCTCTCCTTTTCCAGAAGTGACTGAGGAGACAGGTCACCAAACAAGATTCTAGCAACCAAAAGGTGTTGGTTTCCTTTTCCATCTCCCAGCTTCTTTTTCCCAAGGATCTTCAGCTGCCATCTCTACTTTTTTAATTTTTGGTTTTGGCATGACTCGTCAGAGGCCCAACCAGGAGTGAAAATGGTTTTCAAAGTGGCCTAGACAGTGGATTTGTAAAGGCACAGCTTTGTTTCTTTCAAACCACAGTTCATTTTTTCAAAAGGGTGATCTGTGCAGCACACTCCTCCCAGAGGACAGTAGAAATAGAAGATGATGGGGGGATTGTTCCTGCCTTTTTTCCAGGAAGTATTTTGCTTCATTTGACTGCCTTCTTGAGAGCTGGATAAAGATAGTATGCAGAGACTGAAATCACAAAGGTAATTTTATTTAACCAATAAACATCGTCCTGTGTTCCAGAGAGCTTGCTACTACTCCTTTTTGCTTCTCATCAACAGTGCTGGTACTCATTTACTTTAATTCCCATCAATTAATGTCCACTCCTTCACTGGCATCTCTGGCTTTCTATCCTGCTCCTCTTGTCATTCCCTCTGCTTGCTCCTGCTGATTCCCCGTGTGACAGCACAATGTGACAGTCTCTCTGTTTTATTCACAGCCTCCTCGGTGACAGGAATGGTGGCACCTTGTGAAGCACAAGCTGAGACCAAAGCGCTGCCGCAGCTGCACTTCAATTCCAGCGGCGTGCAGTGCTTCCCTAGTCTTCCCAGCCCTCCTCCCATCCGCAGGGCCAGCCTGCCGCTCAGCCTGGCCTTCAACCCCCACAGTCACATTGTTCCCCTGATGCTGGACACGCCCAGCAGTGAATGCAGCTTGGCTAGTCAGGAAAACGGCTCCAGGGAAGCCTTCACTTACTGCGTCCAGAGTCAAGGGTAGGAACAGATGAGTGTTTTTGAGGGAGATGGAAAAAGCAGCCCCTGGGAAAAGCCTTGGGAGGGTGAAGGTGAGACAGGGGACAAGGAATTAGGTGGGAGCATAAATGAAAAGTGAAATGCAGATGTGACAATATCCTTTAAATGGAGGATGAAAGGCTGTATCATGTGCATAATAGGACAAGGGTGCCTGCTATGAGACAGGTGCTACCTGTACTCAGGGTGCTCTCAGAATTGCATGCCTGTCAAGTGAAAGTGAGGGTGTTCCAAGCTTTAGGGTGTGCTTTGGAGAGTGGGAAGATAATCCCCACTAATATCCATTGTTCAAGAATCTTGCTGTGAAAGCACTTGGCTCAAGTGGCTTCTGTTGCCCTTGTCCTGTGCCTGGAGTTTGGGAGGAAGGGTTGGCAATAAAACAGTTGTTAATTGTTCAGGTTGCTGTAGCTGTTGACTCTTTGATCTCTGGGTTGCCTCTCTCCTTGCTCTCTGCAGCTTCAGTTCACCAGTTTCCTGCCCTTACCCTGAGCAGCTGGAGCCTGGAGACAACCTGGAGGCCACCTACTGTCAGTACAGCAGCCAGGGGGGAATCTACCATCTCTCCCAGCTCTCCCAGTTCTGCCACCCAGGTCACCTGGCCAGCAATGTGTTCTCCAGTGACCACCTCCCTCCTCCAACACCCCTGGAGTCCCATCCAGCTTTCCATGCCTTACCTGGCAGCAGCGGAGCCATAACCTATGGAGCCATACAAGGCTGCGTACAAAACCACATGGGGGCACCACTTATGCCACAGCAGCCAAGTGGAAATTCAGGTAAATTTCTTGAAATATTTTGGCATCTCGCTCCTCTGAATTAACTAAACAATACCCTGAAACATTCAGTATGATCAGTGGGTTTACTGATGACTGTGACAGAAAGAAGGAATGTCCACATGCCTGCATAAATCTATAGATGTGCCCATCTTTTTTTCACTTAATTTCCTTGTATGCTTCCCTTTTTTAAAAGTGCTGAGTGACCCGTTCATTTGAATCAAAAGTTACTACCCAGAGGGGAAGAGCATTAACTGTGAATGTGTCAGGTAGTGCAGAGGTTTTGTCTGGACAGGAGAAGTAACTTTTCTTTTCCAGGAGTGTCCTGTGGTGTAAATTAACATCCCTTTGTTGCATGTGGTGGGAGTCAAGGGTGCAAAGTGGAAAAGGTGCTGCAGCAAGTGGGATAGTTGGAGATAGTGCGGAAAAATAGGCCTCTCATTGTTTGGCTTCTGCAGAAACCAGTTTGAAATCATCTTGTATATCTTAGGGTAGTGTAAAAGAAGAGAGAGACAGGAGCCAACAGAGTATAGACACAGATTCTTCCTCTGACCTAAATTTGCAACAGCACTGAGATGAAGGCACTCCAGCATAATTTTCTGAAAAAAAAACCTGGGTAAAAATGGCATTGTTGATCTCCTTGTTTTGTGTCGGGGCTTTGTATTTTGAAGTTATTCAAGCCCAAGTATAATCAAATGACAAACTGTTGTATTTAATTCATTTGGACTGACAGGTTTGTTAAATTAAGGTCATGCTCCAAAAGCTCCATCCCTTGTCTTATGACATGAGAGAACAAAGAGTTTTAGACCACAGATGCTGCTGCTGTTTTTGTACCAGTTCTGTGGACCTTGTCAGGGAGGGAAGTCTGACTCAGAGCCTGACTCATGTCAGGCTGCAAGCTGGCTCTTGTCCCCACTCTTCACAGCTGACATTGTCCAGGACAGGTTGGCAGCACCCGTGCTATCTAATACACTTGGCCCTGCTCCCTGCTCTGGTGCCAAGGCATAATTATTATTTTTTCTGGTTTTTCAGTGTGAAGTGCCAGAAATAATGAGAGGCCTGTGGCCCAGACTACATCAAATTAAGTGTTTTTGTAGCTTGATGCCCAAGTGTGTGTTGCATTCCTTGGGCACGTTGTGTGAGCATAAAGGGGTGTGTAAAGGTGCAAGCTGGTGAAGTTGGAAGGTTGTTGAAGGAACAGAGTTGATACTCTCTTATTCCATACTTCTGTCCAGAGCACAGTCAGCAGTGAAAGGCTTTTCTGTTATGCAGTGGGGATGACCAAGTTCACAGAATCGCAGAATCCTGGAATAGTTTGGTTTGGAAGGGACCTTAAGGTTCATCCAGTCCAACCCCCTGCCATGGGCAGGGACACCTTCCACTATCCCCAGTTGCTCAGAGCCCCATCCAACCTTGAACACTTCCAGGGATGGGGCAGCCACAGCTCCTCTGAGTTCCAGTGCCTCACAACCCTCACAGGGAAGAATTTCTTCCTAACAGTGTTCCAGGATTCCCCAAGTGCAGGGCTGGAAACCAGTCTGTCAGTGCAGGCACACCTGTGAGTCTTACATCAGTATGTAAGCAAGTGAGCAGCTTAGTTGAATTATAGATATTAATTAACAAAACATTCCTGCTTCCTGGTTTTACAAGTGAAAGTGAAGATTTTTATAAATGAAAGTGAAGATTGAGCATCCAGCTTATGCTTGGCAGAGCTAACCTGGAAAATGGGACTGGAAAAAAAAAATGGTGGGGTGGCTCTACTATCATTACATACACTCAGGATCAGTGCTGAGCAGCATAATGGGGTTTTCTTGTGATTATAACAATGCTATGAACTTCCTAAGCTTTTCTTCCTAAGAACCACGTTTTGGATAAATACACTGCACTGTAAACAGCAAAGTGATGCTTGAAGGGTGTGTGGTGTCTGCTGCACTGCAATGCTGTGTTTGCACTGAGCAAAGCACAACACACACATCTTGTACACAGACATGCTTCCATTATTTTCATTGTTCTGTCTTTTCTTGGTGGCTTTTCCCTCAGCAGACATCCCTGCCTATCCAGCTGTGCCGTGGAGTGATTTCTACATGCAGGGAGCTCCTTTCTCCAATCAGTTGCATTCCCAAATGCCTTTTTCTAGCACGGCAGGAGGACAGTACTTCACAGAGCCGTATCTTCTTCAAGTGCCCAATGGAACAGCACTGGAATCCATGCCACAGACTGGAAAACAACAGGGAGTGACACCACTAGACCAGAGTTCCTACCAAAGCCACCAAACAGAACCAGAGTTGGCAGCACGTGCTGAAAAAGAGGACATAGAGAGCAGCAGCAAGAAAGGAGAGACTATTGTTGGTAACCAGCTGATTGTTTTCTTGGAGAAAGGAGGGGGGAAAGAAAGAGTTCCAAAACAGCAGTAGCTCCCCTGAATGCTGGATGAAAACCATGGCATGATTTTTTTTTTGTGAGGTACTGCCTGAGACAGCTCCCGTGATCCTATACCTATCCTATACCTAGTTCATAGATCCATCTGTTTTTAGAAATGGGGACAGAAAAGTCAGTAAAAGTCAGTAAAACAGATTGCAAAGTTCTGCGTTTCCTCAGACATCATATGTTGTGAGCTGCATGGCTACACAGAACTGATTATTTCTAAGATTTCCAGAGGCATAAACATGTCTCTTCAAGGCAGAACTTCAGCAAGAAGGGAGAAGGGGAAGGGAGCGTTTTCTGTTTGGATTCTCAGGCTTTTATGTTGGAAACAGAATTACATTACTCTAGAATTATTGAAAGGTGTCATATGCTTTAAATGTTCTTTATAAGGGTGTCTGTGTGGGGGGTATGTGTCTAATTTTGAGATATAAAAAATTTGAGAAGTTCAAGGTATTTTGTGTCATGTGAGATCACGTGTTCTTATGAATCTGTTCGGGTTTTTTTGCAGAAACTAAACAAGAAAATAATGACTGATGCTACACTCTGAGAGGAAAAAAGTAAAGGAAGAGGAAAAATTGCTATTTTAAACTCTGCAAAATGAGAGTCGAAAAGAGAGACAAGAATAATATTATTTGCAACAGATGCACTTTATTACTTTTTTTGGTTGTATTTTTTTTCCTTGTTGCCATGATTATTTTCTTGCTGAAGAAAGAAGCAGGGATATTTCACTCAATAAAAGTTCCTGCTCTTTTTTTTTTGCAAATCTCCTGGCTTTATCCTTCTTAATGAATTCTAATCTTGACCAGCCCTCAGACAGGAAAGAGCTGATACAGGAACCAGAGTCCCATGGGTGAAAATTCCAGATCATGCAAGAGTCAGAAGGTCTGGCTGCTATCCTGGAATACACAGGAAGAGAAACCAGGAGGAATAAGATGTGTGCAAAATAGGAGGAGGAACCCCAGCAACTACCCCTGATTTTAGGGACTCCAGACCGCAAAAGAAGTGTCATTGGAAGTCCACCAGTGATTTGGTGTTTGCTAGCCTTGAATTACTTCTTAAAAATTTATTTTCATTGTAAAGCTATAACAATAAACAGCAGCAAGACTGTAACTATAAATGCTGGCAGTGTAATAGACCAGATCCCTGTCTATTATTAATTGGTTTAGCATCCTATTTGAATTGATCTCTTTGATCTTGGCTTGGTCGTCTTGGCTCCTGCTTTGCCTGGGAAACAGATGAAATGTGTCTCTGAAATCAGTGGTCAGCAGCAGGAGCAGAGGACTCCAGTGAAGAGCTTGTTCCCTCTGAGAGCTGCAGTCTGCAGGAACTGTGCTTCCCAGAGGAGCTGTAACCACCTGGATGTGTAGGATGTATAATACGAGTGGCTAAAATGGCTGTCAGGTGCTGGGCCTGTCCTTGTGAGGAAAGACTGTCGTGTTGTAGGAAGAGGGACATGCATTTCCTTTGTTACTTCCTGTGTTTAACCCTGAATCTTTCCACTGGCTTTCAGACACAGACAATGCCCAAATCATTTTTATATTTCCTGTGATGTGGGTGCCCCTCTGTTGTACCTTGTGAAATGAGGCATTATCAGGTCTTTTGTTTCAGTTCCTCTGCAGTCTGTCCATGGAGTGTCTGGCAGGAGCTGAATGCTGCAGCTCCTCTCCTTTTTCTTCCTTCTGTAAAACACTGGTTTATGTCTGGCAGTGGCTGAACACTGCTGGAAGACTAAGCAGTATAGACGAGGACAGATTTTGAGTCTACAGCTTTGTGTGGCTATTCTGGAATTTCCATTTCGTACAGCAAAAGTTAATTCTTGCCTGTAATAAGCTGAGAATGGTTGGGAATGTGCATTAGTTCACACTTGTTTCACTCATCCTCAGCTGAACAGCCTAAACCAATATTTCCAAGAGGTGTGAATAGGAGTTTTCATTGCAATTACAAGTCACTCTGAAAGCTGTTGGTCATGATGATGGCAAAATTCATCAGAGCAAGGGCTGGCTGGTAATCTTGCCTGCATCCCAAACCAGCCCTTCCAGGTTTGGAAGAGGACAAAACCAACAGAATGTCAGCTTGTTCAGCCCTTCCTGCCCCTTCTCATAGAAGGAAGAAGAAAATTATTTAGTGTGCTTTTTAAGAAATGCACATTTTCAGAAATAGGCCTTTGGGATTTGGTCTGCTAGCAGAGTCACCACCCCAGTTTGCATCATCTGCCTACAGCATTCCCAATCCAATTGTGACACTGAGCACTGAATTTTATGTGCTACAATCTCAAAAAGTTTGGGGATTGAATGAGCACAGTGAAATTTTTGAAATGGCCAATCCCTTGCGTTTAAGCTTTTGCATAAAACAAACTTTTCTGGGAATGGTCTGATTTATTTCCATGCTTGAACTTGCCAGGTTCAATTTGGCTTGGAGTTTTGAACTGAGGTTTCTTTCCTATCAGAAAGAGGAGGAAAGGGTGGGTACCTGAGAGTACAGGGATGGCCAGATTCATCCCCTTTGCGCTCCCTCTGACTTTGGAGCCAAAGCAGGGTTAACCACAGGCAGGATTTTTTTTCCCCAGTGCTGCCTCTGTCAGAAGCAGTGACAGCCCTTGACCATGTGGCAGGTGTCCCACCAAGGTGAAGAGCCTTCCATCCTCATATGACCCTCCCTATTGCACCTGCAGTCCATGCTGCACTGGTATCTTGGAATCCCAGCATTCCAGGCTCCTCATGCTGTTCTCCCTGCTGCAACGTACTTGGAGTGGAATTAGGTGCATCTAGGACAAGACACCATGGGTGCTTTCAATTAGCTATTCCCTTTTCATGTTAAGTCTCAAGAAGGCTCATTTTGTTAGGGTGGGCAGGATCAAAATTCCAAATTCCATGCCTGCCTGACTGGCACCTCCTTTGAAGTGTGGAGAATTGTTTTGCCTCTGTATTGTCATTTGAACTGGAAGTGCCAAGCCAGTCAGGATTTTGAAGTGAGTCAGACTTGGTGCAAATAGAGAAAGCTGTGTGTGTTATCAAGTGTTGCTGGGGGTTTTTTGAGTTGTTTTTTGAGGTGGAAAGGCAGATTGTGGATGTATTTCTATTGGACTCGTGCAGTACTGTGGCTGTAAGAATGGAAATGGGAGTGAGGATATTGTCACAAACTTATTTCCACTGAAAGAAAGCACTGTGAGGCTTTGTCCAGTTGCCCAAAGCGTGGCTGTTCAGCTGACAGTGCACCTATGTGCGTGTCTATCCCCTATTTGCATATTTTAGTGTAATTAATTTTTAAACTTCTGCTACTTCTGAATAGCTGATGTGTAACCAGGTAAATTTGGTATATTAACTTTTTCCTGTGTGCCTGGGCCAGCAAAAAGACACTATTTTCTAGAAACAAGTCCTGTTTTATGTGATGAGAGTACGTGAACTCTCATGAGCTAACTCTTCAGTTTCAGTATACAAGAGAAACCTTTTCTTACAGGCCTCTTAGTTTCTGTAAGGTGGGATACATTAATGCTAATTATTAGCATTAATTCAGTTGAACACCAGGAATTATTTTTTGCATTTATTGTAAAGATTGCTACAAATCACATGAGACAATCATCTATTGCTGGGTGGTAAATGTTGACTTCCTTTGTGCAGCTGTGCTAAGCAGAACACATTAAAAACGCCATAAAACAAACCAAACCCAAATCAATCACCTGCCAGTGCCCTCCATCTTCATAGATAAGTGCTGATGAGCAGGGAAACACCTGTGAGACCCCGTTTAGTTTAATGATAATTACACCTTCAGCACTGATAATGCATCTGCCAGGTGAGCCTGCACGGCTCAGTCATCAAACCGACTTCAGGGACACGTTCCTTGATCTTCTTGTGTGTCCCACATCCCACGTCTGCCTGATCCATCAGAAAAAGGGGTTGGTAAATTGTGAACATTGAGGCAACAGCTTCACAGAGCCCAGGGTTGTGACAGCAGTCTCCTAAGGGCTGTTACTGGAGAAAAGAACTGCTGAAAAGTGTTTGATTTTACAGCAAAGCAGCTGTAAAGAGACAGGAGTTTAGAAGTTGCATTTATATACGGGATAGAAGCCATCCTTTTGGGGTACTTCCTGTACCCTCTGTGCTCATTGTAGATATTTACAGCACTTTAAACGAGGTGGAGAAGTTCTTCCCTTGACTGTTTTCAGGAATTTGGAGTGAAGTGCCTCTTGGGTCCACCTCACCTTCTGGTGCTGGGGCTGAGAGGGAGCCCGCCTCCTCTAGCACTCCCTGCTGTGACAGATAAAAGCCTCTCCATAGTTTTTGGGGAGGGGAACCAGTCTCCCTTTCCTCTGTGGGAAGATGATTTCATCCTTGCCTATCTCACCTTTAGCAGGGAAGTCACACGGCCGCTTCTCCTCGACCCAGCTGCTTTGAGAAGTTGGGTGTAAATTTTTTTTTCCTTTTTTTGGGAGTGGGAGGAGGCAGCCCTGCATGTTCCCGTGTCAATCCCACCTGCCTGCCTGGGGGCTTGGGCACAGCCTCTTCCTTGCAGCACACAAGGCTCCAGAAGGTGCCCAAAACATTCCTGGTGCCTTGGGAGCCTTAGAATCACAAATATGGAAGAGTTTGGGGCAGAAGGGACCTTAAAGAGCAACTTGTTCCAGCCCCCTGCCAAGGGCAGGGTCACCTTCCACTATCCCGGGTTGCTCCAAGCCCTGTCTAAACTAGCCTTGGACACTTCCAGGGATGGGGCAGCCACAGCTTCTCTGGGCAACCTGTGCCAGGGCCTCACCACCCTCACAGGGAACAATTTCTTCCTGATATCCCATCTAAACCTGCTCTCTGTCAGTGTGAAGCCATTCCCCCTTGTCCTGTCACTACAGTTCCTAATGAAAAGTCCCTCTCCAGTTTCCCTGTAGCCCCTTCAGCTACTGGAAGGTTCTGTGAGGTGTTCACACACCAACCTTCCCTTCTCCAGGCTGAACAGCCCCAACTTTACCAGCCTGTCTCCATTGGGAAGGTGCTCCAATGACTTCTGGACAGCTGCTTCATTCAGCCTCTGTTGGGAATGAAGGAACTGAAATTCGGGGTATTTGGAGACCCTCATGGGAGGGATCCCCACCCCGAGTCTGGGTGCTGTGCTCTGGCCTGGGGGTGCTGGGCTGGTTAGAGCAGAGCCCCGGGGAGCAGGGAGGGTTGTCCTCTCCTGAGCACAGCACAGGCACTGGGAGCACTGGGAATGCTGTGGCAGCCTTGGAGCTGCGGGGCTGTGAGCCATCCCACAGCCGGTGCCAGCCCGCTGTGCCAGCTGGGCCTTTTTTTTTTGGGAGGAATATAGTACTTGTCTTTACAAACAAGCTGTGGGCCTGCTGGTAGACAAGGCTAAGCACCATGAGATAAGGAAGATAATGGGAGGAATTCTATTGATTGATGATTTAAAGAGATGTGGATCTTCAAACATACCAAAAGTCTGCCGACAAGGCAGGGGGGGGTTATACAGTAGAAGAGAATTTTTAGGCATTCCGGGAAGTCTGTACCTCTTGAGTACCTCAGCCAATGGGGAAAGAGAGAGGGAAATGCGGTCCGGGAAATAGGGAAAACAGGATAAAAAGGAGGCTGCGACCTCCAAAAATCTGAGAGACGCCAGGGGAATGCCCCATGGCCTCTCCCTTTATTCGAATAAAGTAAAGGGACTCCTCTGTCTCCTTTCTGGACATAAACCTCTGGCGTTGGTGGATTAATTTTCCTGACACATTCGATCGCTTTGCAACGGCAAAGGCTGAAAATATTTCCCATAATTTGTGTTTGCTGTTCTCCGCAAAAGGAGTCATGATTTATTTTTACAATAACCTCACATTTTAAAAAGGCACCTTCCTGTTTGTGTCCTGTTTGTCCCTGCAGCGGCAGAGGGATACGTGCCCTGCGAGCCTGAGAGGAGCTGGGACTCGGGAGAAACACTCCGCTGGAAATCTCTGCTGATTCATTTAGCTAATGGCTCAGGAAGAAAAGCCCTTTGTGTACTGAGGGCTGGCTGAATAGCAGCCAACGTATCATAAAGCAAAAGTCATTGCCTTTTTTTTCTTTCTTTTTTTTTTTTTTTTTCCAAATTAGGCTCCCCACCCTGCCAGAGCTGCTTTCCTGAGTCACTCCACTGATTATAAACACTGTTTTAAACTCTGTCTGCACAAAGGGAGGAAATGGAAAGGGAATCCCCGTCTCCCTGCCTCCCTATAGGCGAGACTTGCCCTGCGGTGCTGGGCTGCTCCCACGGGAGAGCCTCTGCACGGGGAAAGAGTGAGTAATTGAAGGAATATGTGTCTCTCTCTCTGCTATGGCTAAGAAGCAACTGGGTAAAGATGGAAAAGTGAGGGTGAAGTGGGCAGCACGTGGCTGCTCATAGAGGGTACAAATCAGGAGTGCAGGAATGGGTTTAGTTCCTCTCTGACAATTCCTTGTGCAATGAAATAGTTTCTGTCCTAAGGCTGAGCTACACTGAGCCTCCCTGGGTGGGTGGACAGGACACGCAGCCCGGGGTGCATTGGGAAGAGCAGCTCAGGGAGTGATCCTGCCCCTCTGCCCAGCCCTGGGAGGCACATCTGGAGAGCTGTGCCCAGTTCTGGGCTCCTCAGCACAGGAGGGACAGGGAGCTCCTGGAGCGGGGCCAGCGGAGGCTGAGGAGATGATTTAGGGCCTGGAGCATCTCTGACAGGGAAAGGCTGAGGGAGCTGGGGCTGTTCAGCCTCGAGAGGAGCCCCAGCTGAGAGGGGCCCTCAGCCCTGGGTGTCCCTGGCTGCAGGGAGGGCTCCGAGCAGGGCCCAGGCTCTGCTCCGGGGGCCCAGCAATGGCACCAGAGGAACGGGCAAGGACTGATCCCAGCAAGTTCCCCCTGGACAGGAGGCAGAACTTCTGTCCTGGACAGTGACCCAGCACTGAACAGAGACCAGAGAGGGTGTGGAGTCTCCTCACTGGAGATATTCCAGAAGTGTCTGGACACAATCCTGTGCTGTGGGCTCTGGGATGGCCCTGCTGGAGCAGGGAGGTGGCACCAGATGAGCCACTGTGGTCCCTTCCAACCTGATCCATCCTGGGATTCTGTGGAGGTGTGGGTACAGAGTCCAGGGCAAACAGAGTGGCATCGTTCCTCTGCTTGGCTGCTGTGAGCCAGAGGGTCTCCAGCAGCACCTCTGGCATGTGCAGAAGGCAATTGCATCTGGGAAAACACAGAGCAGAGAGCTGCTGCCCTCCAGGCCAGAGGAACGTCGCCAAGTTCTACAGGGATTTGAAGAATCCTTTTGCTGGTTTTGGCAATGGCATTTTCAGCAGGCTTGGCTTTAGTGAAAGCTGTTTTTAGGAGTGTTTGCTCTGGAGCCTGAGCAGGCTGGTGGCAGGACTCCTCCTGTGGGCAAAACTCTTGGTCAGTCAAGTGCTGGGCACAGCCCAGACCAACACCCTCCCTCCATCCTGCCCTGGTTCAGGGACTGGAAGCACAGAAAAAAAATCAGAAGGAGGAGGAAGAAAAGAGGGAATTCCCTATTCTGCTGTGAAAAGTGACTGCATAAATGTGACGCTGCCGAATAAAATACTAAAATAAGACTTGTTTGTTTAACTTCCTGGATCTGCAAAACCCGACCTAGGAAAATGAGTGAGGAACTCTTGAGCCCACACCGCATCGACTAAATTAAGCTCCTGGTTTAGGAGCACCTTTTGGCCTCAAAGGTATTTGCACAAAATTAGCTACAACATAGTTGCACTAACATGAAAAGCAGGTGTTATCTGCAGAGGTGCAGAGGCAAGCATGGAATTCTCTGGGACTTTTTTTACTGGCAGTTGCATGCAAAATGGAAAATATCCTCCTTGGAACAGAGTTGGCAGGCAGCAAACAAAACCCAACTTAGAGACTTTCCACGGAGCGTAGCTGATGTGCAGGCAGTGGCAGGAAGCAGTAACACAGTCACTTTTTAGAGGCTAGAACAGCACTTTAAAAAATGTAAATGTTTGACTCCCAAAAATGCAGACAATTAGTCAATAATTCAAAAGTTAGGAAAGGCTGCTATGAAGGTACAACTTTTTTTTTTTTTTTCCCAGCCTCTTTTAGGCCTATGTATATTTGATCTGGTAAGTTGAGATTATTTTTAGCTCAAGAACCTCTGACTTACGTCAGTTTGGGCCTGAAGCAGGACAACATCAGTGTACCTTCATCACAAGACTGCTCTCTCTCTCATTCTTGAATTCCTAGATTTGTTCCTTAGAGCCTCCAAGATCCTGCCAGAAGGGAAGCACAGATCTTGCAGATCTTTATTGCAATGCACATGCTCGTTCCTCTTCATGCCAGCATCACCTGAAACTGCACTCTTAATCTCACTTGTGCTCTACTTCTGGCTGGGTTTTTTTGGTGGTTTTGATTTTGAGGTTTTTTTGTTTTCTATTTTTTAATAAATGGATAAAGCTACAGTTCATGGTGTGGGGTTGTGCTGCCACATATTGACCATCAGAAGGCTGGAGTGTTTGATTTCCTCACCTAAACTAAAGAACCACTTGCTAGACCCTGTTGTGGTGCCAGCTGGGAGAGCCCTTTGTACATTTTACACTTTGTCTGACCTCCTGTGTGCCCAGACCATTGCATTTCCTCCCAAATATTACCTGTTCCTGTCATTCCCCACAACTTGCAATTTTCCCTCGCTTTTATCCTCATAGCTATGCTCTGCATTTCCCTTCCCTGCTCTGTTTCTAACACTGGCCCTTGACTTGTTTTTCTCCCTTCCTTTACTTTCCAAGCCCCCATCTTCAGCTTCTTTTCCCTTGATCTAAGTCCCACCTAGTTCCCAGCACATCCTGCTCCAGGTCCAGGCACAGGACACCTGAGGGAAGTGTTCCATGCTGCTCCTAGGAAACACAGGGACTGATCTACTCCTTTATTTTAAAATGTTGCCAGAAAGGGGAGCAGGAGTGGAAGGAGAATGTGGTGCCCTCAGCCCCTACTCATCCTCTTTGCGTTATAGTAGCTGAGGTTCTCTCCCAGGATTTTTGGGATGGCTCTGTCACTGCTTGGTAGCTCTAGGAGCTGGCACAAAGACAGAGGTCACTGGTTACTGTGGGATTTTGCATTTTTCTGTTGAAAAACAGGAGTTTACCCCTCTGGGAAGCTGCTGTGGAGTGTTTGGTATCAAGCCAAGAGAACTGATACAAAGCAGTTAACCAGGAGGGCTGACTAGAGAGAAAACGTCCAGGCTGCTTTACCAGGGCACCCGAAACCAGATCAGCAAGTTGGGCACAGCAGATCCACCTCCTGAGATGGAGAGCTGAGCACTTGGGATACCAATAAGGATCCCAAAAGCCCATATTCCTTGATGGCCTTAGCTCCAAAAGACCCCAGAATGAGGCACCCTGGGCTGGGGCAATGCCTGGGCACCAAGTGACTCCCAGCCAGGAGAGGGAGAAGTAGGTTAGTGACTGACCAGGACTGTCTTTTATGTTTTCTTCACTTACAACCTCACGTTCCCACACTCCCCCTAAGGACAAATCCCTGCTTTAAATCTTGCTGCATCCATTCTGTTTGTGTTTCACAAGCCTGGGGGTGGCAGAGGAAAAAATGGGCGAATCCAAATGAAACCAGCAAATCCACAGGGTGTTGTCCCAGGGCAGCGGGCTATTTCCAGGTGTGCCTGAGAGACTGGCACCTCAGGATATGTGTCAGTAGCCTGGCTGCTTGTTGGGCTGTGCCAGGTCTGGTGCTTTCAGGTTGTAGCTCTTCACGCTGTCCCTCCAGAAGAGTTTGTGTTCCCCCACACGAAGCTGATAGCAGAGGTGTGCAGGGCACCTGGGTGAACCAGAGCCTTGTGAAAAAGGAAAAAAAGCCTGGGCTCCTCCACTGACTGCACATGGAGAAGGAATTTGGGCCCTCATCTAGAGAGATGGGTGAGGGGGGTGCATTCCCTGGGCAGACAAGGGGCTCCTGGGGGAATCTGCTCTATAAAATGCACTTCTTCCTGCCATGTCCTTGAGAAAATATGCCTCTGGAGCACCTACACCTCATCCCATCCTCCAGGCGCATCCATAGATGTCCATAAACATCTAGGAAGCACCTTCCCACACAGAAGGGAGACCCTCCCAGGGAGGCAGGCGAGGTCACCTCCTCCTGGGGGCAAGCCTGAAGCAAGAGCCACCTGACTCAGCTCCGACCAGGCTCAGGAAATTTGTTTTGCATTAGGGAACAGCTCCTGTTCCCAGGCAAAGCCTGATGACTATCTGCACATTCCAGGGGCCTGGGGGCTGAGTGTAGGCGAAGCTCTTGAGCTTTGCCTTGTTAGTCCCAAGGACAAGCTTAGGTCCCCAGGTATTTTAGTGACTTCCCCTCCTGGTCTATCAGGACTGAATGGATGAAGGTTGTCTCCCAGAAGCTCACACTTCCATGACTTTTCCTTTCTAAAAAGCCACAAACACCTCTCTAACAAGAGGCGGAAACCATCCACAACTCTCAGGCACTGCTTCCAAAACAGAGGCTGAGCTTCGAGGTAAATGGCTGATGCTTTTTTTTTTTTTTTAAGCACAGGCAAAACAACATTTTTCTGCTAAAATAATTTTTGGCAGTAACCAAAGATACTTCAGAACATGCAAAAAAAAAAAAAAAAAAAAAAAATTCTTCCCTCACCTTGAGGAAGGCAGCACAGAAAGTCTTAGCCCAGACACTTGAACTCTGGAAACGATGAGGTGCTGATAACGGAGTCCAATCACAAAAAGCATGGAAGAACTGCTAGGACCATCTGCAGGGCTAATTTTACACATAAATGTGACTTACCTTGTAAAACAAACCACTTATAGAAGGAAAACCTACACTGTTTAATAGAAATCTTCCCCAGGAGTGAGATGGGAGCTTTGCCAGCAGGCCTGAGGGAGGAGATGCCACCAGCAGTGAGCGAGGGGCTCACTGTTCTGGGAAGGGACGTGGTCACTTTTGTGCACAGGGCTGGAAAAACAAAGGTGGCAGCTCACAAGATGTACTGACAGGCTCGGGAAAGGGAAATGGTGGCAGCAAAAAATCAGCTTTTCCTAACTGCAATGCCAAGCCAAGGGTGGAGCAAGGTTGGCCCTCACAAGGAGGAGCCCCTCACTCTGTGTAGAGGACCTTGGGATTAGCAGTCCTTGATGGGAATGACCTGCCAAGTGGTGTTTGCTGGTTGCTCAGCTTTCCTGCCCCATTATTACTTCCAGTTTTGTTTCTTTTTCCACAATAAAGTCCTGGAAGAGGACACACTATTCTTCACCATGAAACACCAAAGGAACTGTGTATTGTTGTTCACTGATAAAGTTCTTCTGACCTTGGCTACTAATGGGCCACCAGGCAATGAGGACAGCCTGGGCTGCATTAACATGATCAGGCTACAGGGCTTGTCCAGCCTGGAAAAGAGGGGGTTTGGTTGGGAGGGGGCTCATGGCAGCCTTCCAGTAGCTGTGAGGAGACAACCAAAAAAATCCAGGCTGCTCACCTTGGTGAGACAACAGGCATAGGTTGAAACCAGAGAAGTTCAGACTCATATGAGAAACTTTCTCATCAGGACACCAGCCCAGCAGGAGACCAGGAGACTGTGCAGTTTCCATCCTTGGAGGTTTTCAAGACTGGGTTAAGTGAAGCCCTGAGTAACCTGCTCTGACTTCATGGCTGACCCTGCTATGAACAGGAGGTTGGTCCTCCTGAGGTCCTTTTCAAATTGAGCTATTTTGTGATCCTATTATCTTTAAACTCCACTGTCCACATACCCTGGAGATTTTTACAGCTTCTGTTGTAAAAATTAACGCATGCAGCGTGATTCTTTTTGCCTCTCCAGGGCAAGGCCTCACTCATTCACCTCACACATTTGCCATTAAAACATGATTTGCACCATCGGGGGGGGGGGAACGACTTAACTTAGTCTTCCCTCTTCCATCTATTTACACTGTATTTGCCACCCTGGTTTCTTTTCCAGAGCATTTTTGATGTGCACACCATGCACAAACTTTCAGCTCTGAGGCGCCGAGGACAAAGGCTGCAGCCACAGACTGTGCACGAGGGGAAAACGTCTCTTTCTGTGCCTCACCTAATGGCTGAATGTTTATAGGTCTTCCAGGAAAATTTTAAAAAGAAGGAAAATAGAAGTAAAACCACAATGAAAATTATTTTCTTTATTTGGCGGTCCGGTGATGTTAATGACTGAGGGTGTACAAATCAGAATGGGCCCCATGCTACAAAGCAGCCACCCAGTAAGGGCAGAATCCCCTTTTGGCACTGGCACCCCTGATTTTTCTGCCTTCACCCCCATGCAGAATAAAGTCACAGAGAGCTGCAAAGGAGTGGCTAATCCCACAAAAGAAGAGGAACTGTTTTGAACACCCACTGCAACCTTCCCCATCTGTTTGCACTCACACTGTGCAAGTGGCCCAAGCCATGAATCATGACTTGCTGAACGCTGGCCCCACCTCTCCTCTGCCTCTGTTGTGCTGCTGATGGCGGGACATCACCTGAGCTACAGCGATGCCCAAGTTGAGATGGTGAGAACTCGCTCTGCCCTGCATCTCCAATGCCAGGATATTTATAGCTGTTCCTTTTAATTACAGACCTGCAGCTGAGGTGAGCCTGTGGGTCTGGAAAGGGCTGCTGAGGGCTCCCCCAGCTCTCCACAAGCAGAGGCGATGCTGGCGTAAGCTGGAGGTGCAGCCAGCCTGAAGCCGAAAAACCTGTCCCGTGGTGCAGCTTCCCCAGCTCTCCTCCACCCTGCTCTTTCCTCACACGGAGCAGCAGCTGGAGATGCCAGCTCCTTTCTCCCAGCAGGACCTGCCCTGTTGGTGTTGGCAAAGGAGTTGTGGTGCTGGTGGGGCAGAGCAGAAGTGCAGCCGCCCAGTGCGTGGCAAGGCGAGGACCAAAGGCCAGCGTTAGAACAAGGCATAAAAGGTCGGTTCTCAGCCCCAGCCTGAATTTCTATTGATCCCCAAATCGGCAGCGAGAGAAGAGAAGCATTCAGCCTGCCATGAATGGCTGCCTTGTGGATTCATTTTGTAGGAGCCACGCATGTGGAAGCCTGTGTCCAGCAGTGGAAAAATCTCACTAAACTATTTTTGTCACTGCCAGAAGTCTGGCAAATGTCGAGATGTTCTAGGTTCGGTTAAAAGTGACTTTCGATAGGGTTCAAGGTCCTCACTGCTGGCAGTTCAAATTAGGTCGTTTCCTGAGAGCTGCCAAGAGGCAGAAACTGAAGAGGTGGCTATTTTATAATCATAATTATACAGTGGCCATAGGCATAAACCACCCCCTAAACATAGAAACCCAACAAAACCCAGCTTGGGCTGTGCTTGTGCTCCGCAGCTGGAACAGCATCTCTCACCCAGGGACAGCAGGCACTGGTCCCCCTGGGACATCCCTCATGGGACTCCCAGGCTCTTCCAGGTCCCTCTCAGGCAGTTCAGGATGAAAAAGATGCTGGAGCAGTCGGAGGGAGCCTTGGCAGTGTGTTTATCACAGCTGGAGGCTGGCTGGGCAGCTCCCTGCAGAGGCTTGCAAGTGCCTGCAAGGGAACAGGGCAGGGCTCAGCTTGAACTTCACGGCACATCCCCCATGGAAACAGCGTCTGACTCACATTTATCACTGGGATTTTAGGCCCCACTGCTTCCCCCCGCCCCCCAGGACAATTGCTCTGAGCCTGACTTCTGCAAGGCTTGCTTGGGCTTGGAGATTCACCTGAAGAAAAATAGTGGAGAGATACAGGCAGTTCCTAAAAACTGTCTGCAAGCACTTGCTATTCTGTTCTCTTGGTGGGTGGAGAAGGAGGAGCATGGTCCTGACTTAGAGAGCCTGTCAAAATAAATCCAGGCTTTTCTGTCTACTGGAGCAGTTCCTGTAGGAGTTCTTTTGGAAGTCACCCTGCAGGTAATGACATCCTCCCCTTCTGCAAACACATCTCTACACCCTCTATGAGTAAGACTGTTAATTGCTGAAACATAGGGATTTTTTGAAGTGCATGAGAGGATAGGATTTATTCCAACCCTCCCAATGTGCCAGGCTCATCCCTCTCTTTCCACTGTAGCCAGCTGTTTCCCACACCCTTTCCCCACTTCATGGGCCCACTGTCATTTTTTCCCTGTACTCAATTATGGTGCTCATGTGCCAGGGCTGCTGTAAAATGACAACGTGCTGTACCACAGATGACTTTCCCAGCTCCACTGCAAAGGAGGAAGATATTTCCCAGCAATAAACCCCGTCCCCCTGGAAAATCAGGCTCTCCCTGCCTTGGTACACCTTCTTCTCACAGAGCTGACCATGCAGGTAGCTTGAGAGTCCCTCCATTTCTGAGGCAGGCTAGCTCCAGTTTACCAAAGTAAGTCTAAAAAAATCTTTCTTCTGGGAAAATTACCTTGCAGATAACCAAATCCAGCCTTCCTCAGAGCTTCACTGCTAAGTCCTTCCCCTTAGTCAAACACTTATTTTCTTAAGCTTGTAACAGTCTGTTTCCTGGTACAAATTCCCATATTCTGCATGTGCTTTGTTACAATACATAAAATAGCCACATCTTTTAGTGGTTTGGCTTTATCTGCCCTTATTTTCCTCACAGCAGCCAAGAGGCACATCTGAGAGCAGCCTTGGAGCAATTCCCATCCCTGGAAGTGTTCAAGGCCAGGTTGGATGGGGCTCTGAGCAACCTGGGGTAGTGGAAGGTGTCCCTGTCCATGGCAGGGGATTGGAAGGAGATGATGTTTAAGGTCCCTTCCAGTCCAAACCATTCTGTGATTTAACAGTTTTACAGGCAGTGCTTTATGTTAGTGCTTAACAGGACTTACATTACCAACCACCATCTCCTCCACCATCCAAAAATATATCTAGGTAGACCAGGATTGCTAAGATCCCACAGCTCTTTGCTATCCACAAGCAACTCCCATAGATAATAGAATATATAGTGTCACATCTGGCCATAAACCACAGCTATTTTAAGCAAATTTACAACAAAGAATTAGCAGCACCTGTGTGTAAAGAAGAAATCTGCTTTTGTTTGGAAACAAAGCTGCTTAAGCCCTTTTTCTTTCTGGAGTGGTTTCTCACATTCCAGGCAGGCTTTAAGGTCCTAACATAGCTGCACCTTTGTTTACTGATGGGGAAGGATGGCATAGAAAAGACAAAGTATTTTATTTTTTTATGTTTTCCTTCATCCTATCTTTTCCTCCCACTAGACATCCCATCTCTAGGATAATTTTTTCCCAGCATCAGTACTTGCTTCTCTGCTGACCCTCTGAATTTGGGCAGACTACTCCTCAGAGGGATCCTTCTCTCCCTCCCTCCACAAGTATTTCACCAGGGCCAGTCACTTCTGCCACAGCCCTGACACTGTCCTAAGCACTGTTTGCCCTTCAGTATTGTAACTCCCCCATTCCTGTTTTCCAGAACAATCTATTTGTTACCCCTTTTGCCTCTCTGTGTTACCTCACAAGTCACATTCAATTCCAGACGTAACTCAAAGACAGGAATTTACTCCCTGCTTGGAGTCAGTGCCACACACTCAGATTTTTAGGGTTGCCATTCCTTAGAACCCAATTCTTCAGGAAATTTCATCACAACTGCTACCAGTAAAGTGACATTTAGCATGGAACTCATCAATATTCGTGACTGAAGTAGTACTCATTCCAGAGTAGCCTGCAGGTCTGAGGCTGAGTGCAACCAGGTTTTACATCTGTAGTCCATGCTCTTACTAAAAGGAAATTAATACTTGAAGTAAAGATCAGCTGAAACAAAGATCACCTCTTCCCTCTCTGGTAAAGTGAGACTTACCCATCTGTTGATTCCTCAGAAAACACCAACCCACATGCAGAGGATGTTCAAAAGAAGGGTATAAGACTGGGCTATAGGGCTTACAAAAACAGATGTGGATGAGGGTGGGTATCAAAGAGGCAGAGTGTGGCATAAACACTGTGGGGTAAGGCTGCAGCACTGCAAGCTAAAGAACTCCCAGGAACTCCCTCTCCAGCTTCTGTGAACACAGGAACAGGGGCAGGTATTCACTTGTGGATCTTCAGCTGACCTGGATGCCAGCTCAAGAGCTGCCTCCACAGACAGTGCCCAAACCTCACGATCTGAGGTGCTGAGCCTACAGCCAAGTTCTCCTCCCCCAGTTACAACCTGCTGGATTTTCTTGGTCTCCGCCAAAAGGTGCTGGACTACAGCCACAGCAGATGCTGGCAATCTGAAAACATGCACCAGCATCAGAAAGTGTGGCCAGCCAGGACCAGGGCAGTGATTGTCCCTTTGTACCTGGCACCTCAATGCCTACATCCAATTTGCCTCGGTTCAGTGAAGATATTGGGGTGCTGGAGCATGTCCAGGGAAAGGCAAAAGAGTTGGGGAAGGGGCTGGAGCATAATTCTGATGAGGGGCAGCAGAGGGAGCTGGGAAAGGGGCTCAGCCTGGAGAAAAGGAGGCTCAGGGGGGACCTTGTGGCTCTGCACAACTCCCTGACAGGAGGGGGCAGCCAGGGGGGGTCGGGCTCTGCTCCCAGGGAACAGGGACAGGACAGGAGGAAACGGCCTCAAGTTGGGCCAGGGGAGGCTCGGGTTGGACATCAGGAAGAATTTCTTCACTGAAAGGGTGATTAGTCACTGGAAGGGGCTGTCCAGGGAGGAGGTAGTGTTCCCATCCCTGGAGGTATCCAAGGAAAAACTGGATGTGGCGCTCAGTGCTCTGGTGTGGTTGACAAGAGGGTGATTGGTCAAAGGCTCATCTCTATGATCTTGGAGGTTTTTTCCAATCTAAATGATTCTGTGAACAAGAAGCAAAAGAAGGTCAGCAGTAAACTTTCCTGATGGTTGACAGCTATTCACCCCAGCTCTTCCAGGTGCCAGGTTCACACCCAGAATTACACAGCTGACAAAAACACTACTTCTCAGTTCTGCAGCTCAGTGGGGACATGGCTGCTCTCAAACTCCCATGAGAGATTTTTCCCTCCAGGCTGTCACATATAGCCCCAGAAGAAAATTAGATCAACTCTTTTCTGGAGTCATTTCAGTCTTTGCAAGACACACAAAAGCATGATTACCATTTGACTTTTTTTAAATTTTTTTTTTTTTTAAGAAGGCCCATGAACACAGAGCAGTGCAACGCGTTACAGAGGAGAGCTGCATGGTTCCCTTAGACAAGTGACAGTGGGTAACACAAAGGTGACAATACATTCATGCATCAGCCAGAGCCCAACACCCACCAATTCTGGTATTTCTCCTAATAAATACCAACCTCCCTGCAGGAGAAAAAGGGGAACAAGCAAGGACTACCCAGAGGCATTTGTATTACCCAGAGGACAAAGACCAGAAGCTTCCAAGAACACAGGTGAGATTGTACAGTAAGGGAGCACCAGGTACAGGAACAGCACATCAACTTGCTGGTAAATCCATAGGCAGCCCCCACCAGAAAGTATTTTAGAAACAAAAAAACCATTTAAAAATCATTTAGAGTAGAAATACAGGACAACTTGGTAATTCTTTAGGCTAAGGGTTCCACACTGCTGTCTCTGCTCTCTCCCATACCCACATTTAAACTGAAACAGGACAGCCTCAACTCTGCAACTGCAGAGCTGGACACTTAACTGCTCATGCAACTTGTGTTTATTCCACTTGGAAACCTGAGATTTGGCACACGTGTTGTAAGCCCTTGAGACTGCACCTCGCTGGCTTTGGAGAAACAAAGCCCTAAGCCAGCCAGTGAAAAAATCCTGAGCATACACTAGGGAATGTGCCCTGCCAAGGGCCCAAGGCCATGCCAGGTGCCAGGGGACAGTTGTGGCAGCAGACAGGCTGATGTCAGCAAGCCCAGCTGGCCCCAGGGCAGAGCCCAGCCTGGCTGCATCAAGCTACCACTGCCCGCACATCACCTGTGTGACAGCCAGCCTTTGCCACCCTCCAGGGAGGGGACAGTAAAAGTGTTACAGCAGTGACATTTTAGGAATGTACTTAAGACCTGCTTTTGTTCACACACACCAAGGACAGAGGAATGACCACACCTTCCCTGACATGCTCTGACAGCATCTCCCATTCCCTTCAAACATGGGGCATTGGCATAGGAGTTAGTTCCTGCTTTATCCCAAAACCACTTAAACATGTTCTGCAACTTAACTCCTTGCTATGCATCAAACAGTGGGATTAATCAACATAGCAACATCTCCTCTCCCCCACAAACAATACATCTTATTTTTTATTAAGTATCAAATTGTCTCCAACATAAATTACATCCAGATTATGTAAGTTTCAAGAAAGTCAGATATTTTATGTACAGTGTTTGTCTTGAGTCAGATAAACCTTTATCGTTTTAACCTGTAACATAAAAAGCAAACCTACATCAGTACCAAATAAAGCATTAAAAAGGTAACAAATATATAACGTTTTAGAAATGCTCTCAGAACTCTAAAGTTAATGACGAGGATTTTTATAGTGCAGGAATCTTGGGTTTGCAGCTCTTAGACCATCTCTCTTTCCCTGCGGATGGCACAGCACAGAATCATACTGAATATCATGCCAACAATCTGGAAAGGAAGCAAACAGGTTGGAAATCAGGTAAGCAAAGCACATGCTTTTATCAGCATGAGGACAAGCACCAGAGGCCACATTTATTCTGTATTTTTATACTTTACTCTGGGATCCCTGCCCCACCATCCCCAAAGTTCAGTTCATTCCCATGAATCCCATTCACCTCAATACTTGAGTATGTCAAATTGGAAGGGACCCACAAGGATCTTCGAGTCCAACTCCTGGCTCTGCACAGCATCATCAGCTATAAACCACTGCCTTATCTCCTAAGACATCTTTGATCATCCCAGCATGTGCTTTTCTCCAGAGAAGTCAAGCACAAAGTGCAACTTTTCTTAGCAGCTCTGTTATTTCAGCCCTCTAGCAGAGCCTGTAATAATTATAAAGAAGAGAATCCCCAAGAGATATTAGGATTAAGATGTGGGCCAGCAACATGACCAATACATCTTCACTCCATATATACACAAACCACTGCTGAGATTTCACCACTGCTGAAAGTGCAAGGAGGCAGATCCTAATCCAAAGCAGAAGCAGGGAGGCCTGAGACATCCCAGCCTCTGCATTGCCTCAGGGCCCTGCAGCACACACCCTGATCCTGCTGGGACTTGTCCTCTGTGGAATGGCCTTGTGGGCTGCCAGGCCAGGCACTGTTCTACAAGACTTCAGCTCTGAGTATCCTCTGAGCACCCAGCTACCCTCTGAATAATCTGGAAACTCACCATCATTACAGCAATGCCAAGGCCAACTGCTCCGATCACGTTGAATTTGGATTTGAAGACTTCATCAATGGCAGCAGGGCAGGACTGAAATGGGACAGACTGTTCATTAGTGTTTTACACACACAAGGTTCATTTGAAGACTCATCTTTTGAAAGCTGCTTTGATGTGGCCTTTACTGTCACATCCTTAAAGAGAGCCAGGGATGGTCCCACACTAGAGTTGGTGGAGAAGTTTAAATCTATTCTTCAAGTATCTCAAACCTATTAACAGCACCTTGAGAGGGGAATCCTGCTGTAGTCAATCTGAACATTCAGTTTATCAGGCTTGGCTTGTTACTAATGGCTATCAGCACTTCAGATGATGCATTGCTCATCCCTTATCAAACAAGATTTAAAGCCACTCTTGATATTGACAGTTGCTACTGTAATTTTGCAGACACCTCATGAACCTATAGTGCATGGGAATGGCAGGATATCCTGGGCTAGGATCCATGCTAGGGGCACATTCATAGAGAGGCCAGTTTAATCTTCCCAGGACAATGAATTACCCTTGCAACTAAAACATATATATATATAAAAATATATATATATAAAAGGTCAGAAGTCCAGAGACAGACATGTCTGAAGTTTTCNCCTTTCTCCAGAACAGACACATGTTGGCCAATAAAAAGAACAAGGCACTTTTTAAAGAGGTATAAATCTTTCAGAGCCTGGTAGTTGGTCAAAGTCTCATGCCAGCTTCTGTCCTGCTTGTTCCAGCAGCAAACATCAGTGAGCTGCTGAAAGCTACCTTTCTCTCTTGTTGTTCCTTGTCCAGTCTAGAAAGAAAGACTGAATCTGGGATTAAAGGGATATACTGACAAGAATGAGTCGGTTCAATCAGAATACCAACACAGCACAGCTTCTCAGAGGCACACTTCATTAAATCCCCTTTATCTTGCAGTCTATCCACTGTTTTACTACAACTGGGAATAGGCATCACAAGATGAAGTCAGCAGATGAAGCTAAAACACACAGCAGAATAAAAGCAAACAATAAAACCTGCATGCACGCTCAGCTACTCCCACACACCCCAACTCAGACTGCATGGACAGGACTAAAGATACAGACTGAAGGGTCTCATGTGGGCAGATATTTGAAGTTGTCAATTAAAGTGAAAAAAACCCAAGTCATTAATTTAAATCCTGCATGGTAAGAACCATAGGAGGACTCATACAAACGGTCTTGGAGCATAAAGCAAGAGCTCAGGATGGTTGTAAGGAAAAGAGGAAGAGAGGTGGTTAAAAATAACTAACTAAAATTGTTTTCTCCTGTTATTTGTGGCACACAGGCACCTCTGCAGCAATATTCCAGCAGGGAAACCTGATTCAGAGAATTGCTTTCACAGTGGCAAACTCACCTGAACAGGCTACCAATGCCTTACCCTCCCCTCTCCCTGTCCTTGCTGAAGCTTCAGACTTGCTTCCAACCCCAAGCTCTACTCCTCCCTAACCAGGAGGGAGGTGACAGCTCCCAGCAAGCACCAGGAGGATGCAGTGAGGAGAACAGAGCTCTCAAGCACTGTGAGGGTGGTTTTTTTAGGCAAAGTTTTGACCTTCCACTGCCCACCCCACCAGTGAGTCTGTGACACACAGACTGCACATTTCCTGAGCATGGTCAGATTTCCTGCTTGTTCTTTCCATGGTAACGGCGGGTTTGTATTCCACAACCAGCCTGATCACAGACACAGACTGCCACGTCACTGTGACATGGGGATTTCCCATGGACTGGGAGGGTTTCCTAAAGTGTGTTTCTCATTCTACCCATTGGGCAGAGCTGATGGTGAATTAAGTCAAGCTTTACCTTGACAGAGAACGACTCAGACAGTGTCTTTGTCGGACACGTATCCATGTACTGCGGATCCACAGCTCCAGTAATGCCACAGCAGTTTAGCTACAAGAGAAAACACAAAAAGAGACCCAGGTTAAATAATCCTTATTTTCGCTCAGTAATCTGGTAAAAAAAAAAAAAATTACATTAGTTTTTATTACATTACAGACCCAATCCTGTCAACATGACTGCTTTAAACCTGATTTTAATAAGACTTTATTAAATTAAAGGACAAGGTTCTGAAAGGAAGAGCTAGATCTCATTAAGCACACACAGTCATTTTGGTGACAGCTTGTGCTCCTTAGAGACACAAAGCTGAACCCCTCACAGACATGCAGGTGTGCATACTAGGGTGCCACTAGCTCAGTAGCACAGATCCAGGTTTCCCAGCCTGCTGCTGAGTTTTAGAAAAACAAGAACTAGTTCTAGGCACTTCAGAGGGACGAAAAAGGCATCCTGAATTCACTTACACTACACAAAAACATCTCTGCAATATCTGGTTTCTTGTAACTAGCAAGAGACTAGACTTGTACAGGGGACTGGGTGGCATGGAAAGCAGTGTGAGGAGCAGCTGCATTACTGTCCAGGTTAAGCAGAACCATATACTTACAGCGAACTGAAATGCCTTCAGGGTGTCTCTGGCACTTGATTGAGCTCTCTTTTTATAGGTGTCCATGTAGAACTCCTTTAACTCATCAATAATCTAAGGAAAAGCAAAGAGTTGTCTATTAGTGGTGTATTAGCATCGTACCTTCTATTAATTATGAAAAACTTGCTCTCACCATGTCAGTCATCAAAAAATCCTGCAGCCTACAACACCCATTCTTCTGCCATGTACAAAAAGAGGGTGGACAGAAGGCTCACCTGTTTCAGGTGAGAAATAACTGTAAACTCACTTCAATAGCCACACCTAAACAGGTAAGACTGTTTCCCCTTCCAAATCTCTGCGATCCTAAGAGGAGTGAAAGAACCAAATCTTTGCCCACTGGCTGCCCAAAAATATTCCCTATTCTAGTGTACCCCAGAAGTTTCTGTATTTCCCCACTGTATAATACAATGTGAGCAGAAAAGCAACCCTGGTCACCAAGCATCTGATTTTGAAACTAGACAGAATCTTGACTGCTTGGGAGGGCCAGGCCATGTCAGTCATGCCTCAGGTGCAGAAACACTCCACCCTCAGCTGACCCAGCTCCTCTCTGAAGTGGTAAAGCTTTCCAGCCAGCCTGCTTCACCTCACAGCTCAGCCAGGTACTGTCTGGAAGGCACCTCTAGCATGCAACAGCCTCTTGGATTCTGGCTTTCCCTGCTAGAATCTGATTTTTAAATATTGGAGTTAGGTTTCTTGTGTTGATTTGCTTGAATCAGCCTTTTCCCTCTACCCCAAATTTCCCGGGTAGTATTTCACCTGTACTGGTATTGATGTCAGCAGACTGCTGACTGTGGGCACACTCATAGAATCATGGAACATCTGGGGTCAGAAAGGAGCTTTCAGGATCACCCAAGTCCTGTCCCCTTGCCATGGGCAGAGACACCTTCCACTATCCCAGCTTGCTCAGAGCCCCATCCAACCTGGCCTGAAACATTTCCAGGGATGGGGCTGCCACAGCTTCTCCAGGCAACCTGTGCCAGCACCCCGTGCCAGCACCCCACCACTCCCAACTTTTAAGAGCAACCTACCTTTTCTTTATTTGAAAATCCCCAGATCCCAGCAGCAATTTCAAGGGCAAAAATCACAAAAAGGAAGAAGAAGAACTAGAAAAGAAAGACCATGTTATTCATGAAGGCCACAGCACCACAAACCAGCATCACACACGTACACTGCATGTTTGTCCAGTCTTGTGGGAACTGTCACTCAACCAGGTTGCAGTTAGAGGTTTGAGACATTGGTAATACCAGGAAAAAGGACACTGGGTCAGCATCTCTTCCCGGGAGCATGGGAAAGTCTGGCAGTGCTCTCCAAGCACCACCAGTCCTGCTTTTTGATCAGTGTTAATTAAAGTCAATCATCTGTTAACTCTGACTTTGAAGTTGTCCAAGTCATTCAGACACATCACAACAGCTGACACCAATTCCTTACCCTGGTTTGTCACTCCTGTTGCTTTAGGAGTCATTACTTAATTCCTAGCTTGCCACCAACTCCCAGAGAGCTAATGGTCACTTTGCTGTGTGTCCCATAAAACACAAATAAAAGTGTTCTGTCTCTCGCTGACTACCAGATCCAAAACACCACTATCATTTAGAAGCACTTTAAAGAAATACTCAGAATCACAAAGGGCTAGAGGCATCATTTTGCAAGAAATACTTGAATTTAGGTTCTTCTGTGACACAGAAGGGAAATTGTTCTTTCAGTGGCTATAGTAGTTGCTTTTTATTAACTAAGTCTTCTGGTTATTTGGATGAGTAGTTCTGCAAGTGTACAGATGTGCATGAACCCAGTAAGCTCTACTGGCCCCTCCAGTCTGAAAACAATGAAGTTGCTCTCCAGTAATTGGCTTGCAGAGCAGTTGTCAACTAGAAGAGCTCATCCTGTGATTATGAACAGTAGAGCCTTGTTGTTTCAAGCATCAAATACCACAGTTCTGTCTCAGAGATTAAAGACTGCACAACCTTCAGAGTCCAGGATAAACTGTCTAGCAATGACAGCATTGCTCTTATCAATATTTTAGTTCTGTGTTCAGAATACTCCCAGTCTTGACACTTCAGTGTATGTCAGACATATCCAGCCTCTCGATTTCATCCTGTGTTCAAATACAGCATAAACATTTGGATTTCAGGCCAGAAATGAAAACTATATTTAACATTTTAGCATTATGTAGGTGACCATGAGTTTAAACGCTGTGATTGTTCTGGGTCCACAATCTGCTGCCCTTGAATTACACAGTAATATTTCCCTTCCTTTCTCATCACACTGCTCAAAATTTAAGCATTACCCTGAGCACTTACCAGGCCAAGCATACACTGCGATTCCTGTGATGCACCACAGCATCCCAAGAAACCAACCAGCATCATAAGTGCACCAGCTCCAATAAGGATGTAAACACCTAGGGAGGAAGAAAACAAACATGTACAGGCTCACTGAGACCTCAGCAGCAAGGTATGAAATTAACTGCTCCACAAATAGCATTTGTAGCTTTTGCCAAGGCTTAAGTTTCTTTACTGAGGTGTTTCAAGTAAAAAAAAAAAAAGGAGGGCTGTGCTTAATTTTCAAAGCAAACACATCTGAAAAATTGATAAATAAAACCTTCAACTTGTCACAATTAATGTGCACCACTACTGCAATTCCACAAGTTTTAGAAAATGGGCAAGATAAAGCCATCTAAGACAAGCTGTAAGACATTTTTTAAAAACTGGTTCAGAGGCAGGGTTATCAACTTCTCCTCAGGTGAAGATAAGAGACAACTGGAATTAGAGACAGCTGGAATAGTGACTTAACAACTGAGAAGTCTTGAAACAGACACTTCTTCAAACTATAAAAAGTGTCAGAGCTTGTGAACTGTTCTGCCCAGAATTTAGGTAGTGAATGTGTTGAAGCAGAGAAAGCAAACATTGCTGGGCTAAAAGGCTCCATTTATGCCCAATCCTCTGGGTCCTAGACTTGGGAATAACCAGCCTAAGCATCATAGCTGTGAGCTGGAGAGAGCAGCAAGATGTGGTGAGGAAGAAAACTCCCAAAGGATGGCAAGGAAGTATCACAGGGGTGGTGAAACATCAAAGAATCAGCACAAAGCACGTGGAACAAGCAGGACATTTCTATCAATAGGGACAAAAATACAGTTCAGAGACTCAATCAATACTAATTAAAGGAAGCCAGATGTAAGCATTTGCAAATGATATATTCTAGATGCAAGCCAATAAGATTAGCTGCCAAAATAAACATCTACTTGAAGCATTTGTAAGGGATTAAGCCTCACATTTCTTATCAGGAGGAAATGCCAATACGGACTTTTTAACCTCAGCTTAGACTTTTTCCATTTTGAAACATTAGAATAAAAAGAGTCCATCAGTACCCCACATTCCAGTTTGAGTTGTACAGAAAGCCTTTGAGGTAACTTGCTTTGTAACTTACTGCAGTCAGTAATTACTCCCAGAAAATTATATTAAAGCAGCAATTCCTACTAAGCTTCTTTTTAAAACTCAGTTTAACCTACAGAGATTTCAAGCAGGTTCCACTGGCTACACCCAGCCAGTAGCTTAAGCATCACACCATAAAAATTTTATGTTTTAGGAGGTGAAAGTTGTTTTAGACTACCCAAAATAAGACTTGTTAAATATTCAGCTCAATGGCCAAGTTTAAATTTCTGTTCCTTTTCTGAGGTCCACTTAAAAGCATCTGGGAATCTTCCTGGTAGCTCCAAGAACCACCCACTTTGCTAGGATGCCACCATATCAAGGGCAAAATACAAATTTTCTCATAGATAAGCTGTTTGCCTGCCTGCAGCTTCTTCATGAAGTCCCATGAGCATCTCAGTATTCCCAGCTGCGGCCTCTACACCATTCCTAACAGTATTTCCTGTAGGCACAGGCTACCCTGATACCATGAGGCTGCAACACAAGTTGCACCTCCTTGCAAGTGACCCTTCAGACACCAGTCTGGGAGTTGTCACAGATTGAGTAGCCCATGACAGGAGTCAGTATTTTGGCAAGAGAAAGATGAAGCCATCCTTTAAAGATTGCCTAATTCCAGCCCCCTGCCATGGGCAGGGACACCTTCCACTATCCCAGGTTGCTCCCTGCCACATCCAACCTGGCCTTGAACACTTCCAGGGATGGGGCAGCCACAGCTCCTCTGGGCAACCTGTGCCAGGGCCTCAGCACCCTCACAGGGGAGAATTTCTTGGTAACATCCAATCTAAACCTCTTCTCTGTCAGTGTGAAGCCATTCCCCCTTGTCCTGTCACTGCAGGCCCTTGTCAAGAGTCTCTCTCCATCTTTCCTGTGGGCTCCCTTCAGGCACTGGAAAGTCACAATGAGGTCACCCCCAAAGCCTTCTCTTCTCCAGGCTGAACAATCCCAATTCCCTCAGCCTTTCCTCACAGCAGAGCTGCTCCAAGGGTTTGAGCACCTACAAGTGACAATAGCCAAATTATGTGTGTTCCCCTGCCCAAGCCTAAAAGCAACTGTAGAGATCAAAATCAAAGTTCACATAAAATCCAGTTCACTTAGGAATTCCTGTGACATTAACATAAACTGAAAATATGTGTGTCCCCTAATTAATCATCTTACAAACACCTTCCACATGGTCTAGCTCAAGCTACACTGATCCACAGGGGCTGGAGTAATTCTCGTATGGACCAAGATACTGGTGCATTCTTCCCATTCAGGTCAGTATGAATTAGGAGACGTGGGGCTTTAAGAGGTAGACAACAGTGCACATGGCTCCTTCTGAGAGACGAGGCAACAGAGTTGTGTTTTGGGTAGCTTAGGTCGGTCACTCTGGAGAAAAAAATATTAATTACCCAATTAGTTTAGCGTGAAACTTTGCTGATGCATATTGTGATGAGCATCAGGAAGAAACTGCCTCTGAGGCTACCAGGAGCCTCTGGGATTACAAAATGTTTACTGACAGCAACAAAGAGGAACTGCTGTGGAAAGAAGGATGATAAGAACTCACAAGACAGGACTGCACAGGGGAAGCTGCTCTCGGCCGTTTAGGGCTGTTTTGTCTTTTTACCCTGGAAATCAGGGTGTAAAAGTGCAACCTATCCCCTGAGCAATCCTCCAGCTCACCTGTGTAAAACTTTGTGTCGGATTCCAGTTCAAGGACGCTTTTGGTCTGTGAATCGAAGTGAAGCCATAGTCCAACTGCAAGAACTGCTGTCCCTGCAAGCTGTAAGAACAAGGAAGGCTTGTTAAATGATACCAATTAATCCACCCACCCTTGCATTAGTAACAAAATCAGAAGCAAACATGGGATACAGCTCTTATTTAAAGAGGTGGTGACAAAGGACCAGTATAAAAGGATGGGGATACCAACACACGAACAAAGTTCCAGACATGAGGCACCTTGTTGACAGAGGCATTTACATAATATAAACTCCAATGCCACAGGAGAACAAAGCCATTCTTGTTCCTTCCTGAAAATATCCGAGGTTTAGCCAAGTGTCAGTATTTCCACTGATCCTTCCACACATTGTTTTATTCTGGGTGGCTGCAGTGACACTGCACCGCTTAGTGACCTTAAAGCTTCACACTGAAGAGCAAGTGTATCACAAGGAAAAGTGCCTTGTGAGGCCAGCTGAATGTTTTAGTGTATTAAACAGACTGCTGAGAGTTCAGTGTACCATAGAAGGGAGTTCAGGAAGAGTGCTCTTGCAAAACAAGATAAAATCAACCCATTAAGTGACCACACTGACAGGAAGAAGAAAATACAAGCTGCAGAAGTAGCAACATTACTGATCTGGAGCAGTACAATCGAATTTTAGGTAATATTTAGTTTTATTTCATTATCATCTCTGCCTGTGCGCCTCCAGGTTCCTCTTAACATGGGTGCCTGTGTTTGCAGCAAGTCACTTTGGGTATAAATTAGCCTCTGGATGAAACATCTGGCAAAAGGCATAGGAGGTGTTGCAAGAAAGGGAATCGCACTCTGGTAAGGCCAACAGCAACAGTTTGCTTTGACAAAACTGAATCCTCCCTTGAAAAGAAAAAAATGGGGTTTTCTTGCATTTAAAAAAGAAAAAAAATTAGGACAAAGTAGAAAGCTGGAGTGTGCTTCTCAGCTCTCCCTTTGAAGACCATTTACTATTTAAAAAAGCTCTGCAAAAGTGAGATGAGGACAGAAATCCCAAATGTTGCACCAGACATTAAAAATTTAAACTTAAGAGTGAGCAGTAAGTTTATAAAGTCTGGTGCCTTGGTCAGGAAAAGCATGCATGAAAAGCAAAAATAAAATCCCAACAAAGCCTGATCTTTGATAAGAAGGTCCTTCTAGAAGGAAACAACGTTCCTGATATGCCTCTAAGAAACTGGGAAGTGTTTAGTAACGACAACTTTCAGTGGGAATGTGGGTGGCATTCCCTTGGCAAGCACCCAAGGATACACTCCTTCCACACCAAGCCCCGCTGAGAAGTGGGAGCCTGAGAGCCCCTTCTCCCTGCTGTGGAACAGTTCCTGCTCACAGGCAGCCCCAGCTTTCCTAAACCAGTTTTTCTTGTAGGGCAGGAACCCAAGTCCCAGGCCTGCCTCCAAGGAGGAGCTGCAGGGCTGTAGCTGGGAAAACAGATCAAGTGACACACAACCCAAAGGGCCAAACCCACCGGGAGGTTTCCAGACCTAAGCAAAAAGCCTTTGTTGGTGTTCCTGGTGCTTACTCCCAAAGCACACCTGCACACACCTCCTGCTTGCCTTGCTAGGGCTACCCTGACAAGATGATTAAGTTATGCTGGAGCACCTTGGTACAACAAAGAATGTCATAACAGCCATCATAATTTCAATTTCTTGTGCCACAGCTGCACCCCGAAGGGAGGGAGAGGTGCAAAGGGGGACTGGCAGAGAGAAGGATTGCTGCTCTACCTGCTCTCCTGGCTGCAGCATCACTTCAAAAAGCCTTTGCCACCTCATCTCACCCCAGTGCCTCAATTCAAACATCAGAAAGGCTTAGTGACGGAAAAAACTCTGCTTCTAGACCGCTGTTCAGTCACCCAGTATTTAATAACACCCTGCTTGAGACTCCCTTTCCTAGGCTGTCCTACAGTCTTCAGCTTTTATAGGGATCCAGATCCCCATCATTACAAAAAACCTACGGCCTCTTCTGGTTTTGCCAGGAACTCACAAATTGCGAAGGCACAAGCCTGAACGCCCACCTCTTCTCACCTACCAAATGGATCTGCAGCTTGACAAGCTCCAGTGTTTGAGTACAGAGCTCTGCAAACGGAGCAGGGCACAGAAAAGGCCTGTAAAACTAAAGAAACTCTTAAGCCATACTGTAACCATGCAGATAATCTTAAAATTCCAAGCAAAGGAGAAGGCTCAGTTAATGACCTCCAGAAACAAACTGGTCTGTTCACATTGGGCAGAGATGAGGTACCTAACACAGCTCCTTTCAAAACACAAATTTAACCCTTCCCCACCACCACCCAGAGATACATGGCATGTTTTCTCCTCAAAAAAGCAGTCACTCTGTGGGAAAGGTTAAGAAGATGCCAGCGAGACGAGACTTACAGGATCACACAACAGTGATAACACTTCGTGCCAGCAAACTGCTGCAGAGCACTAAAAAAAGTGGCAGAATTAAACAGAGTGATAATTCTCTCCATGGTGGACTAGAAATAAAATGCAGCTCCTTCATGCAAGAATAAGAGACTTTTTGTCTCAGTTTCTTATGGAAAACAGACTTATGTTCTCAGTTTGTGCTCTTCCTACCCACAGTGACCACTGAACTAAAAAAAGGCAGTTTTAAAGCAGAAGGCAAGAAACTTGAAGCTTCAAGTTTCCATCAAAACAAGGGAGAAACGAGGACACAGCAACACCAGCCTCTGAGGAAAAGCACAGCCCCAAGGGTACTTGGCAGCACCTCTGGCCAGTGTAACACACCAGAGGCTGAGGCACTGTCACCTCGCTGCTCACCTGTGCTACACCAGCAGGATGGGCAGCCGTGCTGGGATGGTGGGGGAGCTGTGTTTTTCCTTCCTGGGAAAGGGGTGCAAGGCCCCCCCACCTCGGCAGCATGGAAGCAGATCCCCAGATAACCTAATTGTTGGGTTTTTGTTCGGAAATCCAAGGGGATTCCCTATCTAACAGACTTGTTCTGTCATAGGAGTTGAGCAATATTGAGTGTTTCTAAATAGCTCTATCCTGTGCTGAAAGAGAAATTTAACAGGAAAAGAACAACACTGTATTCCTGAAAGTAATCCATTTTGTCTGGTTTCACACACACAAAGAAAAGAGTGGGTTTGTGTGCTTATCAGACAGGTAAGTAGTATGTTTCTATAGTGACAAGTACAGCAAAAGGAGCTGAGAGGAGAGGGCTGGATTTTTTTTCCAATCTGACCAAAACGTGAAGTTAAAGGGGTACTGCTCACTCACCTTTTTGGAAAAGTTTGTGGCAGGGATTTTCCAGTAACAGCATGTCCTGGCACAATCATGCTACTGACTTCCCCGCTCCAGCTAACCAGGCTTCCTTCCTTGTTTTCCCTAACCTCTACTCCCAGCTCATTCCTGCTCTACTTGGCTGTTTCTACATCTGCAATAAAGATAAAACTACCTGGTCACTCCTCTCTTAGCCCTGTGGAGGCTTCTCGGTTTTTTTTTTTTTGCATCACACGCAAACACACCCCCTTTGTCCCTAAAGCTCACTCCTGCATGCAGCTTTCTGCCTGTTGCAACATGAAAAACAGCTTTTTTGGTCTATCTTCCTTTCTTACACAGCCCTGCACCTTCCCTAGTGAGCCTCCCGTGCAGGACTTCCCTCCTCTCACCCATCCCACCCCACACCTTCTCCAAAGTCACCCCTTCCCACCGCTTTGATGTGTCCCCCTTGCTTTGCCTCTGGGTACATCTAAGGGTGTGTCCCAGCCGTCCATGTGAGACGAAGTAACTGAGAAAGGACCTGAACCAGGCAGGATACACTTGAGGTGAGAAAACCTGTGTTATCCTGGAGGCAGGAGGCACACAGAACACTGCCTCCCTCCCCTCACCATCCCTGGCCAACTTGAGCATGAGCTTGGAGTGTGCCTCACCACTGAACACTATCAAGCAATTCCGACCTCATTTTTGCCCCCTCTGACACCTGAGATTTCACAGGTATGATCTCCCAGCAGAAGGCTGGCACAGGAAACCATTTGATTTAATGACAATGCCATAAACACGTGTTAAAACCTTGAGTTTTTAACAAACCGCCCCCCCCAATTTTGTTAACACATCCTATAATAGTCCAATGCGTGACACTATTCTGCAAAGCTTATTTTAGATTTAACCACTATTTTGCAAGGACCATTTTGTTCAGTCCCTTCTGACCTTGTCACCTTGGTAAGGGGACAATCCCCAGAGAAGACCCCATTTGCCTCAAGACGTCTTAGAGCATCCTGTCTTTCCACAGGCAGAACCATCTCTCAAGGAGCTCGAGGTCCAAGCACTTATCAAGTCCCTAGGACAGTCCCTTGTCTATCCTAGCAGACAAAGCTTTGGGAAGGGGACACCCTCCCCCAGCATCCGCCAGCCCTTCCTCCACTTTCACAGGGTGAAGGCAAGGATAGGGAAGAAACCAGTCACTTCAAGAACGCCTGATAAGTGGCTCAAAGCCTCTAAAAAAAGCCTCTGCGCAAGAAAACTGTGGGTTCTGCCATTTTGACACATTCAGGCTAGGCTCATACAACTTCTACCAAGCTCATGGCATTACTTCCAGCAGAAGGGAAGTCACTAGGTGAAAATAAATACTACTTTCAGTGTTGTCAGCTAAGCATTGCATCTAACAAAACACTTAATCATTTTTTTTCTTGAAGTGAGAAGGGATGTCAGGCTCTACACTACTGTTCTATACATCGGTTTACCCCAGGATGTGACAAGAAGACATCAAAAAGCCACCATCTTCACTTCATAAACACTTGAACTTCTAGCTAAAAATCTGACTGCATAAGACAATTTACTTCTCACTGCATTAGAATGAAGTAACAAAGCCAGGACCAGATCTGTAATGTTGCAAAGCATGTGCAAAGAAATTGAGAACATCATGAGTAGTAATGAACTCTGTTTCTATCCTGTTACTTGCTGGTACTCCATAAATAAAACCCCATAAACAGTAAGTAGAGGTGAGGCTCAACATCACTCTAAACCCTCAATTACAGAATTAGTGTTATCCACAACAGGAGAAGTTTTCAGAGTTTTAAAAAAGCTCCCCTAACACTTGTCCTATGAGGGCTTGCAGCTACACAAGAAACTGCAGCTATTTTCAAACTCCTTTGGAAAAAAGTGGATTGGAAAGGAAGTATTTTCTTTCTGCTTAGCTAATTTCAAGAATGTTGTGGCCTATGTTAGTGTCACAGCACTTTTTGCTATAAAATGGTGCTCCAGTACAGCAGGAGCAGCATTACAAAATTCCTGAACTGCTGCCAAGACTAGTGCCCATTTCATACAAGTTCCTATTCAGAAGCCAGTCTACTATATTTGCAATTAGAATTGCAAATAGGAGCTAGGACTGCTAGAGCTCTAAGTAGCTTCACATGAGGTTACTCAAGCCAACATACTCTAAACTCCACTCCTGACTTCACAGCACTTACAGGAGTCAAAATACACTGAACTGAGCCCAAGCAGCATTAGATTCACACACTGTAGCCAGTAACTGCATCAGTTCATTACAGAAAGCACAAGCAACTAATTTATGGGTTTTTAATATGTGCCTGCATATATACATACAAACAGACACACATATATTTCCCTGCCCATCCTGCAAGTCCTTTGCTCCACTGGAGGAGGAAAGACCCTCTGAATTGCTGTTCTTGGTGCACAAAAGCAGCTGAGATTACGGCTCAGAACAAACTCACAGGTATCTTCAAGTTACAGAAGGAAAAGAGCTCTCCAGGCCTAATCCTGTTCATCTTACTTTAGCAGGCACTACCACAGACAAATGCATTTATTCATAAAACACAACACTCTGGAGAGTGGGAAGTCCGGACAAAACAGCTGACCAATAGTGGAAAGGAGCAAGAAAATGATTGCTCAAAACTTCAACCTGAACTCTGCCTCTGTGCTACAGCACTTGCTTGCCTAAAACACATTACACTATAAATATCAGCAGCAGATGTCTTTGTATTCCACAAAATTCACGAGGGGAAAACCCAGCATTGAAGTCTTAGCAATGCAAGGCCTTGTTTTTCTTCAGCAGCAGGAAGCCAGGGGGAGAACATGCAGGCACTTGCCTGGCATGATCCAAGCTGCTCAGAAGCCCCCAGTTTTCCTAGGAAAAGACTTCATCACCAGGACCAACAAGCCTGAGCAAACCCAAGGAGTTAAGGGAGCACAGCTAAAGGCAGTCACTCATTACACAACTCAAGGCTATCCAGCATTGTTCACACTAAGGTTGGTCCAAGTCAACTTTGCTAAGACCACTCCACTGCTCAGGTTTAAGGCACAAAATGTGTTATTTCCATTGACTTGGCAAGCTCAAGCTAGCCTGATAGAAAAAAAAAAAAAATCTTTAATTCTGTATCAGGCTCAACACCTCGTTCCCACACCCTAAATCAACCCCCAAACTTCTGTTATTACAGAGCAGACTGTCAGATGCCAGGGCCAGGACTGGCCATGTCAAGATAGCAGAGCTGTTTGCAAACCAGGTGCAAGAACACCAGCCCCAACAAGGGCAGCACAACAGCAGCAAGGAGCTTGGTGCCTGCTTCAACTCTCCATCCCAAGAGAAAACACAGCCATCCCTAATTCCTGCATCTCAGAGAGGGGATTGAACCCCAAAACTTACTGATCCATGCTTAACCTGACTTGGTGCAAACATCCAAAGACATCCCCTTCCTTCCATTTAGGCCACAAGCACATTTTAAGCCAAACTCAAGCTCCAAAAGTTTCAGAAAACACCATGTATGCGCCCAGCCTTCCCAACTGGAGAAAGGCCATGAGATCAATCAAGCACAAGATCCTCAGGAAGGGTTAAGATAACAGGGCAGACAGTAGCATTTCCCAGGACCAACCTCCTGGTCTACATGTTGAGCACTTAAAGATTGTGCAAAGACACAGACAGCACCTTTAGAGAAGAACAACTAACAAAAGGCTGCTGAACTCCATGTTAACCAGGTACCCCTTGACCAACCTATTCCTCAACACCTGCTGAGAGAGAAAGCACCACCACTGTACCCATAGTCACACTTTTCTTCTGAAAATGTCCTCTTTCCTGGCTTAATACCCCACAGCTCTTGCTCACTGCCTCTCTCAATACAGTCAGGCCCTACCTACTGCCTGAACAATCACAATCCTAAAGATCTCTAGCACATTTCCAGGCTGAAGAATCCCAACTTACTTATGATTTGCTGATGGCAGAAACTCTCCTCTTCCTTTCCCAAATATTACCAAGCTCCACTATGATCCTCTCAAGGCAGGCAGATGACCAGAGCAGCCTGCAGCACTGCAGGACAGCAGCATGCCATGGATTTGGGGAGTTTTCCACACCATTTTCCATCTTCTCTCAGTCCTCCATTTCTGAAGCTGTTTTTGTTCTGTTGATGCTGAGCACCCACCCCGTGCTTTTGTGAGGCCATCATAGATCCTTTTCTCCCAAGGCTTCACTGCTCCATGGCAGCAGCTGCCCCTGAACAATTTGGTTCCTGACTCCAGGCAGCTTTCTGCTGGTGCCTCCCCACAGGAATTACTTGAAGCCTGCCTTTGGCAAGAGTCTCACGCTGCTGTGTCTCACACCCTGCTGTGTCAGCATGCAGGCATCACCTCCATCACCCTGGATAATGGGTGCCAGCCAGCACCCCAGAGGTACCTCCCGTGCTACTCCAGATGAGGTGGGACTGTACTGACCACCACGGAGTTTGTGCCAGCACCACTGCTTCTCTCCCAAAGGGGAGAGCTGCACCTCACCACAGCCCTGCCTCCACTCCAACCTCGCCAGGATCCTACTCCAGGACTGCCTGGTTTTAGTAAGAGGCCTGAGATTTCCAGTGAACCAACACCAACCAGTCCTTGCTCTCTCCAACATTCAGGCTTTTAAAGGCTCCAAGGCAGCAGCTTCATGGACTCTGACTTCCCCTTGCAGTAGCCAATGTGCCATCTCCATATGTACACCTGCTTTTGAAAACTCTTCTCCTCTGCTTTTTCCAGATGCTCCATATGTGCCACTCCCCATGTATCCCAGACTACCATAAAGCAAAAACCCAGCCTCCAATTTGCTGCATTCCAGCCCTCCAGCACCGAGATGGATGGTGAGCAGGGGGAGTTACCTAATCGCAACTCACTTAGAGTTTTGAAGTGTTGTGTGACCTTGGAGAATTGTTAATCAAACATTCGCTGCTGTTCCACCTCCTTTGCATCAAGAGGTCAGTTCAAGCCTGTGCAGGATTCAGACTCAAAGACAGGTTATGGCACAGAACTTTGCCAAAATCTTCCCCAATAAAATAAAAGTCCTGTCGAAGATTGCACCCAAAACTTTTATACCTGGAGCTATTACTACCTGGAAGGACTCCCCAAGAAACTTCCTTTTCCTCATGTGTCTGAAGAGGGGTATGTTAGTTGGGTTTTAACCTTATTGTATATTTTATTTGGCTCACCAGCATTTATGAGCCTTTATTTCCTTCCTTTGGATACAGCTTCAACTTTGAGAGTTTCCCTTTTAATTTCAATAGCTTCCTTACCAAGCTGTTTGAGCCTTTCTGCTTCCTCTTACCCTTGTTCAAGCCTCTGATGGAAGCAAATACATTCCACCTAAGATGGCATCCTCAGCCACCTGCAGGTTTGCTGCAGACCACTTAAATTCATCACCCATCCTTTTGAGGCAACTTATTTCAAAAAAAAGGAGGTACAGAATTGCACTCAGGCGTAACAATTTTTGTCAACTTACTTCCATTACTTCACAGGCTTTTCACATCTGCAAAGCCACAAGAAACATTAAAACCTTTTTTCTCATTAGCGTGGTTCTTGCCTTTTAATGCTGCCAACCCCGGGACACCTTTCTTTTTACACTGTTCAGTGCAGAATAACCCAAGATACAGCTTCTTTATTTCCCCACAGAGGACAGGAGGTTCACTAACATCACGCCCTCTAAACTCCCCTTCACCAGTTTTTGGCAGGCCGCAATAACGTGGTGATCACCAAGAGCCAGGGACCACTGCAGCTGGTCAAACACACACTTATCTCTGGCTGACCCAAGCTGCTTGCATTTTACTGCCTCTTGGGGCCTCCAGACACTTACTGCGATCTCCAAGATGCGTTTATCTCCCTTTAATTATTTTTCTTCCTCTTCTCTTTCCCACACCCTAGCTGCATGCTGCCAGCCTCAAGGAGGCCGCTTGAAAAGCCATCATCTCTCAGCTCCTCTGGGCAGCAGCACCACTCTTCCCTCCACACTGTCACCAGTACAATTCTGTATCCACGAGCACCCAAAGGTACAAGTAAAGTCCCAGAGCTTTATTACCATGAACCTCCCAAGCGACAGGAACATCCTGAGCAAAACAAAACTCTGCTCCCTATTCTCAGCCCTGGGCCCCAGATAACAAGGTGGTGAGGCTCAGGTTAAGAGCTTCTTTGAGGCAATGCCTTTGCCACAACAAGAACTTCTGTCCTATAAAATACTTCGCAGAAAGTCTGCAGCTTTGAAACAAACAAACAAAACAAGTACAAGGCAAACCATGAATACTTCAGTCTCTTTCAACAAGAGGTTTAGAAACTCACTGACCAGAAGTTTCAGGCAGTGCTTTGTTAGGCTTTTCCTTCTGATCAGCTGTCACCCTCCAAATGCGACAGCCCTGCTCACTGTCCCGGCAAGTCTCGGGTGGCAACATGTGCCTTCCTGGCTCAAGTTCTGCACAACTTCCCTCAACTGCAGCCCAGCGCTGTTTTCTCAACTCTGCTGTAAGCCATTTCGACATCAGGAGACATCCCGAGCATTTTATCCTTCAACGCTGCAACTTCCACTCATCCCACGGGCAGTGCTGTGACTGACTCCAGACGCGGCTTCTTTCCGCAGCTCCAACTTAATTTCTCCACATCGGAGCCACACACGCACTTCTCCACCGTGGCCAACAGCCCAGAAAAACCCAACTTTCTGAACCACACACTTCGCACCTATCCATCAGGCACGCAAGCAGCTGTGCTGCGCTCCCGTGGTACTTTTCCATGCAGAAGCCAGCGCTAAAGCCAGGTGCCCACTGCCCGAGTGCTTGAGAACAGCCACAACCTTTCAGCACAGCCATGCTTTCTCACACTGCCTGGCCAACGAGGCGTAGCGGGGCCAGGAACCACCCCGGAGACGCGATTTCAACTGGTGCTGGTCTGCTCCGAGAGATTAAACTCGAAGGGAAGCCACAGCTCCCACCAACACGAGGAGCTGACACACACGACAACCACAGGCTGCAACTTGCGAGGAACCGGCTCACCCCGGACACAACCCAGGCACCGGGAAAGCCCCCGGGGAGCCCATAGTTTTAGGGCGAGGATCGTATTTTGTGCTGAGGGACGGAGTGGGGGCTATCCGCAAACCCAGCATCCCCTCCCCGCCTGGCAGCACACTCAGCCCGCCTGACGATAAAACCCGAAAAACAAAGCGGTGAGCACACGGGCACCCGCCCCTCTCCTCCCGGGCGGCAGCAAGTGGGGAAAACGGCAGAAACCACGCACCAGAAAAACAAACAAAACGCGGCTCCCGGCGCTTCCCCTCCCCTCCATCCCCGTCCCGCAGGCCCCCCCCAGGCAGCGCGGGGGGCACAACCCGGGGCACCTCACCCAGAAGATGAAGTTGAAGCCGAAGAGCAGGTACTTGATGCACTTGGTACCTCCTTTGACAGGCATAGTGGCGGCAGCAGGCGCGGTGACGAGGCTCCCGCGCTCCGACGCCGCTCTTTAAATGCGGCCCTGCCCGGGTGTCTCGGGGACTCCCCCGCCCGCCCCCGGGGCCGCCCCCGGCCGCGCCCCGCACCTGAGGCCGCCCCGCTCCGCCCCAAGGCCGGGCGCGCTCCCAGCGCTCCGGCAGCGCCACACGGGGCCGTGGCCGGCCGTTCTCGGGGGCTCCGAGTGCCCGGGCTCGGAGGGAAGGCGCGGGGAGCGTCCGAGTCCCGCTCCCGGCCCTGCACGGCGCCGCCCCAGCAATCCCACCCTGTGCCTGGAGCGTTGTCCAAACGCTCCTGGAGCTCTGGCAGGGTTGGGGTTGTGACTATTCCCTGGGGAGGCTGTGTAGTGCCCGACCACCCTCTGGGTGAAAAACTTTGTCGTAATATCTAACCAGCCCCCCAACCCGACCTGCTCTTGCATAGATCACGGAATCCTTGAGATTGGAAAGGACCTCTGGAGATCATCCATTCCAGCCCCCCTGCCAAGGCAGGGTCACCAAGACTAGGTGACGCAGGAGTGTGTCCAGGTGGGTTTGGAATGCATCCAGGTGCGTTTGGAATGTCTCCAGAGAGGGAGAATCCATGCCTTCCCTGAGCAGCTGTTCCCGTGCTCTGCCACCCTCAGCGGAAAGAAATTCTTCCTAGTGTTGTGGTGAAACATCTTGTTTTAGTTTATGGCCATTGCTCCTCGCACTGTCGCTGGGCACCACTGAAGAGAGCCTGGCACCATCCTCTTGAAACCTGCTTTGAGGTGTTTATATGCGTTAATGAGATCCCCTTTCTGACTCCTGTAACTAATCAGGCCCAGCTCCCACAGAGATGCTCCAGACCCCTCATCACCTTTGTGGCCTGTGCTGGACATTTAGTTTAACATAAACGCATCAGTCTGGCTTAAGTGGGTGTTTTCTCGTACAAGATCAACTTACAGCATAGTTTAACTCCTTTAATCTTTCAATTATGTCTGTGTGAAGTTACAAACATCCACTTTAAGAAAATAAGGCGGGATAAGTTTCAGCCCGCCAGCTGATCCATGGTAACTGGTTGCGCACGTGCCCTTAGGTCACCCCAGTTGTGAGAAAAAACATGTTAAATTTCAACTAAGAATTTCCCTTTCATTGTAACAGGGAGTTCAGCACTCGGCTTCTGAGCCTGTTAGCTCAGGGATGAAAACGGAGGGCTTCTACCTTAATTTCATACTGTGGGATTAGAAATTCAGCAGGTATTGAGAGTCAAAAAAACCCCAAGCAGAATAGTAAAAACAGAAAAGCCATACTGAAATGCAAATAAAAACGTGTTGGAGTTATTGTTGCCAAAATAAGTGATAAGATACAGCACATTCCAGAGGCAATACGGAGGGGGAGATGCTGGCTTGGGCAGCTGCTTCCCAGAGTGGGTTACAAAACAGGAATACGTTTCCTATAAAATAAAGGGAAGCAGAGAGATGGAGGCTGGCCACAACAATATAGATCCAGCAAGCCTGAAATTAACAAATGCATGTGACTAAACTCTCACGGTAACTGGAAACTGAGCAAGGGGAGGTCCTGTGTCTCAGTCTTGAGCTCGGACTGGTTTTCTGTGTGGCTTTCGAGTTGGTTTTCCTTTGTCACTTTTCCATTGTTAGTTAGCATCAGTAAGATGGCTTCCCTTAAGTTTCTAAAATTAAGGATCACGGAAGAACTTTGGATAACTCCCTTCCTACCTTTGTATTATTAAGATTTTCATGCTTATGCTGTGCTAAAGCAGCTCTCATTAAAATTCATGGGCAGTAACCTTTTGATCAGAGTCAAGAAATGGACCTGTTGGATAAAAACCTCCTGTGAGTCTTTAAAAAATTAAACTCTCCCCATTCACCTGGCAAATTAACTTATGAGGAAGTGAAATGTATTTTAGTATTCTCAAGAATATGGAATGAAAATAATGATGTGGCTTTTTTTTTTTTCATTCCATATGAAGGATCTGGAGAGAACATTTATGTTTCACTCTTCCAGGGTGTGACGATCTGGTAGATGCAATTCTCTGACCACACCTGAAGTTCTCTGACTACTGGAATGAGATAGCAATCAACTGAATTTCTGCATAATAGAAATCACTAATGGAAATCCGTGACCCTTGTAGAAGTACTTCAAACTGATTTATTGTTTTGAAACTTTGTATTTGCATGGGATAATAGGCATTTTGCATGAAATATTTATTATCTGCACTTAAAATTGTGCTGGGTGGTTAAAGTATTATTTTGTCCTACTAGAACAGAGAAAAGCAAATTCAGGATATTGATGATAAGAAGAAATCAGATTTTACCAGAAGCCTTTTAAAATTACCCTTCTAATAATCCAGACACAACGCTAACTATCTGTAGAGCTTTCCTCTACAGATAGGCTGAATTATTTTTATCCTGTTTTAATGTGAAACTGAATGTCTTGTTTAGGCCAACACTGAAGAGGAGAAGCATTTCCTCCTCACCAGGAGAGATTTTCTCCTCAGGCTGCACAATCCAAAGGACCCTGATCCTTTCATTAATATAGGAAGGCAAAGGAGAGTAAGGGTTTCTCTCCTGACTGTATTAAAGGATGGTGGGATTCCCTGGTAAGTACTGCAGAATTCCTTGCCTCCTTGACCTGTTTTCCCCATATCTCTACCTTAAGAATATGTGGAAGGACTAGTGTCAGCGAGCTTGAGGCCTTTACCCTTCTTTGCATAAACAACTCCAGGTCTTTTAAAATGTTTCAGCTCCCTTAAAAAGCCAGTCATAAACGGTTGGAACTGCGGGGAGATAAAGTACAAAGCTTTCCTCACCAACGGGCAGGGATTAACAGATTTCTTGAGTGTGGGTGAAAGGAGAAAAATAATAACAACAACATTCTGTTCTTTGTAGAGAAATAACATCTCTTACTGTACAAGCCAGACACAAAAGAAAAAACCCCGAATGTTGTTTTGCTTGCTTTTTAGCTTCAGTGATTGTTTTTTGCAGTGACTGTGATGCTGGGCTGGATCTGTCTGCCTGGTGAGGGATGGGGCTGTACAAACACATCACTTCTCTGCTGTCAGGGAGCTGGGGATGGATTTTGAGAGGAAAGAGGAAATAGGAAACCACAGACCCTACGCTGATGTCATCTGGATCATCCTAAATTCTCGAGTTCGTCCATGAAATGTAACATGAAGTGCCTTACTTCTGGTCTCACCTTTCCAAACAAATTTTAAGGTACTTAGGTTTATTTCAACGCACCAATAATTTGGAAAAGTGATGGGTGAGTGGTTCCTTCCACATCTGGGGCTGAGAGGGAGAGGCTGATGTTAGAGCTGGAGAGTCAAGACTGGCATTCCAATTGCAAAATGGACCGAGTCATGCAAAATGACTCACGGGGTCAGTCATGCTGATAACATTACGTCAAAGGCACTGGCATTTTTTCGAGTGCTGGTAGAAAAGTGTTTGGTGTTTGGTATCCATAGCAGATAAATTCTGGAAGAACTCGTGCTGGGAGTAAACCTGTGCATCCTGGAAGGGTGTCTGCTTTCTGCCATGAGAGAAAGGCTTTGAAGAAACCACAAAGCCCTGTGGGATTTCACTAGAAATTAGGTCTTCTGCTATAACTGGAGGTGTAGCTGGAAGTGAAAACCCAAAGTCAGACTTCTTCATTTTCTATGTTATTAAAACACTTTTTAAAGTGAGATTTGAAGAAGTGTAGAAGAGATCTGGGCACATCCTTGCAAATATTTGGCATAAGACATTTGTGTACGATGCATGAGTAGTGATAATGTCAGGAGAGCAACTGGAAAATCTCAATATGAACTTAGGAACCCTTACAAAATTATTTCATAATCAGTTATCATTTTACTGGAAAATCTCAATATGAACTTAAAAACCATCATGAAATTGCTTCATAATCAGTTACCATTTTCAAATTTTGAGATAAAATGCATGGGATAAAAAGCAGAAATTTCAAAAATTCCGAAAAGCATCCATTACAAATAATTCAGACTTCCTTACTATTACCAATGATGAAGGTAGACTCCTTCAGGAAGGAAGAGTGATAAGAGGAGCCAGGCTCTGCTCAATGGTGCTGGGCAATAGGACAAGAGGGAATGGGCAGGAGCTAATGCCCAGGAAGTTCCCCCTGGACATGAGGCAGAACTTCTGTCCTGGGCAGTGACCCAGCACTGAACAGAGACCAGAGAGGGTGTGGAGTCTCCTCACTGGAGATATTCCAGACCCCTCTGGACACAATCCTGTGCTGTGTGCTCTGGGATGGCCCTGCTGGAGCAGGGAGGTGGCACCAGCTGCCCCACTGTGGTCCCTTCCAACCTGACCAACTCTGCAATTCGGTGAGGTGGAAAATGTCATAATTTTACTTAGGGAGAAGAAAATACACTTGCTTTTTAAATTGTCATGAAATACAAAAAATAGTCTGGATGCCCCTTAATTTTTCACAGCAGCAGTTTGACATCACTGAAAGTGTAGCCCATGGTTTAACTCCGTTTCAAGTTAAACTACCATTTAAGCCCCTCGTGCTGCAGATAGCAGTGCTTGTACCTGGTTTCAGTGTGAGAGCAGGCTCGTCACTGGAGGATGGGAGACCAAAGCTTTAACAAACAAATGCTGCGACTCCGAAAGATTGCAAAATACTTATGTGGAAATCATGGCCGTAACACGTGTGCAGCTCCAAGGGTGATTCATCTAACTGCTATGTTGATGTCTGCATGTGTCAGACCTCTCGGTGTGGGTGAGGTTATTTTAGGAGCAGGGGACAGCAGTGGGGACACAGGCTGTGGCTGCTGTCGAGGTGCAGGCAGGTTAGGCAGGTTCTTGAGCACAGGGCCCCGTGATGTGACACATCTCCCTTGTTACAATACAACCCTGTGGTGTGTGTGGGGACTTAGGGCAAACCTTTCTAGATGTCAGATTAAAAATCAGGCAGCTGAGGCTCAGCTATAACTGTTGTGGAAAAATAATCCTGTTTTTTTCTACTGCACCTGAGAGAGAAATGCAGGCAGCATCAGAAAAGAGTGAGATGGCTTCAGGTCTGTGTCTGATAGCCAAGAAAGCCACAGCCAGCAGTTGTGTGTTTAATAGTCTTTCTAGATGCTTTTATTTCCCCCTTCAAAGGCATAGAATAGAATAGAATAGAATAGAATAGAATAGAATAGAATAGAATAGAATAGAATAGAATAGAATAGAATAGAATAGAATAGACTAGAATAGAATAGAATAGAATAGACTAGACTAGAATAGAATAGAATAGAATAGAAGTATTTCAGTTGGAAGGGACCTACAGCAACCATCTGGTCTGAGCACTTCAGGGGTAACTGAAAATTGAAGCATGGCATTAAGGGCACTGTCCAAATGCCTTTTAAATATGATTTGTAACAATAGTCCCAAATCTGAAAATATTCTGTTCCCGCCAGAGGTGGATTTCCAGGTGTTTTCCTCAAATTCACCTGACAGTCCCAGTGTCATGGATCCACAGAGCACAGGTTAGGGAGGTTCTCAGGCTGTTCTCAGTGCTGTCAGGTGGATGACTAGGAAATCATCAAGATATTATTTTTAATCAGATTCATGGTTCCATTAAGAATTTTACAATTTAAATTTCTGGTGCAAAGCAATCTGAACACTCTGGCAGAATGTCAATTAACTGTATTTATAAATCTTTTTGTATGTATAAGTATAAATATTTTTCATACCTAGCTAGAAACATTAGTTATGGAGCTGAGCTTTGAAATGGTGGGGGGTTACCTTTCAGTCAGTTTAAGAAAGCAGGAAAAGTAATGTTCAACAGTGGAGAAAGGGGGAATACTTCCTCCCAAATTTTCAGTTATGCAGAGGTGTTTCAGGGCATTCTTCTCCCTGTCCTCTCAGAAAGAAAATAAGCTTTCTTTATGCAAATGCCAAGAACTAAAAAAATTATCCAACACCCCAAAAAGTCATACATGGAAATAATAATAAAAAAAAAAATCAGTAGAGGCTTTTCATTTTTAGCAGTAGTAGTTTAATACTAGGATCTGTTTAGATACACAGAAAAGCTCCCTAAGTTCTGTGCTCATTGAAAATTAGCAGGACTTAATTATTTAGTGGCTATTTTAGATAAGCTGTTGCAGAGTAACCACCTCCCTAAGCACCCTGTCTGCAAGGGAGAGGGTTTTATTTCTGGGTAACCACACAGCACTTGCAGGTGAAGTTAAATATTTTTTAATTCCGAACTAGCACTCATCTGAGGGAGCTGATCCAAACAGATATTCCAATACAGGTTTAATTAACGATGGACTAGATAAGGCTGATTTTGTTTTCTGGATTTGTTTTCAACTTCATTTTCCAAACATGGATTTGGTTTTAAGCTTGCATTTCACTCTTTGGTAATTAAAGCAGCTATGCATAGCTTTAAGTGTGTGAATTTAAAAATAGCTGTTTGTGGAATTGAGCTTTGTGTTTTGTTCTATTGATTTCTCTTTCTTATTCCTTACCCTCCCCACTCCAATTCAGTTCTTAAAATCTTCTCATATTTTCTTGGTGGTTTTCCTTTCCTCCCTTCAGTTTCTTCTAACTGTCTTGAGAACTGAGGAGGAAATATTACTGAATAGAAGTTGCAATATTGAATATTGCTCATTTGAAGCTGTCAGTTCTTAAGATGTCATGTGAGGTCTCTGAGAAAAAAAAGCATTATGGAACTATATTTCAAAATGAACTGTCTATTTTTGCCATTCTGGTGATGTCATTGACTTTAATAGCTTCTGTGAGATGGTCAAATGAGCAAGAACAGGGTTTCCAAATATTTCTGGTTACAGACTCTTTGTGTCCTCGTGAGGTCTCTGGTCATTTCCTACTGATCATTCCGAGGATTGCTCCATAGCTTGGGAAGCCTGTGAAAAATCACTTCCCCTTTCCACCAGCATATCTTCTTTTACTTTACAAAATCTTTCCTGCCGACCTGGAATGATGTTCAGGTTTGCAGGTGGGAACTGCTGCTTTAGACCACAGCGTATGGCTCATCCCAGCTGGTGTCACAGGAGGCCTGTTGTTATCCATAGGAAAACTCTTAACAGGGCTTTAATCGCCAGTGGCCTTGGGCTGCAGCTTATCTTTTAATGCAAGGAAGGCTTCTAACCATCTCACCTATTTACATGCTGAAAACCAGCTGACAAAATGTGCTTTTTGTGGACCCATCTTTTAAAGTGCAGGTGAGCATTCCTCTCTGAAATTACCAGGAGGTACTTGAGTATCTTCTCAAAGCTTTGGTTAATAATGCCAATGCCACGCAGGGTTGCCATTTTCACTTTTGTTTGTTTTTAATGCTGTCAGAGTGGAGGGCAAAGTGGAGTGGGCAGGCCTCCAGCGGGTATATGCAACATGTTATGTAATTTATTTAGCCACAGCTGCTATGAAAAGCATGATAGGATGGATACCCTCGCTGCTCTCAGCACTTCAGAGCCTTTGAGCAATCACAATTGCTGTTGTCAAATGTAAATCAGCCGGGAAGCTCTTGCAGGAGACTTTGTACTGGTGATGGATGTGATCTTGGGAGCTGAAATCCATCTGCTTCGATTTTTTTGCTGCCTCTGCTTACCTGGGCATTTATTTTTTTATTTCAGTGATGGAAACAGAGAAGCATAGATCATCAAGACCTGCTTGAGGCAAACCAGTCTGTGTCTTCCAGAGCAGGCGTGAGAAATAAGGATGCTACAATCAGTCTGGGAGTTTCAAGCATTGTAAAATGGAAACAACTCCAGTCTTTCATGGAAAAAAATCTTAAGAGTTCAGCAAATAGCATGGAAAAGGAATACATCATGTACTGGGGCTGCTCTTTAGAGTAGGTGAAAGGTGTAAAAGCCAAGATGGGGAAAATCTGGATGTTGTGATTCAGTTTAAACAAGAGAGGTCACACCAAATTTGAGCTGATTGCTCAGTATTCTAGGAGTGAGTGTATTTTCATTAAATCCAGCAGCAATGCAAGATATTCAAGAGGGAATGGGTTCCTGACCATGCTTTCCCTTTTCCATATGACACCATCAGGGGTGAAGGAACATCCTCCCCTCAAAGACAAGATGTGGTGAGTAAAGGAAATACATTTCTAGTGAAGTAAACATGTTTATAGCAATGTAAACATGTTTATAATAAAGTGAACACAAGCATATTTACTTTACTATACTATAGCTTACAATTATTCTCATGTGTTTCTTGTTATGAATCACACTGCCTTGAAATGATGGACACACTTCTCCCAGTGCTCCAAATCACCATTAATTAAATGATGATTAGTTAAAGCCTCCTGAAGAGAGCTGGGCCAGCACATACCCTGTGGTATCCCTCTGGAATTTGTTTGTTTCCATGGGGAGGTTTTTTAGGGAACAAGGGATGTTTTTAAAGCCTTGGCATCGTGTTTCTTCCTCTCTCGACTTCAGCTTGTGTCGTGTTAAACTGAAAATCTTCTTTTAAAGGCTGAGCTATTACTCTACTAATGTCCTACGTTGACATAACCTGTGTAACTTTCTTATTGTGGAGCAAAACCACCCGACTTTGGATTGCTTGGTGAGCCCATAGGTGGATTTAAATTCGGCACTAACAACTGCAGTGCCACAACCTCCTTTGATTAAACCTCTGCTGAAAGTGGTGCATGAAAACAAGGATCGAGATAAGGCATAATTAAAGATTATCTCTTTCATACCTATCAAATGAAGTAAGGACTGAAAGCCTCCTTACAAATGGTGCTTGGTATGTGCATTTTTGGATTTTTTTCCCTTTTGCAAGGAGGCAGACTTGGCTTCTCTACATCTTAAGTTTTGTTTATTTTCTTATCTCAAGTCTTGTAATATTTTCTGAAATAAATCTCCACCTGAGAAGTTAAAGGGATAGTAAATAAGCATTATTATATTATTCTGGTTCTTTTTGCATTGACATAATTAAAATCCTTTGTTTTTGATTTGAGAGGTCATCTTGTTCAGCTCACTACTAAATTTGAAATTATATTTATGCTCTGCATAACCATAATACTGAGAGGGAAAGATGTTAATAATTAGTATAATTGAAGTAGGGGGGAATTATTTCCTCTTCAGAAGTCTTTTGAGATAGCTGAAGGTGTGCTTTTTCAGAGCTAGACTAGGTATTCTTATTCTCTAAAACTATTTTAGCTGCTTTAACAAAGCCTGTGAAAACTTCTGGAGGAAGGAGGGGTAGTCTCTTCAGATCACAGGGAGGATAAGGGTTTGAAATAAAATAGACCCAAACGCAGATAAGCCAGACATAGGGAAAAAAAAATATAGGAGCAGGAGACCTTTTAGAGAGTCTTGGGAAAAAGAGGAGTAGAATTTTTAACTCTAACAACCAAATCTTCAAATGCCAATAGGCAGAGGCAGACTGTGAGGCGTGTCTTAAAACTGGCATGTGGTTCTAGTCCATTAATGGCTCAAAAACTTCAAGAAATGCTGAGTAATAAATCACCTTTCTAAAAGAATACTGTGATCCTACTTGTCTGGGGGCTTTTTGTGGTTCCTTGTGAGTACATTGATAATAGAGTTTGATTTATGGCAAGTCAGCTTGTTCCTGAAAATGGAAAATAACCTATATCTGTATATCTGAACCTGGACATATCTGTACACGAAATGAACCTCAGTTCTGCCTGTCTAGGTATGGTCTCTAATCTGGTGTAAAACCTGACATGTCTAGTTAATATAAAGTGTGGATACAGATCTTGCATAAATGCTGCGGATTTGTGATTTTTTTTTTTTTGTGATTTCATTTTTACCTTCCATTACTTGCATACAAACGTGTTGCCATGAAGGTAACCAGTGTCTGGTGTGACTCATCATGGGAACTTGAGGGAATGTTTGGCTGGAATTTCTAACCTGTCAGCTCTGTGTAAAGCAAGAAAGAGTTTATTTTGTTCACTTTCAGAGTTTGGTATTGACTTTTAAGCTGTAGTGCTCAGATGTCCCCAAATCACAGGGCTTTTTTCTCATGAAAAATAAAGGTCTCTTAACAATGCTCAGCCACGACTCAGGTGTGTGGATATCTGAATTTAAGTTTCTGTACTTGGAATTAAGGGCTTAACTGGAATTGCTAAGCTTGAAGATTCTGCCAAGTATCTTTATTCAGAAGCAAGTCACAGAAAATAATCTGAAAAGGTTGTTTGATTTTCTTTAAGATTACCTTTAGCAATCATAAAAGGTAGTGGAGAGACAGGAATGGAAATAGATCAGAAACCAATTGAGTGTGGCATGAGCTGTAACAATGGATTTACTCTGGCTTCACCTTGAAATGAAGAGACCAGCAGAACTTTCCCTGCAGAATGGCACCCTTTCACCTGGCATGGATATCCTGATGCCTGTCACATGCCAGGAGTAGTCATATTCCCTGTGGGTATGGCTTGAGGCTGCACTTTAGGGCATAGCAAGTATCACTCCACTGGAAAGTGTCATTTCCTGAGCATCTCAATTCTTTATATGGAAAGGATAAGAGGCATAGCTTTTTTTTTTTCATGTAGCCTCAGCACCCTCCCTGCTCTAATTTCTCATCAGGGCTGCTGGTTTATCCCTTTTTTTCTCTCTAAAATTCTGTTCTCCCTGCTTTGCATTCCTCTTAGCTAAAACACAAACTTTGTATTTCCACAGCAGGGCTTGAATTGCTTCTTTAACTTTCTGGGTGGAGGAGGGAAGTCTTTTGAAAAGAATACGGGAACACTTTGTGCAAAGGGCTGGGTTCATAATTCAGCATTATCCTGGAGCACACTAGGACAGTCAGCAAGTATGTGATATTGAAGATTTGCCAGATACCAGAGCTCTGGATGACTGGAATATATTCTTCAGAAGGCTGTGAGGTCTGAGTACACAGCTATTCTTTTCTATCCACAGAACTAACAAGTGTGTCAAAGCCGGGTTTTCCACTGCTCAGCTGCCACTTGGAAGCAAAACTTTTAGGAAAGTCCCACATCCTCTTTGAGTACCTGGATTAGAAATGCATATTTCAAAAAGCCTCCACATGTAATTCAAAGTTGTTAATTTTGGCATCTAAATATGTGTTGTTCAAGTGCTTGATCCTATTGTGCTCAAGCCTGGGATTAGATGATCTAAAAACAAAGCTAAAACTCCCACAGCAATGATGTGATATTTGTGATGGATATTATCACTAGGGTTTTTTTTGCCATTTAATATGTTCTGGTCCTTTTAAAGTCAGGGGCCATGCACCTAAGTGGCAGCTCTTTGCCTTGCCTTGGGTGCTATGAATGGGGTCAGGAATTGGTGGGGAATGGAGAGGGGTAATTGTGCTTTCTGAGGAGCTTCAAGCCCAGGGTGGGAGACTTTCTATTTCTTAGGTATCCAGTTTGAGATACTAGGTCAGGAAACTGAGAATACTTAAATCCTCAGATGTTTATGTATATAATTTCCCAAAATACCTTCTATGTGAAACACCCCCCATCCCAGTTTCTCCAAGGAATCTGTGGAAAATTTACAGCTGAAAAATTTACAGGTTTCTGGTTTGCTAGATAATTGTCTCATGTATTTAATAGATATAATAGATATGTGTAGTCTGCAAGGAATATACAGCTGTTCTGTTTGTTGTGTTATGGGTTTGTCTTTTCTTTCTTTTCTCTTTCCTTTTTTTCACGTCAATAGACCTGATATGTAGTTTGGGATGAAGGGGAGGAGAGGAATGTCATTCTCTCTGCAGATGATTTACTTTCTGTGTCTGGGACTAAAGCAAATATTTCTTTTCTCCTATTATATTTCATTCCTAGGGTTGAATCCAGAAGTGACAGCCTTCCCATTAGTGTGATTTGTGGTTGGTTTGTTTTCATTTCAAGGGCTCCTCAGCACAGCTAGCAGCAGCCCAGTAGGTACTTTTCCACTGGATGCAAATCCAGGTGTGTTCTTGTAATTTTAAAACTTCACCGTTAAAAGTGCAGAGAAAATATTCCTCCAAACCAGTTAGAATTGTATTTTCACAGTTACAGTAATGTAACTTGCCTTCTCTTACCCCACTGATCCCTGTATCGGTGTTGAATCAGTACCAAAAAGAAATCCAGGGAAATAAATTTAAAAGTTCAAAGACATTTTTATCTTAATACACCAGCATGTGATCTGGGATTATAGTGAATATATTCGTGCTTCAGAGCAACCTCACCCTGACACATCCTGGGCTGGCAAAGTGAGTACTCTCTAGTGAGCAAAGCCTCAGCTCAAAATCCGTGTTAATAAACCTCAGATTTAATCTGGCCCTTGCTGGACTTGGTCTCATGATGCTGCAGGGGCTCGTGCCTGCCAGAAAGGGTGTTTTCCTTGTGTCTGAAGATGTGCCAAGATACTTCCCACAGCAAGACTGGTTCTGTGGCAGCAAGAGTTGCAGAAGGGTAACAACACACGTGCTGAAGAGTAGGAAAAGTGAGGAGCCAGGGAGAAAAGTCCTGGCACCTGACAGGGGAAAGCCCTCAGAACTTGTCCCTCCTCCCTGTGCCAGTGAACACAGCTGGGCTGCAAAGCTTTGGGTGCTTGGGGCTGGGCTCCTCCTGCTCTGTCTCCTGTTCTTACTCTGGCAGAAATGACTGCTGGGCAGCCTCTATTATAACAGCAGCAAGAGAAATTTAGATTTATTCCTCTTTCCCATCAAGCAGGATAGATTTAAAGTATCCATCTCCCCACAAGGCAATCTTGACCTGCACATTTCTTGCTTCTTAGCAGATGGCATTTATAGCACCTTGTTAATCCCTGGGTTTGGAGATTTCTTTAACACTGTGAACAAGTTCTTGCTGCACATCCTTACCTGTCAGTGAACAAGGATTTTTGAAAATTGCTGTTTAGTACAGATGTGTGTGTTTTTGGAAGGGACTTTTTCAGGATGCTCCTTTAACCCTGGCTGACTATTTTGGAGTCTCTGGCTTCCTGGCAGGGACTGTGTGGGACACACAGTGCTTTGGCTGTGTGCTCATTCTTTTCCTGTTTCTTGATCTGCTACACTCCCTCTTCTCCCTCAGTGCAGCACAGTTTCTGTTTTTTCCCACACGGGGCATCCTAGGATGTGTTAATTGGTTAAAATGGTCAGAGAGAGCAAGAATCAGGGGCACTGACTGCTCTGGTGATGAGGCTGTAAAGGAGGTCTAGAAAATAGGATTGAGGACTGCAATAGCTAACAAATGCAGTGTCCCAAGATGGTGGGACACAGCTATGCAAAATGACCTTTGTAAATAACTGAGGTGGCCTTGGTAGATCGCTATCCGAGGGGCTCTTGGTGTGTTGACAAAGAGCAGGGAAGCCAGCATGAACCTCTGGAGCTTAAAATATTCTCTGAAATAGCCCCAATGTTTGTTATAGAAGCGTGTGAAGCTGTATTTCATGCCATGGCACTGTATTTTTACCCCCTTCAGTGTACAAAGCTTTGTCTAGACTAGGATTTATGTCACTTGTGTGATTAGCTCCTTGGTGGCTGTAAACTCTAGCCTAGGTATGAATGTGTCTTTCATCACTTGCAGAGGCTTTACCTTCCCTCCATTCCAGAGGATTAAACTTGACAGGTTCAGTGCGTGTGGCAGAGCTCAGTTTTGACTTTTGTTTTGTTTTAGGGCTTTTTTTTTTATTCCCCATGTGGTATGGTGCTGATGCTATTTGTAAGGCAGAGTTGTGGACCCAGTCCCCACTTTAAGTGCTGCACAAACTGAAAAAAGCATGAAGGTACCAGCTCCAAATCATTTGCAGTGTATGTAAAACATGAAACAAAAATTCCTTGTAGATGGGAGGAGCACAGAAATTAGTGAATCAATTCTGGCCATGTCTTTGGCTGTCCTTGGCAGTCCCTGCAGTCAAGCCACCATCCAGGTCCTGTTTTGCCCTTTTGCCCTGACAAGGTGGTGGTCTGAGCAGATCATCCTGCCATCACACATTTTAATCTTTGTCAGGATAAATGTTGTGAGTAGTATTTACTTTTTTTTTTTTTTTTTTTGATGCTGCTGGACTGCTCAGCTCTGGTACAATTCAGCAGTGACCAGATAAAACCAGACTGAGAACAGCTGTAAGCATTATTCTATCCAGAACATCAGTATCAGATTTATCTTCCTGTGTGGCTGAGTGGCATTTCTGGGGAAGTTCACAAGCCTTCCTTTGTCCCCACCACAAGTCCTTCAAACAGCCTCCTTGTTCTCCTGGTGCATTACTTGTTAAGCAAATTAATTGATGAGAAGGGACACTGTGGTACCATTTGACAGGAGCTGCGGTCCCTGAGTTGCTCAGAGGCTTTCTAGAATTATCACTGGAAAATTCTAGATCTTCAGGAGATACAATGTGCCTGTGGCACCTTTGGTTTAGGTATCCATCTGTCCCCTTGCCCAGTTCCCTTATTTTTCATCACACTGCTTGATTAGGCTCTTAGGGATCTAAGGAGGCCTCCCAAACTGGAATGAAAACTTTTTGGAAATGCAAAATTTTCTAAATTTTTTTTCCCCCACTTAGTACAGTTATCGCCAGGTTGTGGAGTTTTACTGGTCTAATGGGAACTTCCAGACTTTGAGCTTCTGTGCTTCTTCCTCTTTGATCAGGAGGCAGGACAGGAACTTTGCAAATCCCATGTCAGATTTACCAGATGCAGCATTAAAAAAATGTCTGTTTATATATAAATCATTTTGGCAACAGTAGCAGAGTTAAATATCCCTCCTTTATCTGCAAACTACAGTCAGGGAAAAAAACCCATGGGCTGGTTTGTAGTGAGGCAATGCTGATAAACTGCTAAGTGGGTGCTTCAGTTTTTTCCTTTTCTGGGAACAAGATTCCCTCTTCCCCCAAGGTTGCTGAGAGAGCACATAACACCCCATGATTTGGTCAAAAGTGGCCAAAAATTAAATATATATTAAAATGTGTATATAAATGAAGTTTAAACCAGGCTGAAAAACAGGCTTTAAGTACATATCTTTAGGAAAATTTTAATTTTGCTTTCCAGTGCTGTTAGTTCCCAGCTGTCATCCAGGAGCCAAGAGAATGGAAAGAGCCTGGTCCCACAAGGAGGAGCTCAGCGTGAATTTGAATTCACTGCCCCAGAACCACCTTCAAGGCAGAGCCCTTCCGTAGTTTAGTGGCACACAGAGCTTTGGACATAATAAAATGTCATCTGAGATGTTTTCTGGTGCTTAATAAATATGGCAGCTGGACATTTTTAAGTCTCTGGAGGGATTAAATCTGTGGTTTAGCCCGTGTTTTTAATTTTGTAGTTCCCAGTGCTGGTTTGATTCTTGCTGGTTCCAGTTACTGGAAATTCAGGCTCCAGTGCTTTTCAGCTTTTCCTTGAGGAATGCTTTCTTTGCTTTGCCTTCTCTGAACAGCCCTTTCTGCTTTATCTAGAGTTACAAGTTTTAGACTGCGAAGCTACAAATAGCTGAAAGTAGTGTTAAAATATTTAAAGCTTCATTTACTTGTAAAACCAGTGGATTCCCAAGCCCTGCTGAGGTCTACTCAATGATCTGTGTAATTTTTTTTAGCATAACTTTCTCTCTCAAGCCTTCCTTCTGTGGTCTTCCTACTGATGCTTTGATTGGGACAGAGTTTTTTGTCCTGTGTTTGTGCAGCACTTGACATAGTGGGATGCCAGGCTGTGAGTCTTGTAGGGGCTCCTAGGGGTCTAAAATGGAGGTATTTTTCTTTGCTTTTTATAAAGAAAACTCTTTAATAATAAAATAATAAATAAAGCTCTTTTTCTTTCCTCTTTAGAAATAAAATATATTGTGGAAAGTGCTTTCAGTTTGAGATTTATGCAATCGGCTCCATGCTTTTGAGTCTGGAGGAAAATCAGTGTGTGTTTATGAGAACTAAGTTCCATGTTGTCTTTTAATAACCAAGATGTGACTGTGGTCCTGATTTAGAGAATTAAAAGGTATTGTTCTTTCTTTTTCTTTCTGTTTTCCCAAAGAAATGCCTAGCCTATAATGTTTTATAATGGATACAAAGTATTTTCAATGTTTTTTATTTACAGAGAAGTCGTTCTATTTTTGCCACCTTCCATGTACAGAGTAATTGATGGCTCTACATGTTAAAATAAGTAGTTTATTTAGAGAATCACAGGATAGTTAGGGCTGCAAGGCACTTCTGGAGATCACCCAGTCCAACCCCCTTGCCAAGGCAGGGTCACCTGGAGCAGGTGACACAGGAATGCATCCAGGTGGGTTTGGAATATCTCCAGAGAGGGAGGCTCCACACCCTCCAGGGGCAGCTGTTCCAGTGCTCTGCCACCCCCCAACGTAAAGAAATTCTCCCTCATGTTGAGGTGAAACTTGTTTTAGTTTATGGCTTACAGTTGTAATTAAACTAGTGGATGCTCACTACCTGTAAGTGAGGGAAAGGCTTCCTGGAAGCAGTTTTGGCCTTTCTGCCATCATTGTAGTGGCTACAAAATTGTCTTTATGCAATGAGTGTGGCACCTGCTCTAGCAGTACCTACCATGCATCTCTGTCTCCTGTCACCTGAGTGTGATGGCATCACCTGGGATGTGTTTGCTAAATCAGGGGAACAAGGAGAGGTAAAAATGAGAGTAATACACAGAATGATGAATGCATGTACATCACAGCATGTTAATTAAACAGTCTGTACTAAAGCAAAATGGCTGAAGGTGACTTAACTTTTGGAAAACTTTGGCATTCATTTTCTGAAGGAAATTTGAGGGAAGATGGTTTTCATGTCCGGTGTTGGAAGGTGGAATGGGAAAGAGCAGGAAAGGCACTGTACCCACCATGGTAATCCACCAGGACACTAAGTCCCAAGGGTGGGTGCATTCTCCTCTCATCTCACCAGCTTCGAATTAAACCTGACTTTGGCCATGTGGTGTATTCCGTAAAATCTGCCTTAACCTTCTTGAGATCTCTCTATAGCCATGGGTGACTCTGTCCTTCCAGAAAGCCTGGCAGACTTCTAAGATCAGTAGCTCAGGTGTGTAGGTGCCTTGGGGCCTGAGGACTTCCAGAACTGTTTGGGTTTGAAACAGAAGGATGTGAACAGAAATAAAAAGCCAGTAAAATATACAGATATATCCATGCTTGCAAATATCCTCAGGCACTGTTCCTTCGGAATACCGTGCATTTTTCTGCTAGGCAAGAGAAGGAAAAAGGAATGTGTTCTGATTACTTTTGTTTGACAGAGAAAGGAAGCTTAATTTTTAACTGTTTTGTGTTTTCTGAACAATTTATGGCCATGATTTTGTTAATCAAACACACAAACAAGATCCTGTCTTTTTATTGTGCTTCTAAAGATAACACCTTTGGCAATGGGCTTATAAAATAGTGAGCCCAAGGTATCTCTCAGCTTTGAGGTGTTCAAAAACTAAATTTTTATTAGGATGCAGTTTTGTACAGTTCTTGTCCCACACCAAATGGAAAAAGATTGGACTACTTGGTGCATTTTTGGTTTTAGATCAAGTCAAACTTTGAGGGTATTTTTAATGCACTTTCTATAAAGTTCCATAGTTTTAGGAACAGTCCAGTGGGAGAAACACACACACACTCTCCATTACCTCCAGTCTGTCATGGGTGAGCACCTGGCTCATGGGTTGGGCACAAAGGGTTATAGGGAATGGGGTGTCATCAGGCTGACTCCATGATCCTTGGTCCCTTCCAGCTCAGAATGTTCTATGATTCCAATCCCTGTACATCTGCACTGTCAACTTGCTTGGTGATATTTTGGAATCACCGAGTATTTGGAGAGATTTGTCTTTTATTTGGATGCTAAATGTGGGGATTGGGAGTTCTTGTGAATGTCTCAGCTTTGTTTTTCATCTTGAAGTCTCTACCCTTCATGTTTCTGGAGAAAATCTTATAAATGCTAATCTTTGGTGGTAGAAAAAAATCAAAAGGCATATGAGAGAGCCAATTAATATTCTAGAATTTCAGAGTCCTTGTGTCGTGGTTGATGTCTTGTGATTTTAGGATATGTACTGTATCCCAATATGTGAGGAAAAAGCAGGAACTGGAGGAAAATTTCACCATCTGAGCTTTTTTTTTTTCCCCTCCACTCGTTTTGCTTATATTGGATGACTGCAGGAAAAAAAGGGTGGTGGTGGGGAATGTGCATAAGACACAGATTTGTTGATCACATAATGGTGCCAATTGTTCCCAGCGGAGCAGTGAATGTTTCTGGGACTTAATTGTCCTCCACAATGAGTAACATGCTCTGTCTTGTACTGGGGTAAATCAGCCTTTCAGAGGGAGAAACACGTGATTTTTGTCTTAACGATCTGCTTTTTGTGGGAGTTGGTTCTTCCTTGGCATTATAAAAACGAGTGAAATAGATTTTGTATGGATGCAACTTCTTTCCTTTTCAAAAGCGATTAAGATAATGCTATAAACATTTAAGGTAATGCAAGGAACTTCCCTAGGCCAAATTTCAGTCTTAAGGGACCAAGATCATCCTTCCTGGTGAAGACTTTCAGAAACACCCTATTATTCAATGGGAACTGGCATCTCTCTGCAGTTCAGTGGAATTCATAGCATTATTCCCAAGTTTTTTCAACTCTTTTGTTTGTTTGATAGGTTAGTATTTACATTATGCTGCTTGAGGGGTTTTTTTAATGAATTTTGGTGGGTTTATGAAAAACACACAGTATATAACAAACCTTACAAATCTTTAGTGAGATCACAACTTCGGCAAATTGCATTAATGCAGTGTGTTTAGGCACCTTTAAGATTTGCCATAACATCATTTAGGTGAGTAGAAAACTCACCAACAACTGAGTGCTCATCCCACTGATTGGATGTTGCCAAATGATAATTTACCCTTCTGAGGTGTTTTGTTTCTGATTATTCATAGTATCTGTCTCTGCCTTATGCTCTTTCGACTGCTGAAGTGGTAGGAGATGCTGGTGAAGGGAGGAAGGGATATGGATGATGCTGCATTCTAGGAATAGCAGCAGTGTTAAATATTTAAACCTGGCCCTAGCTCTGGTATCTGGAGTTAGAGAACACCTGTGAAAACCATAAAAAATGGGGAGAAATGCGCTTTAGAGAGGCAACTTGGGAGCTCAGTTCATTGAACTTAAAAAGGGGGTGGTGGAGAATTGAACTCATTGTCCAGGAAGGGATGTGGAGAAAACATGGTAATAGATGTTTCTCAAATTTCTATTAACGAGCTGTCTGAAGCTCGGGCCAGCAGAAACCCGAGTTACAGCGAGGGTTTTTAACGTGGTGTGGCTTTAATTGTCGGAACAGTTTGCTAACAGTTGTGTTGAAATGTTAAATGAACTCCTGGCGCTGTTCTTGTTCGAAAAATAATTAATTTGGGACAAACCTACAGGGGTCAGCCTTGAACACAGAAGCTCCAGCTGGCTCCCGAGTTGGGCACTTTAACAGTAGCGACCCTGGAAGGAAACCTTTGCTCGTTCAGGAGCATCTCAGGAAGTCTGTCATTAGTAAACTTCTTAATTAGTAAATCTCCCAGGGCCCTAGAGCAGCCCTGTGCGTGGAACAGAGGATGTTAATTAATTTATCCTTGCTTACATGCTTCTGATGCAAATACACAAAGTTTTGTTGCTGTCTCATTGCACGAAGGGGAGAGGGGTGAAATTGCTTCTCAAAGCAGCAGCACGGAGTCTGTGTTTGCTCCCTTCTGTAATGGCAAGGCCTCACTCTGCAAAAATAACCACTTAGGCTTTTTAATTCTCATCTGGGAAACTGTGGCTCTTGTTTCAGTTGCCATAACTGCTGAAATTCCTGGGTTTATATGGATGATCAGTTGTGATTTAGGACCAGAATCACATATACTCACGAGATAGGAGATTCAAAATCAAGACTTTTTTTGGTAAGAACAAACCCATGAGAAAGAAGGCTTCCCTCCTCTTTTTATTTTCATCAGTCTCCCCACACTAAGAGGATACTTCCCGTCTTTTGGCTGTTCCTGTTTATTTTTCCTCCTTTCTCAGTATATTAATATTTTCCTATCAGGACCAATTTAGTTAGTGGAGGTATGCAAGTGGGTGCATATCTTGGTGTATATCTGCACATGCATGCGTTCATTACGCTTGATTAAACCTCAGATTAAAGTTATAAGACTGACTGAGGACATTTTTCATGTCTGAGATTGCTGTGTATGTGAGGGTGAGTGGCTAATTTAGTAATTAATTATTCTACTGTATATCTACAGAGTCACAAGGTGAATTGTTACTGCAACTGTTTTACAGACCTGCAGCCCAGAAGTGTTGGCTGCTCATCATTTACATGGTTTCAGCTAAAGACATTACAGCAGCCATGCATCTGGACAAATTTAATCCCAGAGGGAGAGATGAACTGCTTTTAAAGCACGGAGTTGGAAAATTGATGGGATGTCACGCTGCATAATTCAGGCCATCATTTTCTCTTATTATATTAATGGAAAAACTCCTTTGCATTTTATGTTTTGGGTTGGTTTTTTTTTTTTTCTTCAGCAGCCTGATGGTGATTTTGTAGTGGTTGAGTGGTTGGTGTCTGATGTCAGTGCTGATGTTAAATTATGACAAGGATGCTGAAGTGTTTTGCTCTTTCCAGAACAGGCTCCACAAATGGCCAACCTCCCACAGGGTAATTGTGAATAACGTGCGTGTATTGGGTACCCTGCTTACAAAATCTTATGCCTATAAATACACCATGTAAACCAATAAGACCATAGAGTTTTGACTAGCTGGGAGTGGGGGGAAAAAAATAGGAAAAACACAATTCCGGGGGTGGGGGAGGAAATCGTTGAACTGGCCTTGGCTGGCTCTTTGTATGCAGGGAATTTCAACCGGGGGTGGAGATACAAGACATTAACAAGCAAAAGAGAGAGAGCAGTGACCGCCTACCTCCAAACTCTTCCAGGAGGAGACTGGAAGTGGGCGATGCCCTCCCGGGCTGTGCTGTTCTGCCACGGGAGCACACACCCTTCCCGGGAATGCTGAGTGGTTGGCGTGTAGAAGTTGGGCGTATCTCCGCGAGGTGATCCCTCTCTTACATAAGGGATAAATTGTCCACAGACCAGGCGGAAAATCATCTCCCCCCTGCCCTTCTGTTTCATTTCTGGTGGCTCTTGGTAATGTAATGCGAATTTGTGAGGCTTTTGGCTCTTCAGCCAGCACAGAGTAGAGTAGTGCCACTGACTCCAGCAGAGCAGTACTAGTTGGCACCAGCTGAAAGTTATCTTGTGCAGCTCTAATATCCTTATTCCCTGGATATGGAGGAGGGATATTTTGCTTTGATGCCGTGCTGCAGATCGCGGGGCTTGCAAGATGCAGCTTGGCTCACAAACTCCAGGTCAGGATGCTACCTGGCAGGTTTGGAGCCTGAAGAGTAGCACCCAAGAGCCTCGCTTCACCCGCTGCAGCCTGAGGTCCTTTTGGCTTGGATGACTCCAGTTATAACCCTGGGAAGGGCTGTGAAATTGGAAATCCCGTGAGCTTGCCACCAGGGAAAGGGGTTAAATTGGTGGTAAAAAGGATTTTCATGGATAATGTCCTTCCCTGGTGGGCTGCCAGGTCAGGGCGGAGAGTGTTCAAGTGTTTGCTTTGCCTTGTGAACTTCCCAGCCTGTGGAAGGATGTCCGGAGGCTGAAGGCTTTCAAATGCAAAATGAGGGTCGTTAGCGCCTGCCATCCTCTCCGAAGGGTGTCTTTCTTTAAACCATGGATCGTTCACTGTGCCGGGAAAAGGACCTGAGCGCTGATGACTCCCAAAATGCACTAAAGCCCCTGCAATTAATAGGGGACTCGAGCTTTAGACCCTTTGCTGGTCTTTTTTTGCCCCTTTCTTGGTCCTTTTTGCTTTATTTCACTGTTTGATCAGTAATGGGAAAGTTAATTTGAATCTCAGTTGTGCAAAACCACTGAAACATATCTTTTTGCAGACTGGGATAGGATAAAGAAAACTGTCTAGTATATTTTACTTTATTTGGGTGGGTTTTGTTGGTTTGATTTTGGGGTTTTTTTTGACCAAAAAGTGAGATTCTGGTGGCTAGCAGCAGCTGCTTAGGAAGAGAGAAGTAAGAAATAAAGTGTAACATTAAAGGATGGGATTTCTAATTCTAATACACAGCAGGGTGAAGACTTTCTAAGCCAAAAGCTGTCTCTGATTCATCACTTGATCCCTGTGATGCAGGGGCCCTTCATTAATTTGACTGACTCCTTTTTGACACAGTGACCTGTGCTGAGACCTTCCAGTTGTGTGCTTTAAAGGCAGCCTTCTGAGGATTTCATTGCTTGCTCCCAGCCTTTACCCTGGGAGAAGAGAGGAGCACTGATTTCTTACCTTCTCTGTGCTATTTGTGATAGGACACACAAGGAGCTTCTATAGTTTCTCTGATTTTCCAAGACTGGAAATTTCCTCTGCTCACAGAGAAGTTGCTGCCTACCTCTGATCATAATTTTATCTTTTCCCTTTCTATCCTTTCTTACATTTCCGAGTGCACCCTCCTTCATCTGATTTTTTTGTGTGGCATCTGAGGATGTGGTGTTTGGGGTTTCTGTTTACTCAAGATGCCAGGAACACTTTTTTAGATGCCATAAAATCAATCAGTGCCATTGCCTGCAGAAATTAAGTGATCCTCATGCAAACAAACTTTGTCCAGGGTAGAGTGCTTCAACTCAAACATACTTGTAGCAGGGCCAGGACTTGTTGCATGCAACCTGGTATTTGAGCAAAGCAATGAAAAGCACTGTTATGGATAATTTTTCTCAGAAGTCCTTCCTGTGCTGTTTCCAAGAATGGACTATATATGTTTTTTTGGCAACACTTCATAGTTGTTTACATATTTTCTCCTGTGCTGTTTGGAAAATTACACGTCAGAAATGCCCAAACATCACTAAGCTTTGTGTTGGAACAATGTACAATATCAATCAATAAATGCACTCTTTAATTATGATTTCCTTATTTTTTGGGGGAGAAAAAAGAGCCAGGATGAACAAAGGAAGTTTGTTCTTCGTGTGTCTATCCCAATTAATTCTGTTTGTTACGTTCCATCAGGTCGCTAACGCACTTAAGAAGTGGTACAATGTCTGGTTTATCTGAACCAGCACTGTTCTTATTTTTAAGGAATTTTTCCAGGTATTCTCACTCTACCTTCTTCATGTGCCAAACAAAAAAGTGTGAATCAAAGCCCTGCTGGATTTAGATTTGCAAGAGGAAGTTGCCAAATGAAGTGACTTATTTGGAGCTCAGGAAGTGAAAGGACTGGAACTGAGAAGATGACAAGACACCATGGTGATGGGAGATCTAATTCCCCCTATCTCAAGTAATACTGGCATTCCCATAAAGAAAGGTTTAGGGAATATCTCTCTGGGATCACTCGTGTTCAGGCTCTCAGGGCTAGGAAGGACCTGCTGAGATGTGGCAGCTGGACCCAAGAGGAGAGAACAATTCCCAGTCAATGCAATGTGTTGCCTCCTAAGGCCTTTGTTAATCCTCGTGGTTATTGAAAATATGAGGAATGGGATGTGGAAAGTCAAGTAAGACTTGTTTTTGTGTGTGTGTTTTTTGTGTGTTTTTGCTCAGTGCTTCCCACAAATTTTGTGCCCACTCTGCAAACAAGTCAGTGCAGGATTAACTCGTTACCATGTGTTGTTCCAGAGGGTACCTCCATCAACATTTCAAGGATCAAATGTGTTGCTCTGATAGAAAGTGGCAAAATTCAAGAATGTTTGCACCTAGAACATAAACCAGGGCATTACTAGCTCTGAATTTTTCTTTCTCCTTTAAGGCAGTTGTTCAGGGAAAAAAGGCTACATGATTCTGTGGCCTTTGAGATATGGAGCATCCTATTATTCTTCTTGAAAAATGTTCTGTCCAATAAATATGCTGCCTGTTGGCTCAGCCAGTGAAATTTGCCACACATACACATGTGAAATGTGTTTAAAAGACTTATCTGTCAGTTTTTAAAATGATTTCCCCTCATTGTACCTTCCTGGCAATTAAGACTGCCTGATTTCCACGATAGCAATTTAATCTATTGTCTTGAGAATCGGGCGGATGTGACGTCTGGGTTTTTATCTTTCCTCTTAAATGGACAAGAGTTCCTGGCTGGTACAAAAACAAGAGATTTCAGACCAAAGCCATTCCAGTCCTGACTTCTGAAGCAACAGGGGAACAATGGTGTTGTAAGCTAGAGGTGGAAACTGGAGGAGTTTCTTGCTCATGTGCAAGAGGAATCTCGCACAGAAGAAGGTACATTCATTTCTAATTAAGCCAGTGATGAAACTGTAGAGGGTTTTATACTGGCAGACCTTACTGGTTTGTATTCTGATTTGTTAGTGGCACCTGCTCCATTAGAACTGGGGGAAACCCCATCTGCTGTTCAGAATAGAGTGGGAGGTGGAAGGGGACTGACGGGAAGGGGTTTACACCTTGCCTCTTTTCTCTGCCTGCTCTGTAAAACAGAAGGGTTAACAAAGAAAAGCAGTATCTGGTTCATCACTATAACACTGTGCATGCACCAAAAATACAGTAGGAAGTGTGTAATCTGAGAATAATAGTGCCTACTCTTTTCTTCACCATTCTTTGTAGTTGCATTCCCATGCAGGTGCCACTTCTGAGGTACCTTGCAGCCTTATGTCAGTGTGGGATTTGCAGCATTATGTTAGACTGAGTTCTAGAACGGATCTTTCTTTTCCTGTCTTGTGTAAATGAGTCAAACTCAGTGTTTATTTATGTGGCTGTGAATTGGACCTACAGAACTAATAGTAATAAGAAATGTGTGTCTATACCTGAAATCTCAATTTGTCTTTGCAAAATGCATTCTAGTCTTTAATTGGAGGGTTCCTTTAGGAAAAGGCGTGTCTGGTCTTCTGGCATGAATATATTAACTTTGGTATATTTAAGCCTCTCTAGCTGCTTATATGATCACCGAAATTAATTCCCTTAGATGGAGCTCCCTACAGATTTCATCCTTAACTGTTGATGTTTTGCCACAGAACACATGTAGTTCACCATCTGCATGACCCTCTTATCCTATTATTATTATTATTATTATTATTATTATTATTATTAGTTATTACTTTGAAAGGCCTGGTCATCCTGGAGGTAGTTTATAGACACATGGAAAACGAAGGCTGACATTTTGTTGTAGAAACGAGGAGGCAATGCTAAAACTGATTTTGGTGAATGAAAGTTTTCACCCTGGGTCTCTAATCTCTGCACGATTTCCTCCCATTCCTTCTTGCCCCTTATCTCAAGCACGTTATCACCTTGAAATCAGTGGATTATGTGCTTACAATGGTCTGCTAAGCAAACTTGCTGGCTGGTGAAACCCTGTATATTCTTTGTTTCCTCTGGTGGATTTTTGGGCAGGGTGCAAATCTTGTGCTGCAGAGGTGACTTCTGCAGGAGCCACGTTGGCTGAGCCAGTCTGGGGTGCTTCTTCATATCAGGCTGGCTGAGAAATAATGCTGTGTGTTGAAGGGCTTCGTGTGCAGGGTGTTAACTGAGGGGAATTGGAATATGTGTCTGTGTTGGGTTGCGTTTCCCATGGAGGTAGCTCACTTCCCTGCCATGAGAAGTGAAAATCTGGGCAAAGAATAATTAATAACTCTCCTAGATTACCTAGTTAAAGCAGGATGGAGGGCAGCTGAATTACCATGACTGTCCGCATGGATTATGACTTTCTGAAATGTTGCAGAACATCAATAATAATTTTCTTTATAAAGAAAGGACAGAAAATGACGTAGAGTTGTGAAACAGACTGTGTCCAAACTAAGAATATTCTAAACGGTTTCTTTTTGATTCTTAACAGATGCTCCTCTTGACAGTGCTGCAAACAAACCTACTGCTGGCCAGTGTAATCACAGGTAAGAAAACAGGTTTGGACTAGAATATATTTTCACTATTTTTTCTGTGAGATATGAGCTCCCCTTCCCCTTTTTGCCCATTTAATCCTGCAGTACTGGTTCAGGGATTATTCTCACCATGCTGAACGCATCAATAAAGTAATTTCTTTTGTCTCTTTACCTTGAAACAGGCACTGTGTTGAGTCCCAAACACTCCCTGAAGTCAGGGATGTTTGCCTGAACAAGATATGGGGCTGTCCTAGTGCCCTATAGGCTTTAGTGGGGTTGCAGGCAGGCACAAATGAACACATGGCATTCCTCGAAGGATCAGGGCTGAAATTACCCATGCAAGGTTTGGGCTGGTGGAAATAAAGCAAAAAAAGGCTTTTCACTAATATATGAAAAGAATCTGTGATCTTATGGAGTGTTGTGCCAGGCTTATGGTCTGCCTAGAAGCTACCAGGACATGCAATGATCAGTGGGGATAAATTCCAGCAGAGAAATTCCTGAACTGCAAAATGATTGCTTTAAGTTGCAAGTTCATGTTGTGTTTTGATATCCAGGGCTATCAGGTGCTGCGCTTCAGGAGTCATCAGATGCCCGTTGCAGCCTTTTTGGGAATGATCACATCAAAACGTTTGATGGTTCCTTGTACAGTTTTGCTGGGGACTGCAGCTACCTCCTTGCTGGGGACTGTCACAAGCACTCCTTTACACTCCTAGGTGAGTCTGAGCTGGGTTCCATCACTGGAAAAAAGACCAATAGTTGCCCTTTTTCAGATGGATGGACCACTGCACAAAAAGGGTCTTGGCTGGGCATTTTTTTGTTTGTTTGTGGGTTGTATTGGGGATTTTCGGGCTTGTTTTGGGAAGTGGGATTACTTATGAGGCTTCTGTAATCCCATGGTAATGTAGCTCACATGTAAGTAAGCTGCTGAGAAACAGGGATTTTCTCACTACCCCTTCTAAAAAGGAGAAGACCTTTATTAATTTTGAATTTTTCAGGGAAATGTGGCTGAGTTAAAGCTGAGTCCAGGAATAAGAACTATACAACCTCATAGAACTAATTTTATTTGTATGGTAAATCACACCAGTAAAAAAACTCCCTTCTTCCAGGACAGAAGGCCTTGGAATTAGCATAGGCCTCTGCAGAGTTATTTTTGGGGATAGAAGTGATGATATATGTACCAAAACTGTATATTACTTTCGTACCACCTGCTTTGGTAGATGTTTTTATATTCACTAATAACTGTTCTGTGTTGGTTGTAGTTTAAAATAAGTTTTTACTGACTGCAAATTGTCTTCCTGAGTCCTAGAACTAAGAGTATTTGGTTGTGTCTCATCTCCTCAGGTGATTACCAGGATGGGGAGAAAATTGGTTTCTCTGTGTATCTCGGAGAATATTTCAATCTTCGCCTCTCTTTAGATGGAGTTGTGATGCAGGATGACAAAAGGTACCTGTAGGAACTATTATTCCAGCAGAAAACAACCTGATGGGTTTTGAGTGTCACATGCTGAGAGTTTCCTGTTTTTTCTCCACAGGGTTTCCATACCTTTTGCCTCCAATGGTATATTTATAGAGAAGGAGGCAGGTTATTATAAAATATCCAGTGATGAGCACGGCTTTGTGGTGAAGATTGATGCCAGTGGAAACATTCAGATACTCCTTCAAGAAAAGCACTATAATAAGACCTGTGGGTTGTGTGGCAATTTTAATAAATTCCTCGAGGATGACTTCAGAACTCGGGAAGGTAAGGTTACAACTAACTGATCGTATTTTAATGAATGCTCTGCACACTTTTCCTGCTGGGTGACTCAACAAAGATGTTGCTGATCCAGCAAAATGTTTCTAGAGAACCTGTCAGGTACCTCAACTTGGTGTGCTGAAAAGCTGTCTAAATCCTTTCCTCTTCCTTTCTCCTTAAAGGAAATTGCTGTCACATCTCATTCCTGTGGAAAGCCCTGGCATCTGAATGTAGCATGTTTAGAAACCTTGAAACTTTCCAATGCAAAGATAAAGCTACAGGTTAATTCATGTGGGGAGACCGGCTGGAATAAGACCCAGCAAAAAAGCTGTGTGAAATACCCATTGATTCAACTTCTAACTTTTCATGAATTAGCCAAGAGGTAGTGAGAATGGATAGTGCTGCAAGAGCAGAAGATTAAATTCCTGCAGCTTGCAGGTCTGGCATGGGATGCTGTTCTGTAAAGGGCTTACCTTTTAATGACATTTCCCTATCTGTAAGGGCTATTGGATTGCAGGGGCACCTTCTATCACACCAGTTCCTGGTGAGAACAAGAGGCAAGACTGCTTTTGCTGCTTTGTGCACCTTTGTGTGAAGTCTGTCAGTGTGGGTGAAGACTCAAGAGTTTTTGAAAAGCCCTGAATGAGACTTTGAAGGACTGGTCTTGATTTGTGGTATTTCACTGTGTCTTTTAATTCTGATCACTTACCTGAAGAGGAGAAATTTGAAGTTAGTTAATACATTAATATATTAGATTGATAAAGTGTGTATTAAAAATAAATGATACAGAAAATAGAAAGGGAGGCAAAGCAGCTTAGAAAGGAGCCTGGCAGTGCTCCAGAGATGTGTCCTACTGGCACTCAGGATACATAAGCATAGCTTCAGTGTACAGAAAAAAAAAGATATCTCATGGTATGTTAAAATGATTAATCCTCCAGCAATGTAAATAATAAGAAACAAACTCTGGTCACAGAACCGCTTGCCAGGATGCCTGAATGAGATAAGATATGAAGTTTTTCTTGAAACCCTAAATAGTAGTAAGGCTCTTAGAAAAAGCAAAAAGAAAAGGAGCAAGAAAGGAGACTGTAGTGCCTTGGATTGTTCAAATGTAGAAAAGGCCCCTCTGCTGCTTATGTTTACATGTGTTTCATACTGTATTCATTTCATATGCTGGAGACTGTATCATCCCTCTTAAAAAACCAGTCCATTCACAGCCACAGATTTTTGGAATGTAATGAAGTCCATGACAAGGTTACTGCTTGGAGGAGCTGTAAAATAATAGAGAAGGTGACAAGGAAAATGTGTTCTCTGTGTCTCTTACAGAAGTCAGGGCTTTCCTTGTGTTTGTCTGTTTATCTACCTGTGTGGATACACAGATTTGTGATTTTAGCCTGAAGAATAGAACTGCGTGTCAGCAATTCTGCCAGTTTTTCCAGTGATACAAAAGACCTTTCATTTAAACTAATTTAGAAGGAATTAGACTGAATTATGTTTGAATTTGTTGTATCAGTGAGGGACGTCACTACACCCACGCACTGTTTGTCTCCTTGGCAGCTCTGCTGGTTCACTGGAGCGTTTCTTAACTTGCTCCAAGTAAATCAGTTATGGAATAATTCAGATAATTTTTAAAAAAATATACTCTGGAATCTAGCTTCCAGGTGAGGGGCAACACAAGCAGCTTGAAGAGGTAATATTTTTTAAACAGAAAAAGTAGGCAGCCTCTTGGTAGCCTGTGAAGCAGTTTACCCTTTTCTTTTCACTGAAGTTTTGAATTGTTCTCCTTTCATCCTGATTAAATCTCCTAAAGGTCAGCTTATCCCAGGATATGAGCTTGGTATAAGGACTTGGTGATCTGAGGGCAGTGAATGGTTACCTTAAGGTTGCCAGCAGACTGGACTTTCCTGTTGGTGTGTCCATTGCTTCCTGTTAAAACCTGGAAATTATCGGATTTGGGCCTCAGTTAAAATAAATCAAATTTCTGGGATGGATTTATATTGATAAGAGATGTGTTAAGCTCTTTGAGCTTCAGAATAACATGCAGTAGAAACAAAGGAAGATATGATTTTTCCGTATTTTAGAGAAAGAAATTGTTGTGGTTTAATAACACAGAGTTAGTCCGATTTTTCCCATAAGAAAGTGGAGTATGATATAGAACTTCATTGATTCTATTTGGATTGTTTTTAGGGTGGTGGTGAAAGAAGAGACAAAGCACCTGCTCTGTGAGTGGATATTACCACTTACAGTGAGTAAATAAAGGAGGCATGAGCAGAAGGGTGTTTAAAACTTAATGAACCCTGTAATTGCTTTTCTTTTCTCTTGATATATTTGTACTCTAGTTCTATAATCTATTCACACGTGCTGTTGTCATGATGCTCTTAGGACTCCTCACTGTGTTTTTAGTGTCGAAATGGAAAACTGATGAGAATCTGATGAGAGAATAACACACGCTGTTTCTGTGTACACTTTGGATGCTCAGCTATTGAGGTCCTGGAGATCTGAGTGATGAGAACAAAATTGATACCCTGGTAAATTAACACTGGTGGGACCCAGCTTTGAAGGCCTTAGGTGTTAGTTCTTGAAACCCCCAAAAGGCCTCTCCAGTAGGTTTTGGAGTTCATAAAATATCCTGAGTTGAAAGGGACCCACGAGGATGAGCAAGTCCCAGCCCTGCACAGAACACCCCAACAATCCCATCATGTTGTCCAAATGCTCCTGGAGCTCTGGCAGCCTTGTGACTGTGATGATTTCCCTGGGGAGCCTGTTCAGTGCCCCACCACCCTCTGGGGGAGGAACCTTTTCCCAAAGTTGCAGACACGATGCCCTTCAGACAGGCTGGGATGCTGAGTCACTGCCATTGACATGGTTCCTACAATAGCTCATCCTGTGGAGAAGTGCCCATGTCCTGTCCAGACTGACAAACATCATTGATTATATTTTTATGGGCTTGCCTGTTTATTGGATATGGTAGCAAAACCAAGCCAAACCTTGAGAGTTTGTTCTCACACTTTAAGCATAACTAAAGTATAAAAAGAAATGTCTCGGAAGCTTTCTAGGGTTTTTGTTTGGTCTTTTGTCTGTTTGTTTTTCTCCTAGACCCTAATGAAGGGTTTCCCCTCTGCTTTTTCTTGCCGGATAAGGTCTGGTCCTTTATGGCCATCCTGTGAAGGCTCCTAAGACTTGCCAGTTGAACAGGCTCTGCTTTCTGACCTCAGCATGCACTTCTAACTGCCAGCCTTTGCTCATATCAGAAACATGAAGCTGAGTTCTTTCTAGATGTTCAGATACCTATTTGGCCCCCTTCAGCCCATGGCTGTGACCATTCTGACCATTGTCACAAGCATTTTACAACTGGGCCTTGAAAGCACAGGCCAGAAGAGATGACTTACAGAGCATGGCAGAGGAAATCTGACAGCACAGGCAGTTTGATCCTGGAATCTCCTCGGGATGTGCACACAGGAGCGAGTTGCTGAATCTCCTTAGCCCTGCATGTGAGTGGTCTCAGGGCGTGTCCTTGCCCTGCAGAAGTGGTGAGGGAATTCCTTCCCACTGAGGGAGGCTGCAGCACAAAGCTACTGGAGCTTATCCATGTGCCTGCAGCGTCAGTCTGTGCCTAATACTCTTATCACGGAGTCATCAAGGCTGGAAAAAACTTCCAAGATCGAGTCCAGCCTTTGGCCAAACATCACCTTGCCAACTAAACCAGGGCAGTAAGTGCCGCATCCAGCCATTTCTGGTATTGCTGTGATGGGTGCTTGGATGTCTAGGTCGTCCTTGAAGTCTCTTTGTGCTAAACAGATAATTCAAATTCAACACAGGGAAATCACTCCAGCATTTTGTTATTTGTGCATGCCACACACACTTAGCATAATGGAAGGAACAAAAAAATCACAGCCCAAATTAATCCAGCATCCCATTATGTTTTTCTTGGCGCTGGCAAGGAAGCAGGTTTCTGGGAATCTGGTATCCAAATTACAAAGATGTTTATGATGAAACAATACCCATGGAGAATTGTGGATAAAGCCTGCTCCAGCTGCCAGCAACATCCTCCAGCCTTAAGCTCCTGAAATACAGAATATATGATGAGTATATATATTCACAGGAGAGTCAATAAAGGTTAAACACATAGAAACAGGCAGTATCTGCAAGGAAAAATCTGGTATTTCAGGTTTCAGAAGTAGTGTAGATGTATATGACTGAATATGTGTCTTCTCAGTGTGTGGTACCTACCTGGCACCAGAAGCTTTTAAAGCACATTCCAAACTCACAGTGATAGTAGTGCAGATAATAAATATTTTAATTTTTTGCCTAAGAAAGTAAACAAAAGTTTAGGTCATTCTGAAATGCAAATTTCTTGGCATTTTAAGGATATCAGTAATTTGATTTTAGGCAAGCTGAAAGCTGTTGTTTAGGCTAAGTCAGTAATCTCATTTTCAATTGGAAGCAAAGGGAATAGTTTCCCAAGGGAATTACAAATGGTACAGGTGAAGATGACTTGTGTTGATGCTGTCTTTGTTTTAGGGCATTCATCTGAGATGCCAGAAACCTGCATTCCTAACCCCCTGTGCTTCGTTCAGGGTCTAGAATTGAAGTCACACATTTCTGTTGTGAGGAGTGTGGCTGCATCACTAGGCTGTAGAGTTTTGGAGACGGCTCTTTCCCTCTCCTGTGTTCAGTATTATTGATTTTATATTCACTGAACTGGAGAGGGCAGGAAAGATTTTATAGCCCATGACTTTGTTATTTCATATCATTAATTTGATGCAAACTGTGGATGATTTTTGGGCAGCCTTACCAATAGTTTGGCTTGTCTGGAGCCATGTAAAACTGTGTAAAAAAAGCCCCCAAAACAACAAACAAAAACCCCACCCTAATACCCTCTCCTCTCATTGCTTGATAAGTAACCAACATGTGAAAGTTGGTTATTTACCGACTAAGACTCTATTTGCCAATTAAGACTCACAGGACTGCAGTGTCTTGACCAAATTCTTGCATTTATTTTATAGATGAGTTAACAGACCCTGGGAGAGTTATCTGATGGGCCCGTGGCCATATGGAAAATCTGCAGGAGGTCCAGGGAGGCAGGTCAGGGTTCCTGCTTCCCACTCAGTGCCTGGAGCATGAGGTGCTTATTCCTGATGCTTTGCTTGCCTGACCATCAGTGTCAAGTAAACAAGCTGGTGCCAATTTCAGATTTCAGAAAGAACTGGTGATTTGGAGGCTTAGATAATCATAGTGAACAAGGATTTTGCTGTGAAGAGTGAACATCACCTATCTGAAAATCTTTCTGGAAGGAGAGAGAGACATGAGGGCAGGGGTGTTGGCAGCTGCTCTTCCCTCTATCCAGAGCAGTCAGAAGTGCACATTTCTCCCTCCCAACTTTTCTTCCTGAAGCCTCATCAAAGAGGTGAAGTATTTAGGTTGGAAAAGACATCCAGGATCATCAGGTCCAACCTCTGAGAGATCACCACCTTGTCAACTAAGCCAGAGCACTGAGTGCCATGTCCAGTCATTCCTTGAGCACTTACACCACTCACCTCAGCAGCCTGTTCCAATGCTTGACAATCCTCTCCATGAAGAAATTCTTCCTAGTGTCCAACCTGACCCTCCCCTGGCACAGCTTGAGGCCGTTTCCTCCTGTCCTGTCCCTGTTCCCTGGGAGCAGAGCCCGACCCCCCCTGGCTGCCCCCTCCTGTCAGGGAGTTGTGCAGAGCCACAAGGTCCCCCCTGAGCCTCCTTTTCTCCAGGCTGAGCCCCTTTCCCAGCTCCCTCAGCTGCTCCTCACATGACTGACTCTCCAGACCCTTCACTTACTTGAAGTGTGAGTTATAGAATATAACAAACAAAGAATTGAAATCACATAATGCAAATGTTGCATAAAAGAACTGCATAAGAGGTATAAATTTACAAGCAGTACAGAAGAAAAAAACTTAATGGAAGGAGAGGGAGGAAAAGCAGGTGACCAGTATTTCAGGGCCAACAGTTGTCCCGACCTTCAAATCTTAGCCTGTGGGTGAATGAGCCCCTGGGGGTAGCTGCCAGCAGGAATCCTGGCATGGATGTGCATCCAGAGCTGGAGAAACACTGCTTCAGAGCAGAGCCCAGCTCCTGTTCCACACCTGCTTGGGAAAGGCTGCCTTGCTGCAAACAAAAGGGAATATATTCAATTTTGGCACCTTGCTTCTCCTCACGCTGGCTTGCATTGTTGCTTTAATGTTTAAAATATGTGGTAAGGAAAGGGTTTTGTTCTTATTGTTGCTTCACTTCTTTTCTTGTGCTAAATCCTGGCTGCACAGATGAAAATTTTGTGCCTTTTACCCCATTTTCCTGGGAGTCTTCCTCCTTTGGTAACTGCTATGGGCTTAATATATGCTACCTTTAAAAGCCCCTAATTTCTAGTTTACAAAAAAGTCCACAGATCTTAATACCTCTGCCTCAGCATTCTCAGTGCAGCTTTCATGACTACTCCGTAGTTTAGGAACAGTTTGAGTGGTCAGTATATTCCTTGTGTTTGTACTGAACAGGGAACTCAATGGAATCTTTATTATCCACACGTGTGTTATTAAATATTCTATAGGTATATTTGGGAAGAACTTCTTTTTGGTTTCTTTCGGTTTTCAGATACAGCCAGGCTTGTATTTCAACATATCCTCTGCATAAGGTCTTGGGAGTGCATTAACAGTGGCAATTGATATTCTCACATGCAATACAACGGAGTTTTCAAAAGCAATCGAGTGTCACAAAATTGTTTAGTAGCAGGTAGGAAGCAGAGATAGTCCTGGAATCAGCAAGGCCATGGGTAGCAGAAGAGGGTGAAGGAAACATTCCCTCTCTGGGAGGAGCCTCCTTCTCAGAAGGATGGAGCAAGAGCAGCAGAGAGATGGTTTGCATCTCCCGGGAAGTTGCAGCCATACAGACTCATTCAGCTTTGCTTTTATGCAAAATGGATGCAAATCTTGCCAAGCCTTGGCCAGGAGCTGCTTGTCCTGGGACAGAGGAGCGTGTTTCAGGACACCTTACCCAGGAAGAGGACAGGCCCAATCAGTGATGGTGCACGTTAAACTTCTTTGCACACAAGGTTTAGTTTTGGGCAGGAGAAAAATCAAGGCTAGCTGGGATCAGGAGTGCTAATGCTTTCTTTGATTAGGGAAAGCAGCTGGGTTTGTTTGGCTCTCTAATATGTTTTGTGTTTTATTGACAACTTTTAAGTGGTAGGAAGATGTGCAGGCGTGCTTCGGCTCCTGCAGATTGTAGCTGACCAGCAGTGACTCCTACCATGTTCATGCAGGCATGAGGGAGGTGGGAGCTGCCTTCTGCAGGCTTTAGTCAGTCCTTGAGCTCAGAGAGGTCCTTGGCAGAAGTAAATCCATGTCACTGGTAGTGGCTTTCCTGCAGTCAATCTGTTTGGAATAAAAATCCGTTTGATACAACAGTTTTTATTGTTAGAGACAGATTTTGGCAGACTATCACCTTAATAGCAGCCAATAATGCCCACTTGTTGCTGAAACCCCTCAAACAGCCACGTTGCTTCTTTTTCATTCCCAGGGACCCTGGTGGGGAACAGTTACGATTTTGCCAACTCCTGGGCTTTGCACAGTGAAAACAAGCGCTGCAAGAGGATGCAGACTCCGAGCAACACCTGCAACATTTCATCTGATATGGCAGAGAAGGTTGGTGCTGCAAGATGCCGTTCTGGTTTCAGTCCTCCCCTACCTGAAAGGCAACTTGCTTGCCCTTTGGCACAAGAACACAAATCACAGAATATTCTGAGCTGGCAGGGACTCACAAAGATCACTGAGTCCAACTTCTGGCCCTGCATAGGATACCCTGTGCCTGAAAGTGTTGTCCAAACACTCCTGGAGCTCTGGCAGCCTTGGGGCTGTGCCCATTCCCTGGGGAGCCTGGGCAGTGCCCCACCACCCTCTGAGGGAAGAACCTTTTCCTGATATCCAGCCTAAACCTCCCCTGACACAGCTCCAGCCGTTCCCTGGGTCCTGTCCCTGGTCACACACAGAGGTCAGTGCCTGCCCCTCCTCTTCCCCTCGTGAGGAAGCTGCAGACTGCAATGAGGGCAATGCTTCCCTGAATCCACATCTGTACCTAACGTGGTACTCCCCCAGCAAGTGATTAGGATGAGAGGTGTAGGAGACACCCAAGTTGGGTTTCTGTGGTTTGAGGTAGCTGTCCTGGGCACTGATCTTGCTGCTGCACTGGAACAAGATCTTCATCCAGCCTGTCAGGGGTTACCCACAGGGCTGATGGTGGCTGTCTGTGTCCCCTCCTGTCCTGCAGCAGGCTCAGGTGGAAGTGACACATCCACAGCGTTGGCTCCTGCTGTCTGTGGGTGCTCTCCAGGCTGGGGCTGGATGCAGCCGTGTGCTTGTGGTTCCTGAGCTGATAATTGTGCCCTCCCTGCAGTTCTGGCTGCTGCTGGCAGGAGGATTTCTGCACTGGGCTTTCCAGCTCTTGCTCCCTGTGATTGTTCTTTTAAAACAACCCTTTCTGCTTTTTATTTTGTTAATCAGATTGCACATTAAAGGTGTGGAGAAACGACCTTGGAGGCTGCATGTTATGGCTGATGCTTTATTCACATGTGGTGTTGAGAAAGGAAGAGTTTACTCACTAGTTAGTGAATGCAATTTTTCTCTCACCCTGAACCCTACCTATTCTTTCTAAAACTATAACATATCTATCTATAAGTAACCACCTCCCAACCNAAAGAAAGCAACAGCTTGTTTCAGGCTGAAGTGTGAGTTACTGCCAAAGAAATGATGATGATACTTGGGAAAGGTGTGTTTCAGTGATTCCTGTAGAATGAGGTAGTTAATTCCCTTTCTGATTTTGCCAGCAGGGAAGCATCAGTTCTGAAGCCTCCGTGGGCACCGCCTCCCCAAACTGTATTTGTGAATGTGTTGCAGTTTATATACTTGGGAGTCGGCAGAGGAGGGAGATGCTCCAGCCAGGCTGTTTTTGACAGAAGAGATGTTTTGTGTCGGTGTTCCAAAAGCTCTGTGTCACCAGGCTATTTCCCTTCCCAGGAGGAAGTTCCTTCAGCTACGCATACAGACAGTAGTGCTGATTTATTGAAGAAACACAGAACTGTTTGTCTTGGCCGACTCTGTGACCCCCTTTGCTGCATCAACCTTTTTCTTCTTGTCTTTTATAAGTACAAACAAGTTCCTTGTTTCCCTTAGACAGGGTGTGGATGCAGGCAGATGGTCACCAGCTCAGGGAAGAAAGTAGCTTTGAATATTTACTGCAGCATGTGGTGTTAACAGGTTATGACGGTCATGGTAAATTGAGCCTTCATCCCTTGAGGGGTTACAACTGATTCCATGTACTCTGCTGTAAATCAGAATGATTTCCTGGGTGCCAGGTTTAGATTTATAGCAGAGTAACTGAGGCCAGAATGTAGCTGTTAGTTTCTCACTATTCAAGTCCTGTAGACAGGCACTTGCTAAACTAGACTCAGATAGTTTCTCAAGAGCAGTAGCACTTTCTGCAGTATATCTGCTCTCCAGCCATCCTGAGTGCTGGTTTCCTAGCTACCTGGAAAAGGCTAACTAAGAGTTGGACAAGTTGCAAAGTTCTGACTCTTTATAATTCCATTAAGCTTTTGGATGGGGATACTTCAGCTGTTTTGTGAAATTCAGTGAAGGATGCTCGTGCCCCTCGGCACTTCAGCCTCACTACCTGCAAAACTGGCTGAGGAATTATAGCAGTGATTTCAGGCTGGAAATCTCCCGCTGATGTTTCTTGCTTGGGCAGAGCTTGGTGTGTGTGAGGTGCTTCTGTCATGGCTGGGGCTGATTGAACACCTGACTTGAGTAAAGGTGTGTGGTGCCAAGCACCAAAGCAGGAGGGGTTCTAACCTGGCTGAGGCCTTCTGAGGGACAGGGCTGCTCAACAGGACATGGAGCTGCTGGAGCCAGTCCAGAGCAGGGACACCAAGGGGATCAGAGGGATGGAGCAGCTCTGCTGGGAGGAAAGGCTGAGGGAATTGGGATTGTTCAGCCTGGACAAGAGAAGGCTTTGGGGTGAGCTCATTGTGGCCTTGCAGTGCCTGAAGGGAGCCCACAGGAAAGATGGAGAGAGACTCTTGACAAGGGCCTGCAGTGACAGGACAAGGGGCAATGGCCTCACACTGACAGAGAGCAGGTTTAGATTGGATATGAGGAAGAAATTGTTCCCTGTGAGGGTGGTGAGGCCCTGGCACAGGTTGCCCAGAGAAGCTGTGGCTGCCCCATCCCTGGCAGTGTCCAAGGCCAGGTTGGATGTGGCAGGGAGCAACCTGGGATAGTGGAAGGTGTCCCTGCCCATGGCAGGGGGTGGAGCTATCTGGTCTTAAAGGTCCCTTCCAACCCAAACCATTCTATGATTCTTTAAACCTGGTTGCAGCTCTAGAGAAAGGGTGGTTCTTGTAACTGGTTGTGGCCCCTCGAATTTTATCTGTCCAGGCAGATTTAATGTTTAGAAAGTGTCAACATTGCAGCTGAGGCTGGGCAGTGGCATGCAGGGTGAAATGCAGTCTGATGGGTCGACTACGACTAATGTGGGTTTTATACAGATCATGTTAAATATTGATGCTTTGTGGATAAAGTTTTCTTTCCCACAAACTGAATGAAATTATATTCTCTCTCATGTGAGTTCATAAGCTCACAGCATTTAACATTGCCTTATTTTATTCATTGTGCAAGAATAAACACAGCACTATTAATAGAAGTCCGGCTAAACAAGTGCCTGCTGAAGAATGTAGGGCTTTTTAATAGTGTGCTTTGTTTGCTTGCCTCAGCTTCAGGAATGTAAATCTCCTTGGTCTCCCAGCCTCCCTCCCTGCCAGGCACTCAGCTGTTAGGTGAGGGAAACAACAGCTCTGCTTTAAGGCACTCCTCCCACCCCAGTGCCCCCACACTGGGTGGGTCGGTGGTTTTCTTTACCCTCTCTGTCTGCCCTGCTCCCTGGCCAACAGCATCCTTGGAGAGATGGTTTCTGGCTCCTTTCAGCAGGAATCTTAGTGACAGGATGAGGGGAATGGCTTCACACTGATAGAGAGAAGGTTTAGATTGGATATGAGGAAGAAATTGTTCCCTGTGAGGGTGGTGAGGCCCTGGCACAGGTTGCCCAGAGAAGCTGTGGCTGCCCCATCCCTGGAAGTGTCCAAGGCCAGGTTGGATGTGGCAGGGAGCAACCTGGGATAGTGGAAGGGGTCCCTGCCCATGGCAGGGGTTGAACTGGATGATCTTTAAGGTCCCTTCCAACCCAGACCATTTTATGATTCTATGCAGTGGACTCAGAAAGCCCTGCTGCTCCTTTATCTTCAAATCCTGAAAAACATTGATTTTTTTTTTTTTTTTTGAGGTTTTTGTCTCATTTAATGGCTCTGTGTGTCAGCTGAAAGTCTTGAACCAGCTCACACTCTTATCCCACTGCTGCTGGGGCGTCTCTCTGCCCTCCACCTCTAAAACATACACACACTTAGTGTGATTACCTGCCTTGCCTTGGGATCCAGAGAGCATTCCAAACTGGGCAGTGTTGGAGGGAGGTAAAAAGCCTTCTTACCATGCCCTGCCCTCTTCAGCTCCTGTTTAGTTACTGAAAAGGAGCTTCACTGCATTGTCTGATCCCTTTTTCCCACTGATTTAGGCTGTTCAACAAAGCACTTCAATTTTACAGGCTCTAAGATGACCAACAGCATGGGTAACATGGATCTGAAAGTATAAATGGGTGATCTGGAAAACTACAGCAACAAGGCAGCCTTCAAAACAAAAACGTGTATGGTTTAAAGCATTGCAATTGATTACTGTGTTCTTATATGTTACCTTTATTTTCTAGATTTCACCTCTAATAGAAATGGTGTGTGGAGGCCAGACTTCACTATATTGTTTCCTTTATTTCTTCTCTTATTAGGAAATTATACCTATAGTATGTTAGATGTGAACATTATTGAAATTAAAATTCAGCTAATTTCAGCTTTTGCTGAAATTCAGCTCTTACTGCAGTTGGTAAGAAACAGTTCCCCCATTATCCTGTGGAATACTTCTAGATGTAATAAAGAAATAGCATTCATTCCCACATGGGAAAAACAAGTAGAAATTTTCAGCTTTGGACCATAATTTGTTATGGGTGGGGTCAGAGACAGGTCCAGTAAAGGTCTAGAAGTCCAGCCCTGTCCCTGGAAGTGTTCAAGGCCAGGTTAGGTGGGGCTTGGAGCAACCTGGTCTAGTGGAAGTTGTCCCTGCTCATGGCAGGGGATTGTTCTAGAGGCTCTTTAATGTTCCTTCCAACCCAGATAATTTTATACAATCTAATAATGCATTACATGGGTGAAAATGAGGCCCACTATATCTAAAATCCCATTTTTCTTCATCAGATTAGCTGAATAAGCATTCAAGGGAATTGATTCCTTTCAGTTCTAACTTAGCCTGCTCAAACATACAGCCAGTGTTTGGTGTGTTAAACATACTGGGTTTGGATGCTTTTTATTTGGAAAGATAAGAGAGTAAATCTTTCTCCGTGAAATATGTCTTCTGAAAAACTGTACCCAGGTATGGCACCAAAATTTACCCTTCCTGAGTGTTCTGGAGAAACCATATATATACCTCCACACCCTAGGGTTTAAATTCAAGGCAATGAGAGGGTGTCTCTGATTTCTTCTGTTATTTTTGAGATTCTGTCTCTTTAATGGTAATTGTTAAGCCATAAACAAATGCAGTTCATGCAGCAGCAGAAGGAAATGCCCCAGAAATGGGAAGAATGTACAAAATTCCACCTCCAGCTCTGTGTGGTGGGCCTGGGGCAGAAAGAAGGTCAGCAAGTTTTGCAGTTGCTGGGGGTTGCCGGTGCCAGGACCCCGCCAACCCATTTAAAGAAACATTTAAAATAGGACTTGTGCAGAAGGGAAGGGAGAAATTTTATGACCTTCACCTGCATTTCAGATACTGCAGTCAGTCCTGCTAATTTTAATCCTGTGGCCACCTTTACTCTGAGCACTGTTTCAGCCTGAGGCTTCACTCTCCAAGTTGTTTGGTTTAAATATTTCTTTGTGTGGAGCAGCTTCCAGGGCTGGTGCTCCATGAGCAGGAATGTTACAGCAGTGGCTGAGGCTGCCAATGTCTAATACCCACCACTGTCCTCCAAACTAAAGAATAAGGACCCCTCTTAGTCCAGCCTGACCACTGAGTTTTAAAGAAAGGAAGGAGTGAAAATAAAAATAAATTGCAGAATGGTAAAGTTGGAAGGGGTCCTTGAGTCCAATTCCCTGCTTCCAACAGGGCCATTCTAGGACAGGCTGCTAAGGTCGTTGTCCACTCCCATTTTGAATATCTTCAAGGGTGGTGGTTCCATACCCTCTCTTTGACCACCTTCATGGTGAAGTTTTTTGTTTTGTATCTATGTGGCTCTACCCGTATTTCAGCTTATTTGTAATGATAGTTGAGATATGTCTGAAAGATGGCAAAATTTCAGCTATAATTTTTTGTACAATGTCACTGGAAAACGTGAAGAAATTTGAATGGCAAGAAAATCTTTACACAGAGAAAATGAGCTGTTTGTTGCTTTTCAACACATATCACTTGTTTTCTAGATGATCAGCTAGAGCTCAGCCTTTAGCTATGCTGTTACTGAACAAGTCCAAGATCAAAGAGCTAGAGGAAAAGACAAATATGTTAATTTTTTTTTGTGTGTAATCTCCTTTATTTTTTAAGTCACTTTCTCATCTAAAATGTTCCTTTTAATGGAATATACAGTCTGAGTTTTGCTGTTTGAGTTGTATTAACAGGCTATTACCTAAAGAAACCTCATTAGCTCAGTCCCTAAATGGGATTGTTGCATATACTTATTTTCTGCTGCACTTGATGCTATCTGGATCAAGGCTTTGATCCAGAAGTTGCTGTACTGCTCATCCTCTGAATGGCTCTGAGCTCACTTTTGGTTTTATCAGTTTTATCTCCAAGCACTGCTTTAATAGCTTTTTTGGCTGCTTCTGTTGTTGTTACTTCCACCCTTAGGGCACTTTTTCAGCTTTTTTGTACTTCTGTGTAGTCTTAGAGCAGCACCAACCACCATTTATGTAGTTCCTGCTCCCCCTCTTCTGGTCTTTTTCTTTTCCCATCTGATTCAGCATGGTGGGTGCTGTCTGGGCATCAGAATTATCCCAGGCTGAATTTCTGAAGGCCCACCATGTCTCAGTTAGCACTGTTTTAAGTTCCCTGAGACCTTTCTCAGAAAGCTCAAAACCTCTTTGCGTGTGTGGTTGTTCCCTGAGCCTTTTGCTAAACTTGGAATAGATTCCCAATGGACTAGACATTTCTGGTTGGTTTGTTTTCATAAGCAAGAAATTCCGTCTTGGCTCAGACATGTACTAGCTTGAGCTGATCACCTGAACAAAACACCCTTCAGCCAAAATAAAAAGGTATTTTCTACTCAGCAGTTTTCCTATACAGACTCCACAGCTGCCATTCAGAGAAGACATCTTGATTTTTTCCTGTGGGGTTTCTTTCCTCCCCATTTTTCATCTCCCAAAAAATGAGAAAACAAAGTGCTTTTTAGATTTTTTTTTTTTTACACAGCAGCTTGTATGTGCTGTCACCTGAGGTATGTGTAAAGTTTTTCAGAAGTAATGAATTGCTACTGCGAACTCCTCTGAAGAATATGCGTCCCCCCCACCTCTAACCTCTGAGTATAACACCTGCAAAATACACCATGGTTACATTTGCTTACATAAAACACTGACAAATGAGTAGAAGAAAGTTATGTTTCAACTCTTTGTTGTGCTGGGGTTGGATCAGAAAATGTTTTTTTCACTTATCTAAGCTCAGTGCCATCCTTTCAGAAAGTTGCACTGAGGACCTCAGACTCACTGAACTGTGACATAATGTGCACACAGGAGCCTATTTGGGAGCCTCCCCTGGAGAACTTAACCATACACTAAGTTTTCTTTAGGTTTTGTTTCGCATACAGTCAAGTTTCCTCTTGGGTTTCTGCTGTCTGATAAAAGGAGAGGTCTTGATACCTTCCTCCCATTTCTCTGTGCTGTCCTCCCCTCACACTGGCTGTCACCACTCTGATTTAACTCAGGAGAAGAGCAGAACAAATTGCTTTTCTTCACTGGGCTGTTGTTCTCCTATTTATCGGAGCTAAATTGACCTGTTGTACATTGGACAAACCAGCAGGAGTGACGGGAGCGTGTGGCCAGAAGTGGAAAACAAATTTGATTCCTGGGATTTCAGTCAGACTCAATCTTTCCCTCTGACACTCACTCTGGTCGCTTGTTATTGAAAAGATGGTCTGGTTGTTTTTCTTCCTTACGTACCTCAGTTCCCCTCTGTTGCTGTGTGCATTTTCCTGGGAATCCAGACACCATCCAGTTCTCTTCTGGGAAGCCAAAGGAGGTAGAATGCCTCCATCCTTTTGCTGATTGATTGACTGACGTGTTTCTGTGTGAAACATCCCTTATGTGATGCTCCATTCTATAACAGTCAGTATATTAATGTACCTCTGTGTCCATGGATGTGGTGAATAAATGGGTAGAGCTCACGATTGGCTCTTGACTATTAACTGCATGATGGTGTTAAATAAGAGCTGTAATGTTGTTCAACAGCAGTGGTGACAGAGTGTTTGCAGAAGTTAAGTTTTCCCTCTTCTCCCTGAGACTACAGGAAGTAATTTGGTGCCTTTTGCTCTCTCCCCATCCCTTTGCCCCTCACTTCTCGTGCAGGGCATCCTGGAAACCTGCCAGCTGCTGAGCACATCTCTGACCTTCTCCCGGTGCCACCATCGGGTGGATCCCGAGCCGTACATCAGCCTCTGTGAAAGGGACATCTGTGCCTGTCCCCAGGGCGTGGACTGTCACTGCCCCGCATTCCTGGAGTACGCGAGGAGCTGCGCTCACCAAGGAGTGATTTTGGAGGGGTGGCCTGAAGAGAGCTCGTGCAGTAAGCTGGCAGATTTGTTCCTAGGCTGCTTATCCCCAGTAAGATTGTGCCTGTCTTGCAGATTTATGTCCTGCAGCTAAAAGCAGCTGGTGCTTTTTTAGGAGGTTGGTTCATTTATAGGAAGTGCCTTTGCTCACTCCCCCTCTCAGCTCCCCATCACCCACATCGTTCTAGAAGTTTTTGTCCCTAAGGCAGTGTTGTTTGAACCTTATATGAAGAAGATCCTGAGCTGTTACATGTCCCACCACAGTGTACACAGGCAGTGAAGGCTTACTTGATGCACAAAGGTATAGATTAGGATGTTTAGGTGCTATTTCACATATGGTTCAAATGTATGACATTTTCCAGCCTGTATTTTTAAGTCAGCATCTTTGTGAAATGCTCTCTAACATTTTTGCATAAAGACAGTTGTTTTGCCCTTTATTTACTTGAACCAATTGCCTTGAAATTGAGATGTTGCCTTTTCTAAGCCAATTTTTGTCTAGGTTAGAGATCCTGATTGTGTCTTGAACTGCTGCCTTTATTAGCCCAATGTTGTTGAGTTCAGAGGTCCTGATTACATCTGTCCTGAGGTTTTGCAACAAGGAAGTGCATAGACTGACTGAGAGGGATTGTGTTTATAGAGGAAAAGTCATGTTTGCACCTACTGCTGATGCCTCCACTGGAGAACCCTGGTTTAATACCGAGCATTCAAAAGTAAATTTAAAAATCTACTAATATCATGTTCTCAGTGATTTTTCTTATGTTTTTTTTTATGAGAAAGGATAATTTCCTTGGGATGTTTATGTAAATTGATTTCATTGGGTAAACTGTCTGATCTGTACTGACAACAATTGGTTCTCTGGTAAAGATATTCTGCTATTGGCCAGTGAAGAAAACTGTGCCTTCAGACCGTGGTTAGGGCAGCAAGATGCTGCCAGCCACTTGTTCTAAGGATTGTACAGTCTGAGCTCTAGCAGTAATTTACTACCTTTCGACTGGGACTAAAAGGGATCTATTAAAGCTCATCTCCTTGCTCAGGGTGTGAGCCAAAGAACCCATTTTTGCTGGGGCTCTTTGTAAGTCTGATTAAAAGCCACAAGTGAAATGGGCCTTTCTGTGTTCCCAGGAGTTTTAGAGCTCATTTCTAACCCTTGAATTCATGAGCCACAGTTTGTTTTATTCTCCTGAGTCAGGAAAGAGGGAAGTGTCCTGCTGCCACAGCAGGAGCTTAGTTTTCCTTCATCTATGCTGTGGTGCTTTCTCAGGAGATGATGATGATGATGATGGAGGTATGGAATGCTCTGCTGTGTGGGAAGGGCTCTAGTGGTGGGCACACTGTGCAAGTGAGAGCTGGTGCCCAAGCCCCTGGCACCCAGGGCAAGATCACTCCTTCGTTACCCTCCCACCTCTTCAGCAGAGGATTTGCTTGGAAAGGGCAGGCTCTAACCTTTTCTTCCCACTCCGTGCCCCCATAGTCTTGTAGGGCATGGTGAGTGTATGCATTGAAGAGAAGGAATGGCTGTGATCGAGTGTGTTTGCATAATGGCCTAGCTAATGGCAGCAGTGGAGATACCATGGCATGGGTGTTATCCTGAGCTGGTGGTTCTCTGGAAGAAGGAGGATGGGATTTCAGAGTTTGAACTGTCTCCTGGTTCTCCCTGGAAGCACCAAACAGTATAATTTCACAAATGAGTGGAGTAGTGTGTGGCTTAAAGGCGTAAAACAACCATGTCTGCCCAAATTACTTCAGTATTATTGCAAAGCTTCTCCCAGGGTTTGATTATTCTTAATGCACTTGGGTTTAGTTATTAAGACTCAATTTATTAGAAAACAAATTGACTTTAACCTCTGAGTATTTACTATGCTACCTGACAGGTTACGATATTGCAGCAAAATGAAAATCAACTATTTCTGAAATGTTCTGCTTCTAAAAAAGAAATAATCATTTGGAAGCTGACATGACCTTTCGTCTCTATGGTTCAGCCTTTGATAATGAAGGGATTTGATGGTTTAAGAGTTATTGAGGAATTTACATTTCTAATTTCTTTTAATTGTTTCAGGGCCAAGATGTCCAGTTGGCATGGAATATAAGGAGTGTGTATCCCCATGTGCCAAAACCTGCCAGAGCCTGAATATCAATGAAGTGTGTCATGGACAATGTGTTGATGGCTGCAGCTGCCCTGGTAATTTATTTACTGGGTTATTTACAGAGAAACATTTGGCAGTCAGGCTACCTATTTTATTAGAAGAAGGAAAGCTGTGTCTTCCCTTAAATTTTTTTGAAATCAGAAACACTTCTCTTTTCTGGGACCATGCCCTAGAATAATCCAGTTTCTGTAGTGCCTGTATGCTCACTCCATGAAAGGGCCATTTTTCAGAGCCAACTAAAAAGTAAATGTTTCTGTGAAAATCAGTACCAACTGATACTTCAGGATTGCCTTTATTTCTTGGTGAGGGACTGCTTGCCCTTGATGTACTCCTTCTGAATTGCTTGGGTTAGAGGCAAGTACAGTTAAAGGAAGAAACAGCAGAGAATACACTGAAGCAATTTCTTGCAGAAAAACAGTACGTGTAGAGCTTGCACTGCAATTTCAAAGGTCTTGATGATTTAGGTGAATAATTTCATTTATTATTGAATATTCCGTACAGAATATTTGATTGGATTAAAGGGGACAGCCCAGCCATGCCATCTTCCACTTCTGTCTGTTGTACTTCCAACAACAGCAGGAAGAGAGCTTGATTCTTGACTCCAAAGCTCCATATGCTTCTATTTCTAGCTGTTTTTTCATTTGTTTTTGTTCACTGGGTGCTTTGTTTGTTTGGAATAGGACTATCTCTGCATTTCACCCTGTCTGGGCTTTGTGAATGCATGGAGGTGTGAACTGTCCCCATGTACAAGATGCCAAGTGCATTGGAGGTTTGCAGACATTCTGGTTTCCAGAACAATGCAATAATGACAACGTCAGCCTCATTTGAGGAGTCACTGCATTTAGAGTTTGGTAGTTTCCCATTTCGGTGCCAGTCTCCTCCTTGCTGGAGGTTCCAAGGTGTGGCAGGACCTGGGAAGGTGCACATGGAGGGTGACAGGTGATGTAACCAGACTCAGGAGCTTGTTTTGTTGTGAAGGATCCAGCTACTGTATTTGTGCAGTCCTGGAAGTGTTGGGAAGAGCTGAAGGAGATAAATCCATTGGCTGCACAAGGGCTCTTGCTGTATTTTTCCTTTGGTAGATGCATTGGTCTGTTCAGCATAGGGAAGGTCTGCGGGGAGAGGAACTGAGGAGCAGAGAAGCAGGAGCTCCACAGAAAGGGAGGAACAAGTAGATGGGTAGAAAGAAGTGCATGGAAAGAAACAACAATCAGCAGTTCAAAACTTTTACTGCTATTTGTGGCACAGCCAGAAGGGAAGAACCTGGATTTGAGTTTAATAGAAAACCAGGAGGATCTGACAGATGACTAGAGGGATTTTTGATGAGGATTTTACCTTCACTTAGCTCCCCTCCAGTGCTCCAAGAGTAAACAGGATCTGAAGGATGTTTGACAAATGTCTTCTTTCTTTTTTTTTCTTTTTCCCTCTGTTAAATGCCCCACACAGTTACATTAATTGCAGTAAATGGAATTACTCCTGCCAGGAAAAAAGGCAGGCATTCTGTTTTCTTGTACTCTCTGGAGAGCCACGGCACTCTTAAATGCTCGGATCTTGTTGAGAATATCTCTCATTGGAAGGATTTTCTCAACAGACAAGATCTTTCCAGGCAGCTCTATGGGAAGAAAGGGAGAAAGGAGACTTACCTGGGTCTCGCTGTCAGTGATGACTGCTGCTGCCAGGGAAAAGAGCCAAAAGCTCTGCAGGCGATTGGAAGGAGTCCCTCAAAGAGAAGGGAGAGGGGTGTTAAAGAAAACAAATATTTTGCCAAAGCAGCTCTTTTGAAAACAGGGGAATATCAACTATCTCTCAACATAGGGATTGAATAGAAAATACTATAAACAAGCAATAGAAGAAAGGACAAGTTTCTACCTTAGACAAGACTTGTAACTCTTTTGTGCCTCTGTTTATCCTTATAGGACAAAGAACTCTCTCTATAGAACAGGTAATTATAGTTGTGTAATATGGAAACCTCAGCAGCTGGACCCAAGTTGGGAAGTTGGCCCTCCTGCTTTTTGCCTCTGCAGAAGTTGAGAAGTGGCTTCTTTCTCTCAGACACTGTCTGTTAGACTTACATGGTGTCCTAATTTGTTTCTTCATTCCCTACTTTGCCTCAGCTTTGGTTCTCTTATGACAAATACAAGACTTGTGTGGACACCCTTTACTGCAGCCGGTGAAATTCATGGTTTTTCCAACAGCCAGGTCCCAGATCAGCTCTGATCAACTTTGATTGTGCTCCCTGTGTTTGATTTGTCTATGTCCCAATATGTGTTCTGGACCTGAGGATGTGCCAAGCTTTTCTGGGGGCACCAGGAATGCTTTGTTCAGCATGTCTAAAGGAGAGGCAGCACTAGAAGGAAAGCAGACACCTGCCCGGTGAGGCTTTTTGGCAAGCCTCATTCCTTTTTATTGCTGTCTGTGACTATGTATGGATAATAAGGCATATGAAGTCTTGCCAAAGCATATGAAGAACAAGAAAATCTAATTATATTTATGTTTCTTTCCCTGTGTGTGTGATATGGGTGTCTGATGCTACCTGACCTATCCAGAGGGGCTGCTCCTTGATGGTGAACACTGCATTGAAAGCTCTGACTGCTCCTGCATCCACTCTGGAAAGCATTATCCTCCTGGCTTCACCATCTCCCAGGACTGCAACTCATGGTAAACCCTGTGCTGCTCTGGTGTGGTTGCTGTAGATAAGTACTGCACACTGATCAGTGACTGTTTTGCATTATCTTTCTAGAAATTTCTCTACCTTTAAAAAATTTCCTTTCACTGGCAAAGGACTTGCTCTCTTATTGGAAATGCCAGCCCCTTCCAAGAAGTGAGCTGTTCACAAAGGCAAACTGAGCTCTGTTTTTAAAGGGATATTTGATCTGATAGAACAACATGAAGGTCACACTCCTTCAAAGAGCAGAGAACTACCTGTTTCCTGTGGATAAGACAGACCAGCAGGTTCCCATGTCTGGGTAGTGTCAGCAGTGGTGTCTTTGTTTTGACTTCCTACGTGTATTTAACCTCTAAACCCCATTTCTTTCCAAGAGGAGTTAGCCTAAGGCATGTCCTTGGAACTTATCACAGGGCTAATGAGTCTTCCTAGCATGGCTCACAATTTTTCTTTCACTTTTGGGTACCAGACTGGAGGGGAAGCCCAGCACTTTAAAGAAAGGAAGGGAAATTAGTCACATATTCCTGATCTGGTTTTGTGTTAACTGTGGACATATTTGTGCAAGAAGTTTGGACAACTCTTTGCTCAAATTTTTCCAATTAAAGCACAGAAGGAAGACTTGGTGAAGACCATGATATGCAGAAGAAAGGTGGTCTGTGCATCATCCCTGTTAATCAGAAGCTTTTAATTATCTGCACTATGTGTCCCAGAAAACGAACCATAACCATGACATTAGCATTTTGTCTTTTTCCCTGGACAGGAAGCCCTCTGCAGCTTTGAGCTTGGCCACATTGTTCGACCTTAGTGCTCTTGGGAGATGAGTGTAGCCTGACAGGCTGGTTTTTTTTATTGCTTCTGTTTTGTTATTGCTTCCTGTTATTCAAACCTGATGCTGCTGTGGAGAACGTCATTCCATTGACTCTGCATTTAACGTCCTCAATAATCTGCCTCCCCACAAATGGTTTTCAAGTGCTGGGATAATTAAAGGAATGAGAAAAATATAGTAGCTCTTGAAACAAGGAGTGCAGAGAAGCTTGTGGAGGACACTGGAGGTGATCACAGCAGGGGAGTTTGACGTAAGAAGAAGCGAAGGGGAATAGATTTGTTTAAGGGCTAATGAGGGAACTTTCACTGCCTAAAGATGGGCTATGAAGAAGATAGGGCCAAACTCTTCTCAGGGGTAAACAGCAAAAGAAGCAATGGACACAAGCTGCAAAGGAAATTCTGTTTTGACACAAAGAAAAATTCTTCTCCCTTCCCCAGTGCTGCACTGGGACAGCTGCTCAGAGAGGCTGTGGGACCTCATCTTGGATATTTCTAAACTCAAATGGGCAAGGTCCTCACCCACCTGATCCAGCTTTGCTTCCTCTGAGTTGTGGATTGTAGTAAAGGATTTTTGTATTGATAGATATACCTTGAGAACTGCACTGAAAACTCAGTCCACAACAGTGGAATATAGCTGAAAACTCCATTAAACACAGAGCTTTGGCAGGGAAAAACAGAAGTCCTTGAATTTTGCAACCATACCCATTCATATTACCAGCACTTGCTGTCAAATGATGGGAAGAAGGGATGAATACATTAAGAAACGAGGTTATGGGAGATAGAAAGGATGTTGGAGACTGATCTAACTTCCCTGGGACAGGGGACCATTTTCAATTTTTTGGGAAAAATGTGCAACAGAAGATTTGTATTCATGGGCTCTTGCCTAACTCTTCACTCTCTCTTTCCTAGCATTTGTCGACGTGGCACCTGGATCTGCAGCAATGGGGAATGCCCTGGTATGTTGGCTTTACTCTTTCCAGGTTTTGACAAGTAAGCCTTGCCTACATCCCTCCCACTCATGCCCCACTTATATATTTTTTTAACCCGAAAAAGAGAATCTTCTTCCTTGCTCGTTCCAGTACAATCCAGATGGGATCCTACTTTTAAGTTCTTCTCCTGAGACAAGTCAGACATTGCCCTGTGTGGTTTATGCATAGCAATGAAAAGTCCTGTTTGGTGGGAAGGATAGTTCCTGTTTTGATTACTTAGTTTATGAGTTATAAGGGTCTGTATGTTCAAAGGATTGGCTTCCAGGTAGAGGAACACTCTTGGCTTTCTTGGACCAGGTACAATTCCTCATTGTCCCTTACTGTCCATGACAATTCCTTCATGGTCATGCTGTGGGTGAAGGAGCTACAGCCCCAGGGAGACAGTGGCTGCCCTGCCTTCCATGGGTTTTCCTGCCCTTTCCCTTCCTGCAGACTGGAGAGGCAGCTCTGCAGGTGCTCCTGCTCCCCTTCCTCCTGACTCCACCTCTCAAACTCACCTGTACTGGTGGCTGCTGTCCCACATTTTTGCCTGTATGGGGAATGTGACCTTTTCATGCTGTACATTGGCCAGCAAAGTGCTACCTTCCTTATTTCCTCCTGCTGGTGCCATGGCCCATCCCCTGCCTCAGCTCCTGCACTGTGTTGAGCCGCAGAAAGCCCTGGTTGACCTGAAACAGCGTTTGACTCTGCTGGCATCATGTATGGAAGTCTGCAGGGAGACAGCACAGCTCTTTATCTTGGTTGTTCTTGCTTTTGGAGACTGAGTGGAAGGGAGGAGAAGAAGACTGGGGTTATGGCTGGACAGGAAAAGGGCATATTTAGGGGCTTTGGTGGTTTTTTGTTGAGATGAGACTGTGCAACCTTCACAATTTAGGGGAATTGCAACAGTCTTAAGGTGTTCTATCAAAAATTCTGTCTTTTTTCTAGTAACATGAAACTTGCCTGACCCATCAATGCTCCGTTTCCTACTGCTTTAGACCAAAAGAGCACTTCCCCCAAAGTATCAGCACTTAAAGAGGAGGATGGGGGGTGGTGTATGCAAATATCCAAAACGGAGATGACATTTTTAGTGAGCTGTGCCCTGTGCTTGTTCATTAAGTATTTCTCCAAGTGCAGGGAAATGCACTGTCTAAAACACAACCTCAAGGACACAGCCCAAGCTGACTTGTTGCATCTTTTAGTTAATGGGCAGCAGCACAATTACAAATAAGAAATAGGTGTTTTTCTAACTTCAGTTTTCACTTAGGTTATAGCTTTTAATGTCCTTGCTTTCCAGGCTATGATAAATACTCCATGGGCCAAATTTTTATCCTTAATTCTGGCCATGTTTTCTTTATAGTGATTATAGAAGTGAAGACAAATCTGGTATTGAGGCTTGCAAACAGATGTTGATATCCAGCTCTGTGCAAGAGGCCATATAGCATTGCTGCCTTTTTCTGAACTGGGAAGCTGTCCCAAATAAGCAGAAGTGGAAAAGAAAGGCAGCTTATTTTTGTACCTTCTGCCAATATATCTAAATCAGTTTTCTGCTAGACTTGTTCAAGACTGAAGGTTGTATACCTGCAGCTGTTGTACATGTGCCTGCTAACACTCTATAAACTGTACTGACACAGTATGGGAGGGCAGCAAAGCCTCCCAGAGTAGCCAAATTTATATTATCTGTGCTGTTTGTCTCGACTTGAAACATTATTGCAGCATATTTTCATTGTTGATTAGCTACCACGAATATTTCTAAAATCGTGTGTCCAGAAAATTTGTGTAGTTCCTCATACAAACTCTAGGTAGTTCTGTTTTTCTTTTGACCAACTTTTTTGTCAGGAAAGATTTCTTTCATATTGTGGGAGTGAATTGCCCAGCTATAAGTTTGGTGATAAGGTGGATCCACAGCTGGAGCTGGCTGGCACTAATAAGAGGCTTTCAAGCTGATATCGTAATGGAAATAATTATGAAGGCAGAAGGTTTCAGGAAATTCCATGGGATGCGTTAGATCAAATGGAATAGACAGAGGGACCCATAAGAAAAGACTTGGCCACAGGAAAGAATTTTTTCCTTTCAGGAGCAATGCCAAAGTCTGGGACTTGTCTTGGATAGCAGTGCTCAGTTCTCTGTGCTGGAAACCTGTCCTCTTGTTTCCTTGTTGCAGAGAATGCCCTGGAAATCGAACTCCAAGGGATGACAGACATCTAGGAGGTGCTGGAATTCTCTTAGGGTGAATCAGAGCTGTGCAAGGCTGGGAATCCTCAGGATCTGTGAAGTTGTACTTTAGCACAAGCTGGATTAAGATACTAAACACTGAGTAATATGTTGAAGAGGGAAATTCCCACGTGATGCTTATTAGACAGATCTTCTGTGGGACTCAAAGGCAGTGAAGAGAGAATAACTCATGAAGCTCACCTGCTAGCTTGTAACATTTAACCGTTTTCCATCCTTTGGTGATGGCCAGTGTAGGCCCAGCACCTGAATTTTGTTCTGGATGAGGAAGTGGCTGCCCACCTTGTTCGCCATGGGATCATCTCTAAGTGTGATGGTCTTCTCATATAAAAGATTTTCTCTGCAAGCTCTGTGGAGTTGGAGCCTCTCCATGTGTTTGCATGACAGGGTACTAAATCCCAGCTGTGTTATCTGGATAGAGCCTTCCTGGAAATGAAAAGCCACAACTTACCAAAACACCTTCAAATGCTGATATATTTAAATAACTCCTTTTTTTAGTAGAAAGGTGGTCAAGCCAGGCTTTCACATTATTCTGTAAGGACTTTAGGTGTAGCTATTGTAACTATAGAATTATTTTTAATTTTCTGTTAGTTGAGATAATGGTTCAGGGTAAAGTCCAACAGAAATTCTACCCTTGGAAGGACTCCCACAGATATTATCTTCCAACTCTTCATTCTCATAAGGTATTTGATGTTAAAATAACTTACTGGTATTCAAGGCAGCCCAACAAAAGGATATAGGCTTTTCCATAGGCACAAATTTCAGCTCTGGAGCGTGATTTATTCCATGTTCCCCACCTGCTGTTGGTTCCTCTGTTACTACTGGTAATGCCTTACGGAAATAAACAGTGAGATAAGGATCTTGCTGGTGCTTTCTGGTCTGTAGGGAGCTTGAGCCTTGTGCAACCTGTTCCACCAGGGCTGCTCTTCCCCCTCAGAGGCTTCTGGGGGCCGAGAAGGATTTTGCTCGCAGCTGGCACTGGGATGATTAATGGCTTTTTGCTTTTTCCAGGGGAGTGCTCCGTCACCGGCCAGTCCCATTTCAAAAGCTTTGACAACAAGTATTTCACCTTCAGTGGGATTTGCCAGTACTTATTTGCCAAGGATTGTGTGGAAAATTCCTTCTCTGTGATCATCGAGACAGTGCAGGTAACAGCAGCCTTGGCTGGTGCCTCTGCGCACTCTCTTGAGAGAGAGGGCAGGGCTGCGGGACTGTGTCGAGAATTGCAGATGCACAGGCCAACAGAAGTAATTTCCCTATGAGATAATTAGTTTAAATAACAGATGCAGTCTTTTTCCTTAGTTAATAAGTGTTTTGCTTCTCCTCACCACCATTCCCAGGAGCCTACCTGGGGATGGAGACTCGTGATGAGGTTTGGAGAATGGGCCCTCGCTGACTCTTTGCCAGCTGAACAAACAGAGGCGAAGGTGCACCCCTTGCAAAGCTCCCTGCGTGCTGGTGCCTCCTTAATGCCTGTGGGGAGAGGACATTTCCTTGGACACCAAGGAGAGTGCACTGGCAGAGCAGTGCCTTGCATTGCTTCCCATTTAGTCAGATTGGCTGGTGATTGTTTTTTGTAGTCAGACAGCAGCTCCTGACTTTCTTTGCTGTCTCCTCTGATGGATGTGTGAGAGGCAGATGGAGTGAGGCAGGAAAGGGAGCCAGGCCAGTGCAGGGAGGGATGGAGACCCCGAAGGGGGATGTCACATGGAGGTGAACCCGGTCATGAAATGAGTTGTGCTTGAGAAAAGATGAACAAATCTGGAGACTGAAAAGGACCCTGAAGGAGGCGGAGGGGAAGAAAGGTGATGGGGACAGAGGAACTGAAGGCAGAGAGAGGTGCAACAGAGACAGGAGACTGACAGGAGGGAAGGGGCATATCAGCCTGTCCTGCAGCACCAGGAAAGTTGCAGGCTTTGAAGAAATGGGCTGTGGCAGTTCTACGCACCATCTGCATCTGTCTCCTGCATTAGAGAGTTCTGATAGTGCAGCTCTGAGGTCATCGGTGCTTGGGAACCTGCAGGACAGGTTTCCACTGAAACTTCCCTTTCGCAACCAGGGAGGAGGTGTGGGCCCCCCACAATCCCTGTTCCTCATCTGTGTATCCCACAGGTGGAAAAATAAACACCCCAGGAGCCTTGGGTAGTGTGAACTGTGTGGCTGTTTCCCAGGCTGTGTGGGTCAGGTGGCCTTCCTGCTCCTGCCACAGCTGTGGGGCTGGTCACTGCCATGGGTCACTCCCAGAGGTCAGGCAGAACACCCACAGATCCCTTTCCAGGTTCTGAGGCAGGGAGCTCAGCCCTGCTGTGTGATTAGCAGGATAATGGAGGGAAGGCTGCCAGCCTGGTGTTTGTGGGATGCAGAAACCAGATCTGTAAAACCAGTGTGACACTCAACAGCTCCTAAATTAGATGCCAAAACGCCTTCTGGGACTAAAAGTCACCAAGAAAGTGAAAACTTGGGGTTTGAGGCAGATTTTCCCTTCTCTGCAGTGTGCAGATGATCCTGATGCCGTGTGCACTCGCTCAGCTTCTGTCCGGATCCGGGATATGGACAACAGCATCATTAAAATGAAACATGGAGGAGGAGTTTCACTGAATGGACAGGACATACAGATCCCTTTGCTGCAAGGTGTGTTCACACAGGCTGGCTCTGGCCAGCCATTGAAAGGCTCCTACTTAATAGTGGTTTTAGACATGCCTTAGCCCAGCTCAATCAAAAAGTGTTTTCAATGCCAAACTCTCACTTGCAGTCTCTTCTAGAAGCTCTGCCATTTCAGCTTCTCTCTGTGCAGCTGATATGTCTTGGCTCTTCTAAAATCAGGAGAATTAAGCTGGTCTGCACTTGTGAGATTTGTTAAAACCACTGTTGGTCTATTCTTTTTGAAATTATTATTTTTCAACCAGAAGCTTGAAATCATAGCATCACAGAATGATTTGGTTTGGACCTTAAAGATCATCCAGTTTCAACCCCCTGCCATGGGCAGGGACCCCTTCCACTATCCCAGGTTGCTCAGAGCCACATCCAGCCTGGCCTTGGACACTTCCAGGGATGGGGCAGCCACAGCTTCTCTGGGCGACCTGTGCCAGGGCCTCACCACCCTCACAGGGAAGAATTTCTTCCCAATATCCAATCTAGCCCTCCTCTCTGTCAGTGTGAAGCCATTCCCCCTTCTCCTGTCACTACATCTGGTAAAAGGTCACTGACACCCTGTGGTTGCCTTCAGGTGCCCTCCGTGTCCAGCGCATGGTGAGGAGTTCAGTTCGCCTCACCTATGGGGAAGATTTGCAGATTGACTGGGATGGCCATGGAGAACTCCTAGTGAAGGTACTTTTTCTGTCTGTTGTATTTTTGCCTGTTTGCCCCCTCTCTCGTTCCACCTAAATATGTACAAAGATTTTCTTGTCTGAAGTCAGAAATTGCTTTGTGTTGCATGCTAGGAATTCCTTTCTCTTTTGCTACCCCCAGAGTGATATACAGGTCCTTTTGTATTCCAGAAACAAACACTTCATCTTACAGCAGCTTGGTAGCTTTTTTTCTCCTCTCCCCCCCCCCCCTTTTTTTTTTTGTGTGCCATGACAGCCATTATTAACCATGAACAGTTTTGTGTTTCGTTCAGCAGATACCCTCCAAACTGGAGTTTTGTTTTTATTTGCTCTGACTGCCCTGTCTAAAACAACGGATGTGAACAACTTAAAATAAGGGAAGAAAAGGCCTCCAGGGACACAGTTACTCATAATTTCCAGGAGAAAGAAATTAGCTCATAGAAGATGTGTTGCGTGCTCCTTCTACTGTGAGGAATGTTTGAAGTCAGCCTTGATTAACAATTAGGTTTTGTCGGTGCTGCAGACACAGCAGAGTGTAGAAATACCCGAGCCAGGTATAACAGAAATGATCTGTAAGGAAGCTGAAACCACAGCCCTGCTGCCTTTGAACCCCCATTGTAGTAGGAGTCTGCTCACTGAGAGGAGTTTTGCCAAGAAAACCAGTTTTCCTGGGATTTTCTGCTGAGTGGTAAACACTGCCCTCCTTGAACCACAGCACTGCTTTTGCATTCTCCTTGCCTGCCCCAAAATCTGGCTTAAATGTCATGTCTGGCACAGTGCAAAGGGTTATGAAAGCCAGTTCAGAACTGAGTTCAAGAGTTGAAAAGAAAACAGATAAGAAAAGTCTGGAATAATTTTAGAGAGCATCTGTGGGTTTGTGGTTGTTGTTTTGATTTAACCTGCATCTCTGTGCTCCGAGGGTCCTAAAAGTTCTTCTGGGGCTTAGAATAATTCACTTCAGTTCCTTGGCACATCTCAGGAATTTTGGCTTTTGTCAGTATTCCGAGTATTTTTCTGCCTGGTCAGAGACCCATATAACCTGGCAAATTTTTTGTCCCACTGAAAACAATTTTCTGCTCCAGATCCTCTACCCATAAAAGCAGTGGAAGTTTCTCCAATTGTCTGCTCCTTCCCTTGCTGGGCATCTAAAGCATCTCTTTAATTGCTTTTGGAAAGTTATTTTATGCTGGATTTGTAGACTGACCTGTTGCCAAGTATTGCTGACAATTGGAGGAAGTGATACACTTCCATTACCTTGTTCTGGCAAAAATTCTTCCTGTGTTCCTCAAGAAGGCTCCCCTTTCTGTGACTGCCTGATATTTGTGATTTGAACTTCCACTCCAAAATACACCACAATCTGGACTTGTGTGAGGCATTGTTCCATCTGCAGAGTACGTGAAAGAGGAGTAGTACTCTTAGTAGTAAGAATGTTTGTCCTCTAATTGTTCTTTTTGATGCTCCATATTTATTCTCTGACCCCCGTGTTTGAACGGTGGGTAGTATTAGGTTATATTTTGGAGGATGTTTTTTATTTTTATTTATACAGAAAACCAGTTTTCTTTAAAAATGTGGCTTTTTCTAACTTTTTTTGGTTTGTTTCACTGGTTACTCCTGCAAGCCTGCCCAAACTAGCACTCAGCTACACGGATACAGAGGGCAAATGTAGCATCAAAGCTCCTGAGTAGTTGATAGTGCTTGTAATGTACCAGAGCTTTACTCCTAACAGAAACTGACAGTTCCTACTAAAATAAAAGGTATTGACACTTTGTGTTGCAGATGTTGCTTAGGAGATTTCTCCCTGTTTACCTCCAGGTTTAGGGTCACCTTTCAGCTGCCCCTTGATTTGCAGCAGGAATAAAACAGGGTGAAAAGTGCACCTTGCTCTGTGGGTTGTTGGCAATTCTGCTTTTAGTGTGCCTGAAGTTCCTCTAGGCAGGAGGAAGCTCTAATGTGAGGTAGCTTTAGGGATATTAGTTTATTCTTTATTTTATCCAGAGTCCTCAGTGTTGAGGGGAACATCTCCAAGGTTGCCTCAATTTTGTGATAAAACATCCTGTTTAAATTTCCTTCATCATCCAATTTTCCTTTAAAATGTGAAATGCCCCCAGGTGCAGTCTTTTTCCCCAAACTGCCATTGGAATTACATTAAAAAAATGCAACCCCCACTGTTGCCCTGCTCATTTATATGAATGAAGGGGAGAAATGGGGAAAGACTAAACTGGACTGCTGATCAAGGCATAAAAATAAGCTATTTTTTTCTTAGTCACCCTCTGGAATTCACTGTACTGTGCAAAAGTTGTCCTGCTGCTACTAATAGTAGCATTTCTGTTAGAAGTTTAAAAATACAGTACAATGGCATTGTGTCTGTAGTATTTTGATGTGTGTTTGAGAATTTTCTTGACTGCTAAATTGTGTATTGCTCTGCAGTGGTAACCTGTTCTGGAAGATGACCAGGCTAATGTTGTGTTCCTTAGGTGTCTCCAGTCTACTCCGAAAGGATGTGTGGGCTGTGTGGAAATTATGATGGGAACCAAGGGGATGATTTTCTTACACCTTCTGGCATGGTGGAATCCCTTCTGGAAGACTTTGGGAACTCCTGGAAGCTCAATGCAGACTGCCAGGACTTGTTAAAACAAGACAGTGACCCCTGCAATCTCAATCCTCATTTAGGTACTGAACTCTATCCACAATTAACGTGTGCAGCAAATGGTGATCTTCCATTTACATAAAAAGAAAGGAAAATAAAGAAAAAGAGAAGAAGCTAATGTTGTTTACACTACCACCGGGGTGGCTGTAATATATGTTTAAAAAACCCAATAAACAACAGCAACAAAAAAAACCCCCACAGAGAGACTTGTATTGATGCAGGCTTCCAAAGGAAAACATAATATTTTGCAAAAATTGAAAACAAAAATTAGTTTAATTTTGCAAATATAAAAAGGCAGCAGAAAACAGAGGCCCTGTAAAAGGAATTAGAGCACCAGAAATAGTGCTAAGAGAATATAAAAGCATTGCTTTTCCTTGATTTGTTTTACTAGTGAAACATTATTCTTTCAGTAGAGCTCATGATATATGAGCTATGGTGCTATCTGTGCCTGCCAGATGCTCTTTTATTCTTGTGTGGTTTGTTTGTTTGTTTTTTTCTTTTATAAAAGGAAAAGAAAATGCTTACCGTGGCTCCTCTAGCTTTCCTTGAAAGCCACTGATTGATTCAGCACGAGCATGTAATTTTTCTCTTTTTTAGCCAAATATGCTGAGGATTCCTGCTCAGTTCTGCTGTCTCCTGCCTTTGAACCTTGTCACCATGAAGTCAGTCCCACTCCCTACGTGAAGAACTGCCGCTTTGATGTTTGCTCCTGCTCCAGTGGCAAGGATTGCCTGTGCTCTGCCATTGCTAATTATGCAGCAGCCTGTGCCAGGAAGAGCATCCTGGTCCAGTGGAGACAACCCGACTTCTGCCGTAAGTGCAGTGCTGCTCAAACCCACTTATTCTCCTTGTCCTGAAGGAATTTTTTCTGGCAACGTTGGATGAAAGATCTAGAATGAGATGCCAGATTTTCCATATGGCAAACGATGAGAGTAAATCTTTCCTCCACACTGGTAAGGATGCAAAAGCTGTTCCCAGGGACTGCTCAGCACTGGGGGAAAGAAGTAGTGATCTGACACACCTCCACAGACCTTTTGCCTGGATTTCCATTTTCAGCTACTCACCTGGAAACTTTCTGAATGTCCCAGGGTAGGAATCTCCCAAGTGATTTGTAGTAATCCATGAATTGCCTTTTTTTGAGGCCCAAGCTTCCCGGATCCTGACCTCACCAGTGACTCCTGACTTTAGTTGAATGTGGGGTTATAGAGGAAGCACAAAAGGGCAATGCAAACTTGTATCAGAAGAGAACCTTTGCGATCTTGTGGCACCACCCCTCCTCACAGCAGGGCTAAATTACTGTAGATTTCCTGATGTCTTGCCCAAACAAATTCTAAATATCTCCAAAAACAGAGATCCCACAGCCTCTCCGACATCTCTCTGTTATCCAGGCCAAGATTAATAGCCAAACTGTCAAGAGGCTGGAGCAGGAGAATTCAACACCTTTTATTTTTTTTAATTTCTCTGTTAGGTCAATGTGGTAGGAAAAAATCCATTGCCATGTAATTTTGATTGAGCACAGACATACTTTTCCCATAAATATTTGTGAAGTGAGTGTTTTTCCATTTTCCTGAGCAACTTTGTTATTAAGGAAAGAAGACAATTGAAAAATTTGGGGGAAAGCATGTGTGCTTGGCAGCGCTCCAGATTTGTTCTGCTACTTCTTCCCAAACAGGGGGTGGGAAAAACAGTTATAAACTGAGTTTGTAGAAAGTGGAAAAGAGAGAGGTCACTGGCCTTTGACCTGGTAGGGTCTGCAAAGTCAGTAACCACAACTTTTGCAGGCTGGAAAGTATTTGCTGCGAATGAGACGAAACCCAGTTTATATTAAACTGCTGCATGGTTTTATAATATTTTACCTAGTTTATGTAAATGTTCAGATAGTGGAACAGTAATGTGATAAAAATCCTTTCAGGACTCTGCAGGTCTGCAGGCTGAAAGAAAGAGCAGCAATAATGCCCCATTGCTCTTTCTGTAATTGAACAAGTCAATTTTCACAATTAATCTTTAATAGTGCAGAGCTGCTTCTTCCTTTCTGTGCATTGCAGAGCGCTCTGTGCTCTCACAAAGTGACGATTTCCCTGATTGCAGATCCATCAGCCCCCATTAAATAATCCTGGTGCCCTAGACATCTCCTGTCACACAAAGGAGGGCAATCCCTCTTTTTTAATGGGCTTGAGATGTGAATGTGCAGGTTGTGTAATTTGTGCTGATGGCCCAGTGCACTGAATGTGTGCTCCACCCCTGCCTTCATCCCCGGAGATTCGGTTTCTTGGGAAATGACTTGACAGAGCCAGTTTGCTTGATTTGGAGTGGGTAAGTGTCAGGGAGCAAAGTCATTAGTGTAGCACAGCACTTCTGCTGTGTGCCAAGCCATCAAGTGCATTCAGCGTCCTTATCTTTGAAATTATTTTAGTTGCAGTTTGATTATTTAAGACCTGACTCATACCCCTGAAGCCCACTGTGAATAAGCCCCAGAGCCAATCCCTTCATGCTGCAAGGGAGGAGCAGACAAGGCCACACGGTGAAGGGCTGTATCTCTCATGCACCTGCACGTTAAAAATTGGGTAAAAGCCAGGCTGAATGGCTGAGCCCAGAGAGTGGTGGTGAATGGAGTTAAATCGAGGTGATGGCTGGTCACCAGTGGTGTTCCCCAGGGCTCAGTGTTTGCGACAATTTTATTTAATATTTTAAGCGGGGATCTGGGTGAGGGGATCGAGTGCACACTCATTTCTCAGATGACACCCAGCTGGGTGGGAGTGTGGCTCTGCTGGAGGGCAGGAAGGCTCTGCAGAGGGATCAGGACAGGCTGGAGCCATGGGCCCAGGCCAGTGGTCTGAGGGTCAGCAAGGCCAAGGGCCCGGTCCTGCCCTTGGGTCACACCGAGCCCTGCAGCTCCAGGCTGGGGCAGAGGGGCTGGAAAGCTGGGAAAGGGCCTGGGGGTGCTGGGGACAGCGGCTGGACACGAGCCCAGCTGTGCCCAGGGGGGCAAGAGGCCAATGGCACCTGGGCTGTGGCAGCCATGGGGTGGCAGCAGGGCCAGGGCAGTGACTGTCCCCTGGGCTGGGCACTGCTGGGGCCACACCTCACATCCTGGGGCACTTCTGGCAACCTCGGGACAAGAAAGACATTGAGGGGCTGGAGCGTGTCCAGAGAAGGGAACGGAGCTGGGGAAGGGGCTGGAGCCCCAGGAGCAGCTGAGGGAGCTGGGAAAGGGGCTCAGCCTGGAGAAAAGGAGGCTCAGGGGGGACCTTCTCACTCTCTACAGCTCTGACAGGAGGTTGCAGCCAGGGGGGGTCAGGGTCTGATCCCAGGAAACAAGTGACAAGAGAAGAGGAAACGGCCTCAGGTTTCACCTGGGAGGTTCAGATTAGATTTTATGTAAACATTCTTCATGGAAACTGTTATCAAGCACTGGCACAGACTGCCCAGAGAAGTGGCTGAGTCACCATCTCTCAAGGTATTTCAAAGCCACGTGAATGTGGCACTTAGGAACATGGTTTAGTGGTGGACTTGGCAGTGTGAGGTTAACGGTTGGATTCAATTATCTTAGGGTCTTTTTCAACTTAAATATTTCTGTGTTTACCTGTCTCGTGTGTGTATTGCTCTGTGGCACAGGGGAATCAACAGGTCTTTCTTCAGGTTTTAGGACATGTTGATAAGCCCACTATTTTCCTTAATGTGGTAGTGCTGGGGCACCTTGTGACTTTGCATGGCTTCTGTAAGAGGATTTGTATAGGATAAATCCAAGAGTGGTGGAGTAGGGAATTAAGGACAGGCTGTGAGCAGCATCTGAGGATGGCTACAGTGCATGGTGGACCTCAGCATGGTGGAGAAGCTGTGTTAAATCTAGTCCTGACAAGGTGCACCTTCACCCAGAGGTGGCAACATTTTCACCTTGTGTTAATTGAGGAACTGGTCATGGTTTGTCTCTTTCACTCTGGTTTGAAAACCCACCCACAAAAGCTGCGTGAGCTGTTCGATGCAGACACATTTTTTCTAATGCTTTCCCACTGTTTCTCATCTTATTCTTGGGATAGGCTGTGCTTCAGAGCACAGCACTGAGCTATTTTGGTTTTATAGGAGGCATCTGCAGAGAGGAGATGTACCTTGCCTTTTCCTCTCATTTTCCTGGCAATAATGGCATGGGTTTTTCTTAGTGGCAGAGGATTACACTGTGTACAGACAACAGGCCTCTCCCAGGTCAGTTGTCTTGCCTTTTTGTGGTTAAAAACAGATGTTGCTGGGAAGGGACAGAGCAGTGTATTGGGATGTGGAGTGCAAGCATCGCATTGGAAGGCATAACTGGAAAAATAGAGCATGTTTCGAAAATTTTAGGAGGTGCATGGCCAAGGAAAATCATAGAATGGTTTGGGTGGAATGAGACCTTAAAGATCATCTTGTTCCAAGGGACACCTTCCACTAGACCGGGTTTTTCTAAGTCCCATTCAGCCTGGCCCTGAACACTTCCAGGAATGGGGCAGCCACAGCTTCTCTGGGCAACCTGTGCCAGGGCCTCAGAACCCTCATAGGGAAGAATTTCTTCCTAATTTTCAATCTAAACCTACTATCTTTCAGTTTGAAGCCATTCCCACACATGGATTACAAAGGTTTGTCTAAGAAAGGGATCCACTGCAAAGTTGTCCCTGTGGACAGGGAGTGTTAACACTGACTAGAAAGTAGGACAGAATGTCAGGCTTGGTTATCCCATCTTTTTTTGAATCTTGAAACTCTAATAAACTGATGCACCCATCTGAAATCTGCCAAACCAGTTCCATGTTTCCAGAGGTTCATGGGAAGCAAATAATACTTTTGGCTGAGGCCTCATGGTTGTCCTGCTAGAACGTGCCTTAGTGATGAAAGTTATTTTTTAAATGGTCCTCAGCCCTGGGCTGTGCCTGTTCAGTGTTTGATTTACTGCAAAGATCAGGTTTATGTAAATTCGAAGCGTATTTTTGTGAATGGTTACCAAAGACTCCTGTGAGAGTGAGTGAGTCTATCTGCTGCTGAGTCCAGAGTTAGGAAGCATTTGCTGTACTGATGAGCACACATTTCTTGGGCTGTGTTGTGAAAGGCCCATTAAATAGTTCAGGCACAAATCCCAGACTTGGGAGATCTTTGCTCTGAAGAAGGGTTCAAGTCACCTTAGATGCTTCTGGGCTGGATCCTCGGTTTAGGGTGTTACACTCCCATGTACAGGGCTGCAGGAGCCTCAAGAGAAGCTGGGAAGGTGTTGATGCAACCATGTCTCTCTTCAGCAGGCAGTAATAATTCTTCATTTCAGAAGAGTTTTGTGAAGGTGACTATGAGCGACTGGTCAGCACGTAGGCCTTGCTTTGCTGACCCAGTGAACACCTGGCTGAGGCTGCTGGCCCATCCTGTTATTCCATGGCTGCCAGAGTCCCCAGGGATGTGTGCTCACAGAAGAGAGTAGGGATTATCACGTCATTCTGCAGGGATGACAAGAGGAAGGCCTTTCTCTGTAACCCTTTGATCCTGGTTTTAGCAAGGTACAAATGTGCCAACTTTGATTTGCAGTTGCTTCCCTGAACATCCTTCCTCATCACCTTACAACTGCTTGCTGTGGAAGGTTGCTACAAACGACAGTGTAAATCCTCGTTCAGGAGGCCTGTTAAAGTCAAACTCTTGATAAAAGTAACTCGTTTTCTTGTCTTCTGCAATGTATTGTCACAGCTGCCACCTAGTGCTGATGCTGATGTGTGCGGAGGTGAATGCCTCCAAATCGGCCCTGTAGAAGTGGAGGTAATAAACAAGCCAAAATGGCTCCAAAGGCCATAATTAGTCTCCATATAAAAGCATTCATTATCAAAAATAGTTAGTATCGAGGTTTGGCTCCATGATTGCTAAATTACTTCATTATTTGCTCCTGTTTCCATAGAAGTCATGGAGTACTTCTGAGATGTGAGGCTGTAAAGTATTACTTTACCTGCTTATCAAAGCAGAAATGTACTTTTCTACTACTTTTCTACTTATTTTGACCAAATTGTCCCTAAAGATGTTGCAAAGGAAGAGAGGTGTGAGTGTGTACACGACACTTGTAATGCTCCTAAATGCATAGAATCATGGAATGCTTTGAATTGGAAGGGACCTTACAGATGCTCTCATTCCAACACCTCCCTGCGATGGGCTGACTCCTTCCACTGTCCCAGGTTGCTCAGAGCCCCATCCAGCCTGGCCTGGAACATTTCCAGGGATGGGGCAGCCACAGCTTCTCTGGGCAACCTGTGCCAGGGCCTCAGCACCCTCACAGGGAACAATTTCTTCCCAATGTCCATTCTAAACCTCCTCTCTGTCAGTTTGAAGCCATTTCCTCTTGTCCTATAGCTCCAGGCCCTTGTCGATTGCCTCTCTTCTTCTTTTGTAGGTTCCCTTCAGGTACTGTAGAGCTTCAATTAGGTTATCCCAACTGTGATCCAAATAATAACAGAGGTTGGACAGAGCTTGTGTTTCATGTTCTGGGTGAAATTTTGTGGCTGGATTTCCAGAGGTTGCAGTCCGGTCCTGACATTTATTGGGAACTTCCTTTTGTAAGATTTTGTTTGTGTATATATATAAGCAGTGCCTGAGGCTGCGCTGGTGCTGCAGTTAAAGGGGGATGGTGTAACACTGCATTGACGAGTACATTGAACAAATACCTTTTAATCCCAAGCTTCCCAGTCTGGTTTAGGCAGCTTTTCCTTTAGCTGGATTTGGATCAAATGCCGTTCTCCCTCATATGTTTCACCAGCAATGGCCTGTCCTGAAGGCCAGGTGTACCAGCAGTGTGGGATGCCGTGCAATCAGACGTGCCGGTCCCTGTCTTACCCGGAGGAGGACTGTGAGCAGCTCTGCCTGGAGGGCTGCTACTGTCCCCCTGGGCACTACCTGGATGAGCACGAGCAGTGCGTGCCCAAGTCCCAGTGCTCCTGTTACTATGACGGGGAGATCTTCCAGCCAGAGGATGTCTTCTCGGATCATTATTCCATGTGGTAAGTGCACTATTCGTAACGCTTCCCTACACCCCGTCACTCCAATTTTTGGATGGCTTGAGTTGTTAACTGGGTCAGTTCTGTGCATCCACTGAAACTAGTTTAAGAAAAGGCAAGGTTTTGCCTCCAACAAACCAAATGGTGAGTTTTGCTGTTGCATCTCTCTCCACTTAATTTTAAATGCCAGCTTACCCAGAATTATTCGCTATTAAGCCCTGTTCTATGAACAGTTCCTGCCAGTTTGAAATGGAGCTTAATTACTGACAATAGCTACTTTGTGGGCTTTTAAAGTGTCACTTTAATGTATTGTGATACACTTCTTAACTGTTGAAACCTAATTACCTCTTGTCAAAGATACAAGTATTAAAAAGCATTTCTAATTGTTAAATTGAGTAGCAGCACACGTGGAGTGGGAATGCAATCGCTGGGCAAGCCCAGTTTTGGGAACAGTGTTTTCTCCTTTTCCTCTCTACCACAAAAATCCCAAGTTTCAGGAACTAGGTGGTCCCTTACCTCGTTCCACAGCAAAGCTGACTGTTGTCTTGCCCAGCTTTATCCCTGTGCAGCTGCACTGGATCCAGCAGGGCAGGGCCAGCAGGCAGCTGGGTTGCCATGCCACTGTATTCCATCAACTCCCTTAAGGAAAGTTTGCCTTTAGTGTTGATAGACACAATAGATGGAGAGCAACGGCTCAGCCCCAGTGAGGTGTAGTTTTGTATGGTGACAAGTTCCCTGTTGACTGAAAATCAGTGTGGGTGAAAGCTAAATGCCATTTCATTAAATATAAACTCTGTTTGTTTTTCTTAGCTATTGTGAGAATGGATTCATGCACTGCAGTACAAACAGAGCTCCTGGTGCCTTCCTGGCTGATGTTTTTGCTGATGAGAGGCCATCTCCCAGAAGTTAGTATGCCTTAAAAATTTATATTTTATTTTATTTTTTTTTCTCTTCAATCTTTTGGTAGTGTAGATTGGAGAAGAAATTCCAGAGGTTGCAACAGCTGTGATATTGTGAGGTTTTTTTCTAGTTTTTTTTTTTACGGGATAGAAGCAAAACGGTTGTGTGGGAGGGTGCAGGGCTCATTGAATCTCACCTCTCAAAATTATAATTATAATTATAATTAGCCACTGCAGTCTCTCTTGAGCTGAAAAGGTTAAAAGATACCTTGGCAGTGATCTGAGGTCCCTACCTGCTATTTGAGGATCACAAGACATCAGTAACTCATCAGCTTTATACCTTCTGCTTCTCACTAGTGAGATGCAAACTCTTCTTTCTGGTGCAAATGAGGCTTTTAGTGGCCTGAAGGTTACACTGCTGCCAGGTTCCCAGTGTGCCTTCCAGCCAGCAGGAATCTCCATGAAACCATGAATTCCAGCAGGAATCTCCATGAAACCTCCTGGAGACTGACAGCTGCCACATTTCCCATCAGAGGACAGGTTTATCAAATATTTGACTGAAGGCTGTGAGAGGTGCATGGGAACGCTTCCAGCATCTAACTGGGGTTTGCGGCATTGGGGAAAGGCCAGCAGTGCTCTGGGAAGTTTTTGGGTTTCCCACTGATACATGGATGGAGCTTATGGAATTGTCATGGGATAGGGGATTTGAGACTGGATGCATCTCAGAGGGGACAAGGTTTGTGGAGGTTTGGGAAGGCCTGGGAATATCGAGGAGTGGGACTTGGTGATCCTTGTGGGTGCCTTCCAGCTCAGGATAACCTATGATCCCTTTGGGAACACCAGTAGAGCCAAACACGGTGTCTTCCATGGCACACTGGCAAATGCACCTGTACATGGCGTCTGGAGAAAATTTATGGTTGATCTTAGCCAGTGCCTTGGAGACAAAGGGTTATTGTTTGTCTTTGCACCTTCTAAGGATAAACCACCTTCTAGTGGAAAACACTGAAAATCCCTCTGTAGGTACAGGGCAGTGACCTGCTTAATGTTGCTTGGAAGGACACCAGTGACAGGGTCACTGGTTGCGTCACCTGTTCTTCTGGTGAAGCCTTCCAGGTGAATATCTCACCATACTCTTCTCTTAATGCTCCCAAGGCATGCTTTTCCTGATACTAGTATGCCAAGACTTACAAAACCTCAGAGAGGCATATTGCTAGTTCCACTTGAAATAATATCCTGGAGTTTCTTGGGACATTCTGATCTTCTGTCCGATCCCGAAGTCTCAAAGAGTTTGTATTTAAGCTCAGGGCACTGTTATGGGAAATGAGTCTAAATAGAATAATATACGATGCTGTTGCTTCTCAGAATATCAATTTTCTGACTTTGTACAGTGCCTATAGGTGTTGGCATAGCCCCAGAGCACTTGTATGTTTGTTGCAGCTTTTTTGCTTCAGTATTAAATACGTGCTTTCATGACAACCTAACTGAGGTCACTCCATGGGAATTTGGGGCTGTTTTCTTTGCCATGTCATGTGTAGTGGTGTTGTTCCAGGCTATATTCTAAATTAATTTTCTAATCAAAATGTTGATCCACTTTTTAGAAAAATACTATGCCAACAATACTTGAGTTCTAATTGCAATTTCTGTAAACTCATTTTTTTAAAGTAAAAAGGAGCTTGACATGCAGATTCCCCATGGAAAAAATTATCTGTCCTGCCAACAACCCACGAGCAGAAGGAGTGGAATGTACCAAGACCTGCCAGAACTATGACTTGGAGTGCATCAGTCATGGCTGTGTATCTGGATGCCTCTGTCCAAAAGGGATGGTAAGCAGGTTTCAGTGCAGCAGGGAGAAGTCGGGCCTCTTTGTTTTCTTGCCTTCGTTCTTTCTTACCCACAGTCTTCTTATAGCTTGGGAATAAGTGGTTGAGGAGTATTGACTGTCAGGCTGTGCTGGCTTAAAGAATGTGTGTTAGTATATCTGCATTGAAGATGAACTTTAGCTTGTAAAAATAATTAATAATCAAAATTCAAAAGCCTGGTTTGAAGACCAGTTTGTTTTCCTTCAGCTCTGCTCCTAAACCCCTCCTCAGTCTTGCTGAACTTTCTCAGCCAGAGAGACAGAAGTAGACAGATGCCCATATTCAGGTTGATCAGAGGGATGGAGCACTCCAAAAAAAGGCTGAGAGAATTGGGATTGTTCAGCCTGGAAAAGAAAAAGCTTTGGGGTGACCTCATTGTGGCCTTGCAGTGCCTGAAGGGAGCCCACAGGAAAGATGGAGAGAGACTCTTGACAAGGGCCTGCAGTGACAGGACAAGGGGCAATGGTCTCACACTGACAGAGAGCAGGTTTAGATTGGATATGAGGCAAAAAGTCTTTATTTGTGAGGGTGGTGGGGTCCTGGCACAGGTTGCCCAGAGAAGCTGTGGCTGCCCCATCCCTGGCAGTGTCCAAGGCCAGGTTGGATGGGGCTCTGAGCACCCTGGGATAGTGGAAGGTGTCCCTGCCCATGGCAGGGGTTGGATCGAGATGATCTTTAAGGTCCCTTCCAACCCAAGCCATTCTGGGATTCTCTGATCCAGCCACCCTTCCTGCTGATACTGGTTCCTCCTTGTCAAGTCTCCATCTCTCCAATCCTGTGGGTTGTACCAAATTGAAGGTACCCTGTGAGAAGGAATGTGGGACATGAAACTTGCTGAGATGATGCCAGGCTGTGTCTTGGAATTGCAGGTGGTGTACTGAGCACACCTTTTTTTTTTTTTCCCTACTGAAAAGAGGCTTTCTGGAGTCCAGGGTTATGTCCCACTGCAACCCTCAAATTTAATCATTAGTTTAAGTGTTTTCTACCCCCACATTCCTTCAATTATCTTACTAGAAAAACAGCTCCCCCCAAATTCTCCTTATACAGTAATTTCTAGCAATAATCTAAGCATATAATTTAAACATTGCTACTGTATTTTGCTGATAAACACACAGTTATGTAAATAGATTCTACTCCAGAATAAAATGCCAGCTCTAGGCAAAAGCTCAGGCTTGTGAAACATCTTGGAGGTGAAAAAGAACAGAACCTGAAGTCACCCACAATTTTTCACCACAGTTTTAAAAACAATTGTTGCTTCTTTTCACGTTTCAGTCTGTAAATGTCTGTCGTTTAAGTGAAAAATATTCCTAAATAGTAATGAGAGAAGAAAACTTAGAAAAGCTTATATACTTGTAAAGTTCCAAGAGCTCCAGAGTGAACAGGTTTTTCTTTGCATCTAACATTCAGACCTCTGATTTGGTGAAGGAGCTTGAGATTTTTTGGTTTCAGTTCTGGGATGTGGTAATAGTATGCTTTTGACATAATTGTGGAAAACAAGTTATGATAACTACTCCACAGGGAAAAAACTCATAGTAATTAACCTTCGTGTTTGGTACAGTATTATTTCATATTCTTTTTCAGTAAGTTGAAACCAACAATTGTTTCATACAATTGTTGCCACCAGAGCAGTCTTTGGCCTTTTGGAACTGGAGACTCCAGCTGACTTTGCAGTGATGTGAAACACACCCCTGAGTTCCACAAGGTGGCTTGTCAGGTTTTGGATTGAAGAATCAGGCTCAGTATTTTTTTTTTTAAATACTAGTAAAATAAGTTCTCTGTCCACTAGATGACAGTATGGTTTAATCTTCACTAAACTCAGCTTGGAATTACTTGTTCTCCTTGGCTTCCCTTCTGGCAGGGAGTAAAAATCACAAGATGAGCCAAAGCCACAACAGGAGAAGCCCATGTAGAGATGATCTTGTAGCCACTGCCATGCAAAGACAGGATCAAGCCCAGTCTCCCTTCAGGTGTGTCCCCTTTGCCCTGTGTTTGACTCCTGGCTCCACAGGACCTGCCAGCTCTTTGTCAAAGAGCAATTTCCTCCTCCTCACCCAATGGGATGAGGTTTGGGAGAGCCTTGTTTTCTTATATCTGCACTCTGCAATGAGGCTTTGTGCTTCCCCACTAGAGAAGGATTTGGGATGGTGACCAGGATCCTCTTTCCATCCTGTCCCTTTCTAACACAGACTCTGGGAACACAAACAAAGCTCTTCAAAGTCAAATCATAGTCAAAGTCTGCGTTTTCCAGGCTTATACCAACAGAGGTGAGCAACAAAGGGACTGGGAAAAGAAATAACCATTTTACTGCTAAGTCTCCCTTATTGGTGTTCTGGAATCCTGCCTAATTTACAAGCACTCACAGAGGTGAGCTGCTGTTTGCAGGAAGCTCTGTGGGAAGTAACAGATTACTCAACATGTGTTCCCATAAATATTAGCACATATCATCATGCTGGAAGAAATTGTGCCTTCTTACTGAAGATTCTTTTTCTTTTGTGGTACAGTAGCATATGAAAGTTATCAATGTTCATGGATAACTTATTAGCTTGAAGACAAAACTTAATTTCTTTCAACTGGAAAATAAGTTTTCCAATTCATCTTGACTTAGTATTTTACATTGTTTTGATTTCTAGCAAATAAAAATGCTCAATATGTCATAAAAATAATTCTTCTTCTGTCTTTGATCATCTGGAAGGTGGGAAATTCTCCATACTTGTCACCTTTTTGCAGAGCAGAAAAGAGAAATCATAACGTGTGCAGAAGCGTGGGGAAAAATATGCTTTCTCAGATTAGTTTACTGTACTTCAGGTTTTTCCCATTGGAAAATATTAATAAATATACAAATGGAGTGTTAACCACCTTTCTGGGGAAAGAGAGGAGCAGAACAATCAGAAAGCACAAAATCCAGACACTCCAAAAGTAGAAGATCAGCTTCTTTCCATTCCCAACAACTGACACAATATTAAGGTTTAAAATTTAAATGAAATATTTTGTTGCATTCTGACTGCTGAAATAAAACTATTTCTAAAACTTTGATATGTTAGTAGCAAAAGGAAAAAAAAAAAACCCTGAACATCTTCATTAGGAAAGTCTGGAAGGTTTTTCTTTCCTTGTTAACTGTTTTCAACTGAAATTTACCTGAGTATTTTGATTTCTCTGTTGTATATTTTTCTGTGTGGGCTTATCCTATATCACAATGCCTTCATGAGGAGGTGGGCATGTCAAATACATATCAGAGCCATACAGCTGACACAGGAAAGAGAAGTCAAGTGTAAACCAGCACATTTTGATGTCCTAACATGTTTTTGACTTGTCTTTGTTTGCACAGTAAGGGTGAGAGGCTGTTTTAGTTAAAGCAAAAATTTATGAAATAAATTCTTCCCTGTGAGGGTGGTGAGGCCCTGGCACAGGTTGCCCGGAGAAGCTGTGGCTGCCCCATCCCTGGCAGTGTCCAAGGCCCGGTTGGATGGGGCTCTGAGCAACCTGGGCTTGTGGAAGGTGTCCCTGCCCATGGAACTGGATGATTTTTAAGGTCCCTTCTACCCAAAACCAGTCTCTTATTCTAAAGCCTATTAGCTATTGGGTTCTAATCTGACTCACTTCCTTTACTTAATGCTATCCTCCTTTATACCTTTGGCTGACTTTCCACTGAAATTTGCAGGTGTGTCAGGTGGAACTGAGCTATGTCTGTGCTTCCCTTGACAGAGGGATACTCATCAAATTGTATTGACCAAGAGAGTTCAAAGTTTAGGCTCATTGAAATGGATTTCAGGACCATAGAATCTCCTGACTTGGAGGGAACCCACAAGGACCATCCAGTCCAACTCCTGGCCTTGCACAGACATCCCATCAATCCCACCCTGTGCATCCCTGAGAGCATTGTCCAAATGCTCCTGGAGCTCTGGCAGCCTTGGGGCTGTGACCATTCCTCTGGCAGCCTGTTCAGTGCCCCACCACCCTCTGGGGGAAAAAAATTTCCTAAAATCCAACCTAACCCCTCCTCTGACACAGCTCCAGCCCGTCCAGAGCAGAGATTAGTGCCTGTCCCTCCTCTTCCCCTCATGAGGAAGCTGCAGAACTGCTGTGAGCTCTGACCTCAGTCTCCTCTTCTCCATCTGAACAGACCAAGTGCCCTCAGCCACTCCTCATGTGGCTTCACCTCCAGGCTCTTCACCATCTTTGTAGCCTCCTTTGGACACTCTCTAACAGCTTTAATTCTTAGATTGTGCTGCCCAAAATTGCCTCCAGGACTCAAGGTGAGGTTGCACCAGAGCAGAGCCGGACAATTGCCTCCTTTGAGTGTGGATAAGGAGAATCTTAAAAGGTTCTGAAACCTGTAGTATTGTCCTTCCTTTTGCAAGATTTTTCAAGGTTTAGCAATTAATAAGACAGAGCAAGAAAATGATGGACATTTCTGTTTGAGCCCCAAATAATGGGAGGATCATTAGCTGTTAGTCAACCCCTTGTAATCCCATGGATGCAGAGCATCATCCTAAGGGCATTTAATGGTGCAAACAACTGCTGTTTTCATTACAAACCCATGTATTTCCGTGGTTGCCTCCCCAGTGCTGCTGCCTCCTGTCATCTCAAGCACTCAGGACTGCTAAATCTCCTGTATTAACTGCAGTCTATTGGTGGATATAGAGACTTCCACAGCAAATCCAGCTGCTTGTGAATAGTGCTGCTGGCCCTGTAGTGCAGTACCACATGGTCCTTGTAGTGCAGCATGGCATCAGGCTGCCAGATGTGCCCCAGCTTTTGGATGGGGTGTTAATAGGCCCAGTAGATTGTGTGTTACTGTTAACAAAATCATAATTCATTGAGTTTTGCAGAGAAAATGATCATTCTTCTGGTCAAAGGCCACTTTGGGTTTTTGTGTCCTGCTTGCCGAATCACACCCACCCACTCTGTGGTGTTCAGACAAGGTGCTCTTCCCTCTTTGTTGGTGGTTTTACAGCTGCTGTGCTGCTTGTGATAAAAATACTGATACCGATCTATACCAGTTTTTAGGGAGCAAGGAGAAGAGGTTCTAATTCTCCTTTAACTAGCCAGATGTCTAATCCCAAGTTTTGTATCCAGAGGCAAGCCCTCAAGTGTATTGTGAACTGTGTTGCTGAACACTCTGCAAAAATTCAGAAACTTAGCCATGAGTGTGAGGTCATATTCCTGTTTTTTTCCCTAAATGCCACCAGGAAGGAAGGAAAGGAGGTATTGAACTCTTCTTTCTGGTTTTCTCTGGACTGTTTTCTCACCATCCTTTGTGAAGGTGAAGGCAGAGCTGCAGCTCCACTATCTAGAAAAGCGTTTCTTTGTTTCCATCTTGCTTCTAGCGAAGTGATTTTATTTGGCATAATGCAGCTCTCCATAAGCCACAGAGCACGTGGAGCTGCATATGAAAGAAGAGTCTCTGGGCTGTGAAATCTTTTTTATGAGTTGTTCCATGTGGCAGTTCTAGGCCCCCATAGGAAAAGGCAAAGCTGTTCTTCTTTATTAACCTGGCGTTCAGACTACATTGATCTCATTGGCCCATATTTAATGGTAAAAAGGAAATTATTTTAATGATTTTGCAGAAAGAGTTTAAAGTGGGAAGGTGATATTTTGTGACTTTTGAATGAGAAGAAGGGGAAGGGCTCTCCATTTAGGTATTCCGTGAAATACGAGCCAAACCTATCCTGGCTATGCCAGAACTGCTATTGAGTGAAAAATCAGCATAGCCAGCTTTGGTTGTGTTTGATTCTCTGAAACTGGGGGTCTTCAAAATGGAAAGTAATCACAGAAAAAGAAAACAGAAAAGGAATGGAAACACTGAATAGTCTGAACAGTCTAGCATTACTTGTTTTTCTTTGGTTGTAATTTTTTTTTTTTGTTTTTGATTTTTTGTTTAAGTGGGGCAAATGATTTGTTGTTATACAAAGAGAAACTCAGACCAGAAGGGTGAAACTGAAAATATGGAGAGAATATAATGTCCTATTTCCCAGCAGCAGGGCTTGTTGCAGAGAGAGCAGAATAATACCTCAAGTGGACTGATATTTATCTTGCCTTCCAGGAAATAAATAGGGATTTGAAAGAAAATGAGTGGTTACTGCAATTTTCAGAGCGAGCTGATGGAGGATTGGCTTTATTAAGGGGCTGTTGTCTATGACAACAGAACCTGCATTTGCACGTGGGTGGGTCAGGTGCTGTGGCTTCTGGTCTCCTCCTCAGTGTTCCTGTTTCCATTTTTAGTCCATCTGGGCCCTTTGTCTGCTTTTCTAGTAGGCCCTTTTCCAGTTTGTTGTGTGTGAGCAGCTATTCACCTGCTCCCCATATTCAGGTTAGCCTGGTTTTACCTTCACTGCATCCTGGACTTTCTCATTGTGGCATTCTTCTGTAATGTCATCTCTTCTCCCAGCAGCTCGAGACGGTGGGAGCAAGCTGTGATTTGTGTACCCATAAGACTGTGATTTATGTACCTACAGCTCTATATATGTTAGTGGGTAAAAATATTGGTAATACTGTACCTTTCTTACCTTGGATAGCCTTCATCCTTTCTTTTATTTTTCATCCACACATTCTGTGCTTGCTCCTGGCTGCTTGCTCGCCCTGCAGATGGCCATGTACCAACAGCCCCATGTGGTGACAAACTATCTTTTCTGCTTAGGTGAGACATGAAAAAAAGTGTGTTGCTCCTGAGAGGTGTCCGTGCTTCCACAATGGAAGAGAGTATTCCAAGGGAGAGACAGTGACCAAGGACTGCAACACCTGGTGAGCCACTGGAAGGGTGTTTTTTTCTTTAGGGGGCCTGCTGTGTTTCTGATAACACCAAATATTGTTTGTTTAACAGATCTGTTTTATAGAAAGCCAGTTTTTGCAGCGTAGTAATTGCACAGACAGCGCATTCCCTTTGCATGGTGCATGAAGATCCGATAAAATTCCTTGCACTGTCTGGCAAGCTCTGCCTGGTGCCCTACAAAGAGTTGTGTGTCTGTGCTACTCCTCTGTAGGCACTAATAGTGGATTTTGCAACCCAAGATAACAATTTAGGATATATATCCTTTGGGGTGGGAGGAATGGAGCCTGGGCTTTGACACTAAGCTTTGCTGTCATGCTTCCCTTTTTTTTTGGCTGTCTGAGGCCCTTCAAATCAGCCCTTTTCAGCCAGAAAGGAGTGTGATGCACCAGCTATAATATGATAGGAGCTCTTCAGGCAAATGATAAATTAGGAATAGACAGTAGTCTATTCTCAAAAGAGTATATGGGTAGTCTTATATCTCAAAAGAGTGCTCTGTCCATTGATATATTAAAAAAGATGAAAATAAATTAAAAACTGGTACTTTCTTAGAAGAAAAAAGTAAGTGCTCCCTGTGTTTCACCCTTATCCTGTTGTCTTTCACCCTTATCCTGTTTGATTGCTGAAAATGGATATATAGGTTCAAAAGGGAGCTCTGGGCTGCTCAGTTTGCATGGAGGGCAGCCCTCAGCGCAGCCTTTGGTAAAGTACAGTTGGACACTTTTGGCTTCTCCTGCACAGCAGGTTGGCTGCACTGGAGGTGCTTTGTTTTCCGTGTGTGTGGAGCGAATGGTGGCTCTTTCCTTCACAGCTCCAAGAGTCCAGGGTGTAGGACATTCAGCCACCAGCAGTGTGAAATTCTGGGGGTTTTTTGAACTCAGACTTGAGAATCTGTTGTGCATTCTACCCCAAATGTCCCTGCCCAGCTCTGTGGCAATCACAGGAGCAATGTTTTGTCATCCTCTCTGTGACTGGGTGGAGTTGGGTCAGAGAATGAGCGCCGCTGGAGAGTCCAAGGCTTGATTTTTGTTTGGTACACTGATCTTTGAATAACAGTGATTTTCAAGTTTTGCATTTTTTAACTAGTGGGATCGCTCCTAACTAATTCCAAGTTAGCCTTGGATTTGGGTTTTATATGGAAATATTGACCTTTCAGTGTTTTGTTTAATTTCTTTCCTTTGCATCGACATATAACATTGTGAATCCATCTACTGTAATTAAACCTGGGGAAAAATATGTTTGAAAGGGAAAAAGATGGAGGAGAAGTTGATGTTTTTGTCTAGATAGATATTCTATAACCTGCTTACATTGCCTAAAGATAAAAGTGACTCAGCTTACAAACAGGTACCATGAAAATTTTATTGAAACAAGAAAAGTATAGCATGAAACTCCTCAGTATTGAGAAATTTGCAAGATTCCTCACAATAACCATGATCAGCCTTTTTATTTTCAATCATTCTTATAATCTTTGATCTTAAAATAATCATAATCATGTTGTTTCATTCTTGTGTCTGCCCTCTTAATTCTGGCAATGCCACTGTAAATGATATTTCCTCAAATACATAGAATTTCCTTCAATATCAGGATCGAGGAAATGTTAGAAATCAGCCTTTTTCTCATTGATAAAAAGTTCTTCCTCAAATTTTAGGTGTTTTTCGTGAATGTGAAAGTAAAATTGGAAATAAGGTGCTTTCAAAAATGTCACTAGGGTTTTTTTGAACTATGTGACTTTGAAAAGTTTCCTGATAGTTCTCAGCAAATATCAAGTCAAATGTCATTTAGAAAGTGATATAGGAAATTACTATTGCTTTGAGAATTAATAAGGATTGAGAGTCTGCGTTTTGGAGGTCAAGATCTTCCTTTTCTTTTGTTTTTGCTTTTTGTACTGCTGTTGCAGGAGTTCTCATTCTCACTTGTTCTTAGCCAGATGTGAACACCTGCAAAGGCAATATATGAGCCAGAGGTGTCAGATTTGGCATTTACGTCCGACTTGACATATGGGAGACCCTAATTCATGAACAACGGAATGTCTCCGAGCCTAAGCCAGTGGCGAACCTTCTGTTATGTGATGTGTTGGGAATTCATTGCGGAGCTCAATGAAAATCTTGGAGTCACACTTGTGGAGCAGTGCACAGCAGAAATTTGCTAATCTGAATTCAACTACCCCACGTCCCTTATAATCTGTCCATGCACGTGTTTACAAAATCTTGCCCTTGTCTAACAGTTGGCAGAGAATTCATAGAGGAGAGGGGGCAATAGGTTTCACGTTCCTGAAATTTCATTCTTTGAAGAAAATGTCTTGCACAATATTTATTTGAATGTGAAATGTTACCAAGATTAAACAATGTCTATACTCAGGTTAAGGCATTATTAGAGAACTCAGTTCAGTGCCCAGTTTTTCCTTTGGGTAGCAATTTGATCTTGGGAAAGTACTTCAAGTTTTTTATCCCCGAGTTTTTGTCTGTAAAGCATGGGGAGAATTCCTCTTTCCCTGCCCTCATGGAGCTTGATTAGAAAATTCCTGGGGCAGTGATGATGTCCATCTGCATTCATGGAGCATTTAGTGGATGAATGTTTTGCCATCCTCCAGCCATATATTGCTTATTAATTATTAAATTATTATTATTACATATTGTGTCAAATGGTATTCTAACTCTCCACTGATTTTGGTTTTTATTTTATTCGTTTAGTCTTTTGCTAGTTAGCAAATCAATTTATTTCACTGATCAAAAGCCTGTGGATATCAAGGGAAAGTTCCCCTTTACATATTCACAGCTTCTGTAGCAAGGTTGTGGTCCTCCAGGATACCTCTGGAAAAGGGCAATAGTGGTGGATGCTCTGTTTTGCTGAAAGGGTACTTGGAGCAGAGCAGCATATCCCAAATAAAATTCTAGTCTGAAAGAATACTCCAGCAGGCTCTGTCCTGACCTATTTTGTAACAGGGAAATCGAAACCATGCAGAGTCCTACACTCAGCTTGTAAGAAACAGAGAAACACATCTCTTATTCATTTAATCTTAATGCACTATTTGGATTTATACACCCCCTGCTAATTTATGTTAATGAGAGAGTCTCTCATCTGGTGATAGAGAGCTCCTGGAGGCAGAGACTGTGGCACTTTCACTTTGCCTAAAGCACTTTGCATTCTCTTGCTTATTACTTACATTGAGGTAAGGGGAACTGTCACTGCCTCCTTTTCTCTGTTACAGCGTGTGCCAGGGGAGGAAGTGGGAGTGCACCAAAAACCTGTGTGATGGCACCTGCACTGCTGTTGGTACAGCTCATTACTTGACCTTTGATGGACTGAAATACAAGTTTCCAGGAAACTGCCAATATGTGTTAGCTCAGGTAAGAGCATGTCAAATGCTAAAGCTGCCTCATGATATAAAAAGAGTTTTACACCAGGCGAGAAGCCCAGTGTTTGGTAAATCAGAGTAAAGTATTTCTGATTACTTAGCCAGATGTATAGTAGAGGAGAATAGAGCTTATTAATGTCTTCAGAGATGTCTTGAGTGCTTTGAAGAGTGTGTTGTGTTCTGTAGAAATCAGGCTGTCACGTGTCCAGCTGGCTGTTGTGAACCTTATTGAGAGCACCTTGGTACAGAGAGGAGCTGTCAGAATCTCATCTCTAAAATGGAATTGTGGATATCCATAAATCAACTTTTCCTCCTTTTCCTCAGCAAGTGATAGCTTTCTGTCTGGCTGAGTGAGACAAGGAATGCTCAGTGAACTTTCCCTAAATGCCCCCAGAGCACAGGCTCTTCTTGTTCCTTTCAGCACGGTCCCTATCGTGTTCCATGCCACACCTGCTTGGAGTCCACTGACAATATCCAGTTTCCTCACAGCAAGGAGGAGAGGAGGATAAAGGCAGAGCACACTGAAATCAACTTTTGATTTTTGGAAGCAGCCAGAATTTAGAGTTCACTAAGATAAAGGGTCATCTACATACAGGTTATCATGTATTTAGAAATGTCTGTGCAAACAAGGATTTATCTGAAAATTTGGTCTAAAACTAGATGGATTCACTGCTGATTGATAACAACAATATTCCGCAGTTGCAATGTGATGTGTTTCTTGGGTAAACTACTATTTTTCCCACAGAGTTCTCATGAGGAACATTCCTCCTTGCAGGTCTCCTTAGGCAGGAAGGTGTGATCAACCTGTCTCTGCCTTGGTCTTTGAAATAATGCTCCAACCTTGAGGCCAGCTGGATTATCTTTGAGGAGTGATTGCTCTGGCACTAATGAGAGCTCTGTGTAAAGGTCTTAAGGGCAGCAATACCATACACGACTACAAAACTACTTAAAATGGAATTTAGATCTGTTTTCCTTTAAACGACAGACACAGAGAACTCCACACAGGGCCTTTTTCTTAAAAGGTGTGTACTGAAAAGAATGAACACAACTGAAAAATAAAATCTAAAAGACCAGAGAGATATGAGTCATCACAGAAACGTAGTATGAACTCTTCCAAGATCTCAGAAATATTGGATTTAAAAGAAAATCAATACATTAAGTTATCTGTGTATTCAGATGTACACTGTGCCCATCATACATCTTTAAAAATCACGGATACTGTAACATTGTGGATTCTCCCTTCCAAAGAATACTCTCCAAATTATGCATGTGTGTGTCACTGGCAGAGTGTGCCTCACTCTTTAAGGGATGGACCACATGAATATCAGTGCTAAGCACAAACTAAATGAATATGGGAACAGTTGGCATGCCAATACATATCCTATTTGCCACAGATTACACAGTGCTGTTTGAGGCTTCTTTTTTCTCTTTGTTTTTCCCTGTATGTATTCCCTCCACATTACTGACACATTTATTTTTTTATTTGATAGGATTTCTGCAAGGGTGACTCTGGAACGTTCCAGATACTTATTTCAAATGAAGGTTGTGGCTTTACTGGAGAAAAGTGCACCAAAAGGGTTGTCATTGTGTATGAAGGAGGGGAAATAGAGCTGTTTAATGGAAACGTATGTACTCTTTCTTTTCTCTTTCCTTCCTATTTTTTTGGGAAAAGAATTTCAGATTGTTCAGTAGGATGAGGCATGAATGACTTCACACTCAGGGGTTCTTGATCATAAAATGAACAGATTAGCAGGATTATATTTATCCATTTTGCTTCCAGAGGTATAATGCTGTTTTGGTATTTATGCTTGATGCCAACCAATTTATCTCAGATAATCATAGAATGGTTTGTGTTGGAAGGGACCTGAAAGATTACCTGGTTCTACTCCCCTGCCATGGGCAGGGACACCTTCCACTATCCCAGCTTGCTCCCTGCCACATCCAGTCTGACCTTGGACACTTCCAGGGATGGGGCAGCCACAGCTTCTCTGGGCAACCTGTGCCAGGGCCTCACCACCCTCACAGGGAACAATTTCTTTCTCATATCAAATCTAAACCTTCTCTCTGTCAGTGTGAGGCCATTCCCCCTTGTTCTGTCACTCCAGACCCTTGTCAATAGTCTCTCTCCAGCTCTTTTGTAGTGCCTTTAGCTACTGGAAGGCTGCAATAAGGTCACCCTGGAGCCTTTCCTTCGGGCTAAACAATTCCCACTCTTTCAGTCTGTTTTTACAGCAGAGGTGCTCCAGCCCTCTGAACATCTTGGCTGCCTCCTCTGGACTTAATCCAATAGCTCCATGTCCTTCATGTATTGGGGGCCCCAGACCCTCTCTAAACATGGTTGGTTGAAGACTATTTCCAGCAACATGAAGTGCAAGGAAGGGCTAAGAAATGACTGACCTGTGGCTAGTAAAACATCAGAGCTGATTTAGCAATCTGAAGGACTGAGCACACAGGAAAAAAAAAGTCATGGCTCAAACAAGTTGATAGTGTAATGTCAGCTGTCCTTTTCCCTGTTAAATTCCTAGACGGAATATCGACATGACTGTATTCTTCTTTTTACTCCCTTTTCCTACTAACAAACATGGAAGAATTGATCAAGAATGGCTTCCACCTTCCATACCCCTTCCCAGCAGGAAATGAGCTTTCCAGAAGGCAGAGTTCAGCCCTTTGCCTTGAGCACTGTAACAATTCAGGCCACCCATGAGCTCAACCACTGCAGGGCTGCAGTGGATTATTGTGTTCCAATCGCTCCCTTTTCAGAAGTCCTGTGCTCTGAGCTGGCATCTGAGCTGGCAGCTGACCAGAGATTTGCAAGAACGTTCCCAGTGAAACCATTCTACGTTTGCCTTGTTTCGGGTTAACAAATAAAACTGTACCAGGTTTGGAATTGTCTGCAAATTGCCACTGAGCCTTGGCAGGAGCACAAAAACATGACCTTTATGAAAGGTGTCTGTGCAATGCACCTTGACAGCATAGGATCCATGCAGGCTTTTGGGTGCTGCAGGAATGAACACAAGACATATTGGTTGTCCAGTTCTTTATTTCTATGGGTACAGAATCCCCTGCCTGGGTGAGGGTGAGTAGCAGTGCAGGGATCGTTTCATCGAGCTGGGCTGTGTCTGAAAGCATCTTTAGGTGACAGATTTTCAGAAAAGCTGTGCTTCCCTTTGCACATGTAAGAAAGGGCCAGAAGAAAACAGCAGGTGATTTAGGCATCCAGCAGCTCCAGCATCAGAGGATGTTTGGTTCCTGAGAGACCCTGTCCTTGCAAGAGCTAGATCTGTATTACACCACATGACCCTGAGTGAATTTTTAGCTTTTTAGAGAGTTTAAGGCTCAATGTAATAATATCTAGTGCAGGTTTGCTTAGAAATAACAAGAACCAAAAGAGAGATTAAGGAAAAACACCTGATATGGAGACTCCTAGGCAAAATCCCATTCACTGGTGAGTTTCTACACTCTTTTTCCGCAAGAATCCTTAGAAGCAAGCAGAAGAATCGGGTATATTTTTGGCCATTAAAATGTTTTCAATTAACATTGTTTTAAGATGATGTTTTGAGAGCGGCTTCTACTTTTAGGTAAATGGGGTAAAAATTGAAGTATCTGCATGTTACAGTTCTGGCTGACATTTAAAAAAAAATGAAATAATTTTTGCTTTTCTGAAACAAATCTGCAAGTTTGTAAGGTCAAAAGTTTATGACTTCATGGCTGGGCAAAAAGCCTCTATAAACATAAAAATTCTGTAGTTTAGGTCAACCTCCCAGCTCAACTTTGTCCTCTTCTGTTTTTTGGAACCCTGTTAATTTGGACAGACAAAGGCTGTTCTAGAATTTTAAGTGATGACTATACTATGTAGTAATATGTTGGGCATAGGAGAAGGTTAAAAAGCTTTCAGTCCCCAAAATATCTTTTAGTATCTTCCCTAAAGACATTGAAGGCCTTCTTTAGGAGACCAATGGAAGATATGAATTGTCTTCTCTGGGATAAATGTTTCTGATGATAACTCAGAGATGAAAAGAATTGAATTACAGTGCTAAGCTCTTACTGAACTGAGCAAGAAAGAATAGTGGGATAAGGAAATATTTTATCCTCAAAGTAGGGGAGTGGGTGAATGGTTTCTAGGCTCTTCTTTCTCCCTTACTTTAATTGCTATTTGTACTGATTGAAAGTTTTCACCTGCCTCTTCCACAACTAAGCAGTTAATGCATTAATGGTGCTGAAAGTAACAGCCGTGCCAGACTTTTCTTTCCAAAATGTGGTTAATAATCCTATTAGAGTTCCCACTGAAAGGGGATTATGGTGTGAAAGAGAGCATTTTAAATTAATCTCTTAAATTCTTAGTAGCTGGAGGCGGTGAATTTGCAGCCAGATGGAAAAAGAAAGAGGCACACAGGGGAAGGGAAAGTGATGGAAAAAATGAATAGACACTGAAAGGAATCTCTCTGGATTTTTCCTGGTGGTGTAGTTGGTTGGGAAGAAGGTCCTTCCTGACTCCAGAATCAGCCTTTGGTCTTACAGAGGCCACTGATACGTGTGGTTCTCCCGGTTCCCGTTATACTTGAACCAGAAGGACAGAATTGTTAAGTTTCCTAAAAAGCTGAGATAAAAAAAGCCCAAACAAACATGTAATTATTCAATGAACCAGTGACCAATACTAAACTGGTAATTAATTGAGTATACCCTTTTGTGATAAAAAAGATAATTGTCTTTACCAGCCCTGCGTCGTGTGTTGGCATCTGTGTGTTATACCCTGGGACCACATTCAAAAACTTCAGAAATGGGATGAGATTGAAATACTGTGCTTGTATCCCAAATTTCTGGTTTTCTCTGGAGCATCTGGATAGCGTATGGAAGCTCTCTGGAGAACAGCATTTTTGGAAGCACTTGTTAATGTGTCCCCCTGGGAAAATCACCTACCTTAAATAATAATTAGAGACAGTGCTGATAGTACAATGTGCTTCTCTCATTCAGGTTAATATCAGGGTACCTCCTAAGGGTGAAGATGATAATTTAGATATCATCAAGTCTGGCCGTTATTACATCATTTTACTGGGCAAAAGCATCAGTGTGACCTGGGACCTGGCCATGGGAGTCTCTGTTATCTTAAAAGGCAATTTCAAAGTAAGTTTTTTTTGCTTTACTTCTTATTCTCACTAAAGAATGCACTTAACCTGTCCCTGAGGAACAGCTTTTTTTTTTTTTTTTTTGGTGTAGATTTCCACAGAAGGTTAGGCACTTGCTTGAAAATGGAGGAGTTGTTTGGTAATACTGTAGGACTGCCTTATTTTCGTGGTTGTTCAACTGTAAGGGGCAAATCCTGGGTCATTGGAGATGAGCTGTGACAGAAAGGATGAGTGCTATGGGGCCTCAGAATAACCATGCCTTGAGTGATTTCTTCTGCATTCAAGAAAGGCAGCATGAGGAGCCAGATTTGCTGGTGTAGTGGTGATAGGGCAGCGATCTCCAAAAATAAAATGGGATTGTAGGGGCAAATTCCAAACAGAGCCAGCAGGTACTGTTGATTAGAGCAGTCCTGCTTTCTGGAGCCCTTGGAGATGGCATGGTCCTGCTTTCAGCAAAGCAGAGTGGGAATGGGAGCGACTCATTCTCTGGGAGAGACTGTGGCTGTTTTAGTGGTCTTGGCAAGGCTGTGGGTATTCAGTTTTTAAACCTCATGGCATTGAAGCACCAGGCTAAAAAGACTTCTTAACAAAACCCTAAGCCTGTCTATGGATGTAAGATTGATGCTTTCTGTGTTTCTTTCCCTGCAAGGATCAAGTGTGTGGTCTGTGTGGAAATTTTGATGGAATCCAAAACAATGATTTGACCAGCAGCAGTGAACATCTTGAAGTAGATCCAGTTGACTTTGGGAATTCTTGGAAAGTTAATTCCCGCTGTGCTGATGTCGCAAAGGTGATTGAAAATGAACTGTGAAAACTAATTAGTGTGGGTTACAGTATCACTGAAGAGTGGACAAAGAGCTTTGAAAGGATTAAAATAAGTAGAAATTAACTCCTTCCCCTATGTTTTTGCCAAATAATATTATTTCTCGAAATCTGGTAAAAGATCAATTAACTTATGTAAAGCTTGTGTGGTGCCTGGCTTCAGAAGAATGTTGAAATAGCCAATTTGTATGGTAGAAGCTGTTCCTGTATCCAGCCCAGATGCTCGAAATCCAGGTATCACTGGAAATCTCACTTTAGAGTTTAATATTAAAAAAATAGCTATAATTTTCAGTCAGGGGGAGTTCAGATAAAAATTTCATTTTTCCCTCTTCAGATTTCTAGATTCCAAATCTTTGTCTGTCCATTACAAACCATGGAATGCACAGGTTAATTTCTTTCTATATATATATATGTTTTTTTATTTTTTGTGAAGAGCATTCTGTTGTTACTTTCAGATTGAAAAGACTTGAACAGAAAAAGCAGGATACAGGAGGGGATGGGAGACCTTATTGCCATCCATCATTGCATCTGCATTTTGAGGCCTGCTTTCTGAAAGTGTTATCTATGTCCCAGTGCATGGGATGCTAATTATATTACACATGAAAGTCTACTTCCAATTTTCCAAATACAGAGTTTTGAAAGTATGAAATTCAATAATAATTTTGCATGTAGCTGACAAATAAAGCCCAAAGTATTTCCAAGTAAAATACCTGAGGAAACACATTGTGAACAACTTTTTTTGATATTTGTAAAACAAAGCATTTCATTGAGCTGATGCTTTCTTTTTTTCTTGAAAATTTATCTAAATGATTAGGGACGGGAGGGTGGAAAGACCCTTTTTGAGATCTTTTCTTACAAGACTTGAATTACCAGAAAAATACACTGAAGCATTTATTCTTGATCACATGAAATCTTTTGGGTTAGTTTGCTAATTATGTGCAAGTGTGACATAGCCACAGGATTACCTTGCTGAACGTCACTTTTTTTTCATTTGACTTCGTTGCAGCTCAGTAAAAAGTTACAGTACTGAGGAGTGAGGCCACAGGGTAAGACTGAGAAGGAGCAGCTTCTCATTTCAGTGCAATTGGCACAGGACAGGACCTGCAGGGTGTTGCTGTGTTAAATTCAATGTCAGCACTCGTGGTCCTTTTTCTTAGATAAATTAAATGGGAGGAGGGAAGATTACTGAGCTGTTCGTATTCAGCAGCAGCCTTGGATATTGTCTGCTGAAGTCTGATCATATTTTTAAGTCTTGTGGACCTTCTGAGGAGTTGTGGATGATCATTTGTCAGGATGGGTGTTTGGTGCAGTGGGTCTTCCTGTCATCCAAATGCCTGAGTTAGAACTGCAGGGTACAAGTAAGAGCTGGAGAAAATCAAGTAGGTGATCTGCTCTACTGCAACAGGACCTGTGTCTGTTGTACAAACAAACAAACAATTTCCTTTGTCCTGAAAAATTACTAGTGAGTCTCTTACTTCAGTTTGAAGAGTCCCAAGGTCCTGAAGACAAGGCTAATGCAATCTCTACTTGTCTCTTACAATATTAAGCCCAACCTGGAACAGACCTTGATGTCTCCACTGTGTGGTGGAAACATAGTGAAGCAGATGATGGTAGAAACCTCCTGCAGCATTTTGTCTGGAAGTGTCTTTGAAGAATGCACGAAGTTTGTGAGTATTGGGTCACGTGTTTCACATTTTTCAATTCTGCATGATCTGTGCTGGCATTGGTTACAGCTGAGGGAAAAAGTGTGGTTGTGCTGACAGCACATTAGGACTTGGCGGAGGCTGGCTGCTGTTCTTGTCTCTCACCTGGTCCTGTAGCTGATGCTTTATGGGAAAAATGCTGATGCCTTATGGGATGCTTTATGGGAAAATGCACCTATTAAGCTATGAATTAACTTCTGCCCAAGGGAAATTTTATTGTACAGCCCAGAGACTGCACATGAAGCGAAGCCTAGGGGTTGAGATTTGAGGGAAGGGGGAGCTGAGCCAGTGCAACACCATTCAGGCTGTGTTTTACCCAAGCTGCTGCACAAGAGGGATGGGGACAAGGCCTAAAAATATTAAGTGACCACAAACTTCAGTGTCTGTAGCAACTTTGAGAACATGGCTCAAATGGAGTCTTTGCTGACATCAGCAGAAAGATTTGCACTGATTTATGTGGCCCCTCAACCCTTGGCAAGAGGAGCAGCCAAACCATCTCAAGGTTAACGATGTGTACGGGAAGGAGATGAAGGGTTTCAGAGTGTCCTGTGCCCTGTGTTTCTGTCTTGTAGGTGAATCCTGAGCCCTACATTGACATTTGCCTGTATGACACTTGTGCTTGTGAGTCTGTTGGGGACTGTGCCTGTTTCTGTGACACCGTCGCGGCCTACGCACTCGCCTGTGCACAGAAAGGGGTTGTTGTTCACTGGAGGTCACCAACTCTGTGTCGTAAGTACAGAAAACACGAGGCAGGACTGGGTGAAAAGGTTCAAGGTTTTGGCTCAGACTGGTCAGATTTAGCTCTGCTCCCACTGCCACCCAGACAATTTCACCTTAATGGGGCTGGGCTAACAGCTCGCTCTGACGTTCCCACCCCTTGTTCTATTTCTGTACCTGGCAAACCCATCCATCACTTAAGGGGTGTGATAGCCTGGGGTACAAAATCTAGAGGAAGAAATATTTTCTTTAATATATATGTACACGTACATTAATTAAAGTTTACAGTTTGGGGTTGTGTTGCATTTGCTATTATCAAACCCAAGAATTTCTGGTCTAGAGCAAGAATTTCGTTATGTGAAAAAAGATGTAAGTGTGAAGAGGTGGCCTGCCCTGATTGTAGTAAAACAATAATGTATTAAAAAAATATCCTTATTTAAAGGTGGAAATCTTTCTTTTTCTATATATATGTGGTCCACTTTGTACAATGTTTGGTGCCATGATTCTGAGAGGCATGGTGAATATACACTCCGGTTTGACTCATTTTTTTTGCCTCTGATTCTTTCCCTGCATAGCACAAAGCTGTGAGGACCTGAATAAACAGGACTTAGATTATCAGTGTGAATGGAGATATAACAGCTGTGGACCTGCTTGTCCTGTCACGTGCCAACACCCTCAGGCTCTGGAGTGTCCTCTAAAGTGTGTGGAAGGGTGCCACGTACACTGTCCTGCAGGTAAGTCCATCTTTTGATTCACTTAAACAGCTTTTCTTCTTCTTAACAGGCTCCCTGATGTTTTCACCACAGTTCCTTACTGCCTGAGGAGGGAGGTGGTTGGGCATCTTGGTTTGAGTTTGTGAAATGAGCACGGTGTGTAGATGGCATGAAGAGGTGCCCAGAAGAGGAGGATGAACCTCTGCCAGCAAGGATGGGAGAGGAGGGGAACAGCTTGATGAGATTGGAGGATTAGGGGCTGTGTGGGAACAGAGATTGTTGGCTCTGTGGTTAAAGTAGGGTATGAATTTGTGCTGGAAATTGATAAAATGCTCTGTTTCAGAGCAGCTACAGCAGTGGGGGAAACCCATTACCTTGATCTGCTTATTACCTCCAAGATGCTCCTGAAAGTGCCCGGCTGGCATCCTTCCATGAGCATGAGCTTCCAACTTAACTATTCCAGCAACTCTCTCATAGTAAAGGGAATGGAAAAAATATGGGAAATATGGGACAGGGAGAAGAAAGAGATGAAGGGAAAGAGTGAAAGACAAGCAAGCGCCAAAAGTAGATTGAAAACTCAGATAAATTGTTCCTGAAGACACAAAGACAAAGAAATAAGGTATTTTAAGACCCCAAGTGGCTATTCTGGGCCCTGATCAGAACGAGGCGGATGATAGGAGGAGAAATAAATAATATACATGTAAAAATGAAAATGCCCTTTTCCCCTGACGTCTTCCATGCTTTGTTCTAAAGATATGTTTACCTTCTGTGTGGTGCTGGCTGTTGCAGGTTATACACTGGGTTAGGTGCTTCCAACATCTAAGTAAAAGCCATTATGAGGGAAGGAGATACTTCTCTGTGTCAAGTTGGCAGTGGCCACAACACCCAGCAGAGTATTCAGGAGGTTTGAGCCCACCTCAGAAGCACTGTTTTGTGTTTAACCCCGTGATTAGTTTTACAGCTCATGACAACTGGCATCTTTACACTGCTCTGCTGTTTTCAAACAGGGAAAATACTTGATGAGCTGTCCCTGGATTGTGTCAGTCCAGAAGACTGTCCCGTGTGTGCAGTTGGAGGTGACAAGATCCCGCATGGAAGGAGAGTAGTTTTGAACAGAGATGATCCACAGCACTGTCAATCTTGGTATGATGGGGTTGTGCAGAGAACCAGCATCCCTCTTGTGTAGGATGAAGGGTCGGGGTTGAAATACATCCCCATGAATAAGTTTATGGATGTAACTTTAAATATACCACTCAAAAATAAGCTTGGAAACCATCTTTTATGTCAATACCCCTTCACAGAGCACCCAGAGCAGAAGTTTTTCAGTGACAGTAGTAGGGATTATAGGATGTCATCTGAATTGAAGCAAATGAAATGCATAAATTCCTCTCAAAAAAGTCATTTTCCCATGTGTAGGTGGCCCTACTGGCTTCAGATGTTCCACTTCTTTTTGTGCAATGTGTGATTCAACACCAATAAAGCTGTCAGACTCTTTCCTTCTGCCAGTGCTAAAAAATTCCTGTGTATAGTGCAAGGTCTGAATGTGCAGTCAGTCTAGAACTTGCTGAGATTATTAGCAGTTGGAACTGTGTCCCATTACTGGAAGACCAATTTCCATGAGATTTTAAGGTGATACCTGTGGTCTGATCCTGCATACAGGTGTTTCCAAATAGGATGAAATGAATAGCAGGGAGCATGATGCTGTGCACTGTGCAGGATGAGGGCCTTCAGCTGAAGAGACTGTTTGCACTTTTTTTAATGCCCCGTGGCATATTATGAAAATTTATCATTCTCTGCATGTCTGGACCATGGATGGATATTTTCACTTGTGACTTATAATGCCATGAATTAAAGAGAGTTTTCCAACTTATAAATTGATCAGATTTAATGGAAACTGAGTTGTAAAAGTGCAGCAGCTATTAGCCCAGACCAACACCTTAGCTCCAAGTGCTCTAAACCACACAGAAGCTCAGAATGGGTACAAATTTCCAATTCCTGGTCTCTAGCCAGGGCTAGTGTGCAGCTGAGCTATAAACCCAGGGCATGAGACTGTTAGGCTGATCAATTAAATATATATTTTTACACATTATACGTGAAGAGCCCTGAATTCCATCAGAAGGTCAAAAAAGAGTCTTCTTAAATGAGTCTCTGTTCTCTAATTTTTGTAATCCTTAATAATAATTTATCTTAAATGTTGATACACTGGCTGCTGCTCACAAAAGATTTCAGAACATTAGGAAAACTTACCTCACTAGGGAAACATCTTTTTGCATAGCTGTCACCTAATTTAGATGCCTACACCATCTGTACAAACAATAGAAAATATTGGACAAAAAATGAATTTCATAGCAAACATCCAAAGGAAATTGGAAACCAGAAGAGTCTCGTTCATATTAGGATTAGAATAATAAATCTTCTGTTGCTGTGCGTTAATGCCAAAAGTAGCTGTGTGTTCTGCAATTAGGAAGACACTAAAATGAGCTTGAAAAGAACATAGCAATTAAACTAAGAGAACTTAAATGAAGGTGCCACGTGTAAAGTTAAATATTTTCCTGGAAAATGGCACCTTCTTCCAGTATTGACTCATGTAGTTTGTACATACTGGGTTTTCTCTGGCAGTGAAAACAAGCGTTTTTTGGTGGTTGCTCTTTTGTAACCTTTTCCTACTCTGCTCCTTGGACTGTCCAGTAAGACAAGGAGAATATATGAACTGGTTCTGTTCCACCCCGTGGCTGAGTGCAGTTGCGTTCTTTTCTCTGAGAAGTGAAGTTGATCAGAGGGCTGGACCACCTCTCCTATGATGAAAGGCAGAGAGAGATAGTATTGTTCAGGATGGAGAAGAGAAGACTCTGGGGAGAACTTACTGTGACCTTTCAGTGCTTCAGCCTATAAGGAAGATGGGTACAAGGTTTTTTGCAGGGCCAGTTGGGGCAGAACAAGGGGTGATGGTTTTAAGCTGAGGGATGTTCAATTTAGATTAGATGTAAGGAAGAAGTTTTTTACAAAGAGATTGATAAAACACTGGCATAGGTTGTCCAGAGAGGTGGTGGATGTCCCATTCCCAGGAATATTTAAGGTCAGGCTGGACACGGCTCTGAGCAGCATGATCTAGTTGAAGATGTCTCTGCTCATTGCAGGAGAGTTGGACTAGATACACTTTAAAGATTTCTTCCAGCCAAAACACCTCTGTGATTCTAGGAAGTAAAGAGAAACATGCAACCAGGAATTAGAAGGGCAGAATTGTTAAAGCCTTGCTAAAGATGGATGAATTATAAAAGAGTTCATAAAAGGTGGAAGGTGACAGAGGCGAAAATCTCATGGTGGTGCAGAAGGATGAACTGTGGGAAAGGTGGAGATGGGGGGAAGGGAAATTAGGAGCTGAGGTGGAAAGGGGAAGGGAAAAATGTACTAATGGAGTTGAGTGGAAATGGTGAGAGAAGGCATAGGACTATAGAGATAACAGCTATGGCTGAAATAAACCATTTAATATGAAAAACTGGACTGAAAAAGAAATCATGGTAAAAAATAGGAAGGTAAGAGGGACATAAGAAACAGTGGACGATGAACATGGGCCAAAGCTGTATCCAAACCAAAAAGAAGTCAGGAAAAAAAACCCACTAGGAATGTAGAGCACTTTAGAGGTAGAAAAAACACTGTTAATTTCGGTACGGTTAAAATCTGTGTAAACCTGGCCCCTGCACAGAGTTTGCTGAGTCGTATCAGAGATAAAACATCTCTCCTATTCTATGATTTTACTTTGCGTTAGCTGCCTGCAGTTTGCCTCGTGTTTTGGTTCCTTGTGAAGCAAACCAGATCAGCCAGTTCAGTCCACCAGTGGCTTGTAGGTCGCTGTACTCCTGATGATCAGTGTGTTCATAGTTTCCAGACACAGATTTTACCTCTTCTGCCAAAGACTGGTCTAAGGAGTTTCCTCTGATAAACATATAGTTGGTCATGTTTCCCAGATCTAAACAAACATCCATGAACATGGAGGATTTAGCTGTGCAATGCCATGCGGGGAGGTGGTGTGGTGGAAAAAAAGAAATTCACATCATATTTTGGTTTCATTATGGTTTTGAGAGCTTTGGTTTTGTATTGGCGTTCTTTTATAATGTGTGGATGACTTGTTGTTATAAGCATTGCTTTTTACAGTTAAATCTGATGGTTTTTTGATTTAATGATTTTTGTAGTCTGTGTGAAGGGAAGAACTTAACCTGTGTGGACTGTGAGCCCATGGAGAACACCCTAACTCTGACAACACCTATTCCAGAGGAGGACATTGAGCTACCAGCCAGTGCATACTCATGCAGCAAGATGATGGACTTGGCCTTCCTAATCGATGGCTCCAATAAACTCTCAGAGGACGACTTTGAACAGCTGAAGACTTTCATAATTGGCGTGATGAAAAAACTCCACATCTCCCAGAAGAAAATCCGAGTGTCAATTCTGGTGTATAGGGCTGGTCCCACCATCTATCTTAACCTTAAAGATATCAAAACAAATTCCCAGATGAGAAGAATAGTCCAGAACATAAAATACACAGGTGATAAAGAAGCATCTGCCTATGAAGTCTTTAAATACACTGCGTTGCAGGTGTTTGGAAAAGCCGAAAGGACCAACGCCGCCAAAATTGCAGTGATATTTATAGCAAGCAAGTCTCAAAAAAAAATCCGTGATATCCTCGGATTTTTGAAGAACAGAGATATCACAGTAATACCTGTGGGGATTGGGCCACATATCAATGTAGAGCAAGTCAAGTTCATTGCAAGGACATTTCCACGTAGCAGGGCCTTCCTAGTGAGCAATGTGTTGGAGCTAACGGACAATAGAGATTTCCTCATTGATCACCTGTGTGATCTTGGACCTGAAGAAAGTCCTCTGTTACCAGCTGCATCTGCTCCAACCGTATCCAGTGTCTTATTTCCCCCCTTGGGACCCACAGCACCACCACTTTTTTCAGAAGAGTCCCATCCCAACAGGCTGGATATTGCTTTTATTGTGGAAGGATCTGGCAATGTTGGGGAGGAGAACTTCAATAAAGTCAAGAAGTTCATTGAGAAGGTGGTCACAGGAATGAACGTGGGACAGGAAAATATTCACGTTACAGTCATGCAGTATTCAGAGACTGTCAGTTTGGAGTATTCCTTTAGAGAAATACAGTCAAAGGAAGAAATTATTGAGAAAGTGAGGAGTATACCCTACCAGGGAGGGAGGGCTACCAACACGGGTAATGCCCTCGATTATATTTCCAAACACACATTTACACCAGTGAATGGGGGCAGGCAAGATGTTCCTCACTTGGTATATATGGTGTCATCCAGTCCTTCCACTGATGTTATCACACGACCTCCCAGGAGCATAAATGTTATTCCCATAGGCATAACCCCCAATGCCAATATCCAAGAGCTCAGAAAGATCAGTCAGCCTAATGACCCAATCATCTTGAATAGTTACAACAGACTTATTGAAGAGGCACCTGAATTAGTGCTGCAGTCATGCTGCTCTCGTGGGGTGAGATTTTGGACCGAAATTACGGGTAAGATTGGATGAATTTTGTGTGTGATTTCTTCTTTCCTCTGTTGGGTCTCCTCCATTTACCCTGTGCATCACTGAAATTTGAAGGGTTCCCGTATGTGGTTTGGTATCTTGCGGTCCAAATGCCAAGGAAGGACTATTTATCTTCCCTAGAGGTTGAGGATGCTGCCCCAGTCCAGTAGAACTGAGCCCAGCCCTGCAGTCTGTTTTCTATATGCTCAAAGTCCTTGTGTCCTTTTGTCAGCAAAAAATACAGCAGCTTTCAAACTGTTCTCCAAACTTCCAAGGTTGGAGAGTGCCAGAAGAAAAACATTCTCCTGTCTCTATTCTTATTATTCTTCTCTGCTTAGTATAATGTAAAATTTTACTTCCCCTTTTGTGAAGAGACTTTGTTGGGTTTTTCACATACTTTTTTTTTCTTTTGTTTGCTTGGGGGTGAGGAGGGTATTGTGTTTTGTTTATTTGTTTCTTTTTGCTTTGTTGTTGGTTTGGGTTGGGATTTTTTTTGTTGTTGCCTGCTGTTGGTTTTTGTTTTAGTCCCCTGAGAGTAAAACAAAATTGGTAGAAAAGCAGGAATTGAAATACCCATGAATATCCATATCCCACTTAATATGAATCTCAAGGCTTTCATTAAAGGGGCATCACATATTTTTTCAGTTGGTCATTATCCTGCTTTGTTTTCCCAAAATGCAAGTGGACCTACCCTTTCTGCTCCTACCACGTTAGCAGATGCTGCTTTTGGTTATTATATATAAAATAACTTTTTTTGCTTCCCCTCTCACCCTCAGAGTTGTGCAACAAACCCATGGACATCATGTTTCTTCTGGACGGAAGTTCCAATATCGGAGCATCGGAGTTTGAGGAAATGAAAAGCTTTGTGCGGGCATTTATTGAAAGTGTTGTGATTGGTGTGTATCTGCCTTTCAGCTTAAACACAGAAAGTTGTTTTGTATTCTTTTGCTTGTAGGGGACAAACCAGCTTCTCAGTGGAGATTTTTTATTTCCTAATCTTAAATTGATCATGCCAATCCCTCAGAAAACTGACTGCTCAATGTTCATTTCCTGACCCATGTGGGATGGCTGACACTTTCTGGGTGTGCTAAGCTCACTGAACTTGCAGAGTGTGTACTGATAGGGGGATACACCTCTGATTAGGCCATTCCTTATCTTTTATTATCAGTGCAGCCCCCCGTGGCAGAATGCTTTGTATCCTGCACATCCATGAAGCAGTTTAGGACATTGTGTGGGTTATACCAAGTCCATCTGCATGGCAGGGGCTACACAGGATCCTGTGTTTTCCCAGTAGCATTTAACAAACATGGATTTTTTTTTTTCAATCAGAATTGTATTTTTTTGATCCAGCATTAAACCATTTCCGTGGAGCAACCGCTGTTATTGGTGGTGTTCATAAATGTTTTACAAAGCATTGATAAAGACTCACTGAGCTCTATACATAAATACCTTCAGTAGGAGGCCATGAAGAGAAGTACAGCCAATCATTATAAACAACATATTGCCTGGTTCAATTTTGCAAATCCGGTATTTTAAACTATCTATATAAATTCTCTGTTAATAGTTTTATTCATACTTCTTACATAATGTATAATCAGGATATCAGAGAGGAGCATAATTTGGAATTTCTCTTCATTCCCCTTTGCACGTCAAGCTCCCTGGATTCGCTTTGTCCCATGCACATCACTCTAGTGCTGTATGAGAGAGGGAATTGGGCATGAAATGCTCCAGGGAGCTTGACCCATCTGACAAATGGGGCATCAACCTACCGCTTGTGCAAAACAAGGTGCACATTAAAAAAAACCCAAGGAGAGTGTTTAGACAATTTTGAAGTGGAAAAAGAATAATACTGAATGGAGATCAGTTAAATGAAATTCTCCAATTACTGTCGTATTGATCTGGGCTAAAATACTGCATGCTGACTCCTGATAGAAGAGCAACTGTTTCCAGCAGTACTTGCATATTTTTTCACCAGGGAATAATTCAGTTTTGATCTTTTGAGTGAAAATGCAGTTTTCACACTCTAATGGAAAACCACTGTCCAGTTGTGCCTAATGTAAATCACACCACAACATCTTCTTTAGATTTATTTTAAGACATTCGCATGCACTGCTTAAAGTGTTTATTTTCTGCTTTAGGCAATTCTTCAATTCATGTGTCAGTTCTCCAGTATGCCAGGGGAAATAATCTGGAAATTTCATGGAACGTGCCTCAGGAGACTGACAGGCTTGTAGAGATGGTGCACTCCATCCAACAAAGGGAGCAAGGTCCTACCAGACTAGGTGAGTGATTTTGTGAATATTGATGTTTAAACAAGAGGGGGAATGAAACCCCAAGGAATGCTAAATACAGGGTGGCTGCAAGCACCAATTTATGTCATTGTGGTGTCTTTTCTTGTTAAGGTTCAACCTCTTATTAAGGTTCAATTTTCTATATTAAAATGTATTCATAGGTTACACAAATTATGGCTTCTCTTTAATGTATTTTGGAAATAAGCCTTGAAGTAATGCTCAGGATTTGCATTCATTATCTTTCAAGCAAGCAAAGCATAATTAAGAAGTAAAGACTTCAATCATTAACCTTTCAGTGCTGGTTAGTTGATTAGACATTTAGGAGCAGAACTGCTCGTGCTGACTTCAGGAGCTGCCCTTGTTAGATGTTTGTGCTGAGCCAGTGTAACTCATCCAGTTGAAAAACAGCAAAACAGGAGTTATATTCTGTGCAGTTCACTTCCCTCATCCAAGTTACCATGGTGGTTCCACAGGGATTTGGGCTGGCACAAGACTGGGGGTGATGCCAGAGAGCAGGGAACAAGGATTGCCTAAGGCAACACCTCAGCTGAAGAGTTACTTCTGAAATGCCATCTTCTGTTCCTGACAGACAGATCCACTTCAATTTGCATGTGCTAAAACATCAGAGATTTCCCACTGGGTCTGTGGAAACTTGGTGCACACACAAATATCAGCGGCAGGGCTCAGCAAAAAATGATTCTCCTACAGCATCTTTCACCAGATACCCTGAGAATTTTGTTCTGGATTGGAACCGCATTTACTCTGGCAGCCACCTTGCATCAGGGTCCTATAAGAGTTGAGGAATACACAGATTTTTGGGGTCTTTGGACTGTAAAGAGTTATTTGTACGGAAAAGTGCGAAATAAAACCTGACTTCCATAGTTCGCAGGAGGATTAGCTCTGATTGCTTTCTCAGCCTGGAGAAATAAAAATACCAGATGGCTGATGAGACTTCTATAGGCTCGTTGTGGGATGAATTGTTGCATGCAAATAGATAAGTTTTGTGAAGCCTTCCATGTAATGTGTAGAGAAAGCCACACGGAACTGCAGGATAAACAGAGCAAACATGGCCTTTGGGAAATGAAATGGGAGAGGCAGCCACATGACATCCTCATTAGTGATTTGTTTATGTCTCATTGGAAAATGCTCAGAGACCGTGATCGGGGATGTGGTATAATGAACCAAAGTGGAATAGAGTAGAAGTAGTTCCTCCCAAATGAAGTCATGAAAATGAGTCACTGCGGTGCTGTCCTGCACCCTGTGATGTGTGTGAATGCGGCTGGCTGTGCAGGACACAGCATTCCCAGGAAGTGCACGGTCACTCAGGCCTTTCAGTCTGTGCTCGGGCCTCTGGAAATGCAGAGGCTGCTTGACAAGTGTAAAGGGTCTGGATGCTGCAGTTTCTTAGGAAATCTTTTCTAGCCTTTGCTTGATCTAAATTGACCCATCAAAAATATCATTGCTATCAGCTCAGAGCTGTTTCTTCTTATTTGCTCTGGCTGCCCTGTGGTAGAAGCACAATTCAGTGAGATTTTTATCCCATCTTTGTTGATCCAAATTGTGCTATTTTGGTCCAAAAAGCTATATGTGCAGAGGGCAATTGTTGCTGCCACTGCAAAAGTCTTACTGTAGAAAGTATTCCCTTTCCTGCATAATTTAGCCATAAGGAAACTCCAGGAGAGAGAGATTTTAGTAGCAAGAAGTAATGAAAAACTACCAAGTATTTGAGGGCACAGAAAGAACAAGAAAGAGCAGCCTATACCAGAAAGCTTTCCCATGCTTGTGCAATGGGGCCGTTCAATAACATCAGGCAAATCTTGGCTCAAGTAACCTATCAGGAAGCAGCTCTGGGGCTATTCAGACATCATGAAGTCGTGTACAACTTCACATAAGAAACAACTGAAAAAAGGAAAATAAGGAAACGAAACGCTAAAAGTGATGTGTGCAAGAGAACTGAGAATCACATAAATGTGTCTCTGTTCAGCATTTGTGGGTGTTTAGGAGAGCCACAGGGAGCAGATTGAGCAATCCCTACAGTAAATACTGCTTAACACTTTATAAAAACATTATTTTGCTTCCTTGTACCTCTAGTAAAAGTCGCTCATTTAGGCTGACATTTTCCTGCCTCAGCCTCAAAATTTGGAGGAAGTATGGTCTATGTGGCTCAGCTGTATAAAAGCATCATTAGGGAAAGGAATGTTCCACCTGCCCCCTCCAAGAAAAAAAAAATCTTAAACATTTTTCCTGAAACTTTCCATCATTATTAATCATATTTGATTAGCAGCATTCAGCTTTGTTGAATAAATGTCTTTCTTCTAAACTTCCCCTGTGCTTTTGGAAGCAAAGGCTCCCCATAGCGCTTTTCTTTCGTCAGATCTCTCCCCAGCTGAGGCACTCAATATGGAATTTCCAAAATCTTGCCCCCCATCACCCAAGGACAGCAGCTGTCCTGATCAGAGGGTTCCCACCCACTGACAAAGACTTTCACTTGTTCCCCACAGATATTTCTGAACTGGTGGTGCCATCTTTTTGAGCCAGTTTTGGGTGCCACTAATATCTTCCCTGAGCCGTTTTAACTCACTGTCCTTCAGGGATTTTTTTGCTTGCTTGTTTTCTCTAGTTCGTTTCTTACAAGGTTTGTGAGTTGAATGAGCTCCTGGTGGAGCCTGGGATCATCAGAAGCTGAAGCCCTTCTGATCCACTGGGATCGTCAGTGGTAAGAGAAATGCAGGATTTGTGAGCTGCAGAGACAGGAAAGCAGAGGAGAGGTTCTTAGGGCCTGTTCCATTCAGTGGTGTTGGACTGACAGGTTTGTGCTGCTCATGAAAAGTTCAGCCATTCTGTTAATCAGTGTGCGTTAATGGCAAAATATCAGTGTGCCAAGAACTGACTGCTTAAAGCACTGTGGGATCAGTTTTCAATAGCTGATTTGTTTCAAAATTAAAATAATCTTCTATTTTCAGTTAAAAACCCCAATTCAATGGCAACTGAAGACCCTAAATTAAGATATAAAGACCAACTTCAGGATTATGGACCTGGTCTAGTAGAAGGTGTCCCTGTCCATGGCAGGGGAGTTGGAATGAGATGATCTTTAAGGTCCCTTCCAGCCCGAACCGTTCTGTGATTTTGTGATTCTATGATTTTCGTTGTTCCTGGTTAGACAAGTCCTTGGTTAAAAAGTTGCAATTTGGAATACCCACCATCCAGACAGTGTTGGCTGCTTCTATATCACTCCTGAGGAGCCATTCCTTTTTTGTTTCTTTCCCAGGCAGCCTTCAGGACTTGTGGGTGATTAAGATCTCTTGTAGGACTATTTTTTGGTCAAGATGTTGCAGAAATGTTAGAGAAACCACTGAGGCCACTTAAGGCACTGATTCACAAGTTCCCAGCAGGAACCTCCATCTAATTGGAATCCCCTGTCTGTCACAACTCCACAGACCCTCACGGGGGCGTTACATTTCATTCCTTGTTTCAGACAAAATTAAATAAAATAATTGCAAAGGTTGCTCTTAGGAAGTTTTTGCTTTCCCTGAGGCATCCAGCAAAACATTAAATGTCTGTGTGTTCCAGATTGGCTGATTCTGGGATGAATCTTCATTTTTATTTATTGGATATATTTCAAATATTTCTAGGGCACCTTGTGCTCCTTCAGTTAATTCCATGATGTCCATGATTGCTCCCAATCTAATATTTGTGGTTCAGATTAACATGCCTTTTTACACATTTTAACTCTTCCATCCAAATCATTAATGAAACTATTCAATAAGGCAGAATCTAGTGTAATTCCCTGTAGACTCCCAGTAAACACCTCCAACCCTACTCAACAGATTGTCTTTTGTCCTTAAAGCTTGTTTATGTCCATTTAATCAACTTGCAGTCCTTGCAGGAACCTCTATATGAACCGTTCTGAGTTGTTGCTTCAAAATACAAGTCTAAATTTCATCAGATGTCAAGTCAACCAGGAAAAGGCTCTTAAAAAGCCTTTCCTGAATGTCAGAATGTCAGCATCAAATGCTCATAGTCATTGTTTAATGATTATTCCAAGCATGAGCTCTGAAGGATGGGAAGAAGGTGTAGTTCTGTGCTGGCAGCCTTTGGAATGACTGACCTGCCCTTTATAAAGTAGCCTGTATGGTTCAATTGGGCTTTTGTTTTCCCTTTTTATTTATGTCCATTTTTTTTCTCTGGACATGCCGAACAAGCGGCACTCATATCCTACTGACTGAGCTGGAAGACAGCTGGGGGCTCACCACCTTTGGTGGGCTGAGGAAGGGGCTAAAATGGCTGAAAACAACCTGGGCTAGAGGGAGGTGTCCCTGTCCATGGCAGGGGGCTGGAACTGGGTGATCTTTAAGGTCCCTTCCAACTCAAACCATTCTGGGATTCTCTTTATGTTTCCATGCTATGAACAGTCTTTCCAGTCGTAATACAGCCTTGTGCTTGGTGTTGTTTAACTCAGTGTAAACATTTATATTTCCTTTATTGGTATGAAAATGTCAGGTTTCTGTTGTGTTGCAGTCTCACAGTATGAAAATGTTCGGGTTGGTTGATTTTGGAAGTCAATAGTTGTTATTGTGGCCTCTGAGGGATTTGGTATTTCCCTCCGTGGTGAGATGGAGAGACGAAGAGCTGAGAAGGGACACCTTCCAGCTTGGAATGAGAACTTTCTGAATCCCTCTAGCATGACAAAAACGTTCATTTGATCATGTCTTCAGACACCTGGCTCTTTCCTCTAGATCTGGCTTCAAAATAAAGGGAGAAATCCAAAGTGTTTTTACTACACGAAACCAATGTTTCCGTGCATTAAATTGAGTAACTGCTTTTGGGGCCTTTGAAATAGTCGCTGGTTCTATTGCAGTGGTAATTGATTTTTTTATGAGAAATTATAAAAGTAATGGATTTTTTCAGTTTGCAAATATGTGTGGAGTTTCTGAACATTTCTAGAATTAATGTGAGTAGAGGAGAAATGGAGCTGGTGGGGCTGCTGACCACACCAACCACACAAAAGTCAAAGGGTCATTAAAGAAAACGGACAAACACAGAAATTTCAAGTACTTTTCACAAACGAATGAAAAATCATTTGTGATTCTTACTGTGCAAAAGTTTAGCCTAAAATAGATTTGAAAGTTAAAAACTGAAATACTTTTTTTGGTAATTATTTGTAGGGCCAAAGGGAAAGGAGTCAATCTTCTGGCACAGTGACTGTACTAGAGCAATCTCAGGGATTTTGAATATAGTCATATTAATTTGCTGTATTTTGTTTCATTCTTAGTTGTTTCTAGCTAATGTGCCATTCTGTACCTAATATTTACCTTAACAGACACAAAACCATCTGTAGAAAGGATTGTGGGACAGCTGGGTAGTACATGAGTTCATACCTGAGGTTAGTTATTTTTTGTGCTCAGGAATAGTAGATTGTGAAAAGGAATCGCCATCACCCAACAAATAATGGTGTTTTAAAATGTGTTTTGTTGCAAGTAGAAAAACATTCAAAATTTCAAGGTTTTCACTGAATATCCAACTGCTGTTGCTATGTTATAGAATCACTGAATGGTTTGGTTTTGAAGGGACCTCAAAGATCATCTCGTTCCACCCCCTGCCATGGGCAGGGACACCTTCCACTATCCCAGGTTGCTCAGAGCCCCATCCAACCTGGCCTTGGACACTGCCAGGGATGGGGCAGCCACAGCTTCTCTGGGCAGCCTGTTCCACTGGTGCCTCAGGACCCTCTGAGTAAAAAAATTTCTTCATCACATCAAATCTAAATCTCTCCTCTTTTACTTTAAAACTATTCCCTTTGTCCTATCCCTACCTGCCACTATAAAAAGTTGCTCTCACTCTCTTTTGTGAGCTCCCTTTAAGTACTGTAAGGCTGCGGTGAGGTCTCCCTGGAGCCTTCTCTCAGCTGAACAATCCCAGCTCTGCAAGCCTTATCAATAATCAATGTGGTGAGTGAGATTCCTAAGGGTTGTCCATGCTTGCAGCAGCTTGGGCAAAGGATTTTTGCTTCTGTCACAGAAAAGGTGTGGGTGACATGGTGCAGGAAGACATCAAATACGAAGTGTTGAGGTGTGCTAAGGTGTACTAGGGCTGTGCTGATGAATTATCTACAGGCTGGCTTCCAGTGTTTTACAAAGGCATTTGTTATTATAAATTGTACAGTGAATTCCTCAGGCAAACCTATTTTTGCTCCACAGATACTGCAGATTACTCAGAGGAAATACTCTTTCAAGTGTTTATTATTCACCAGTCACTGTTTGCCCCGAATGTCACATCAGTCACCCGGTTTCATTTCTACTTCCTGACCTGATAACTTCCAAGCCCAAAGGAGCTTTTAAGAAAGCTGCATATCATGCTTCCCAGTGTAAATATTTGCGCAAATACATGTCTAAATACAAGTACTAACAAAGTGCTCTCTTGCTGAGGTCATAATTATCAACAAAAATTTGCCTGAGTGTTCACAGCTGTTAAATGAAGGGGCAGCAGCTTCATTTTTAAGCCAATTAGTGATTTGGTAGCTCAGGTAGAATTTCTATGCATGTTCTGTGGGGTTTGGTGTGGCTTTTTCGTTCTGTTTCTATTTTAATATGGATCACCCAGTTGTACTATGGATTACACAGAGTTTAAATTTCGGAGAGGTTGCTGGTAGTGTGGAGTCAAGATAGGTTTTTCACACCCGTAGGGAAAGTTGATGAAACTAGGGAAGCACTAGATCTTCTCTAGTAGCCGAGAGCAACTTGTGTGAGCAGCTCGGGATGATGCCAAGCTGTGGATCAGCTCGCCACTGGATGTCAGTGTTGCTCAGCAGTTGGAAGCAGGAATATAATCTCCACAATGTCTTCTGTCCTTTAGTGATGGCAATACTTCTGGAGAAGGTAAATACTGAAGTGAGGAGCATAACTTTGTTATCATGGCTAAGGAAAGGTAGTAAAGTTCCCATCACAGCAGAGACAGGGATGGTCTAGAGATGGAGCTAAGGATGGTCCTCCTGTGTTGGGATGTCTTAATAATACTGGAAGGTTTTTAATAGCTGAGATTTTTCATGTAGCTGCAATAAATCAGACATTAAGAGTCCTTTAAGAATAAATATTTTTCACTACCTACTAACATAACACACTAAAGCAACGTAAGATTTACTTTTATAGTCTCCTGTGACTTTTCTTTTATATCTCTCATTTCTCTCTTCATTTCTTCCTAGGAAATGCCATTGATTTTGTGGTCCAGAATGCGATGTCAGAATCCCACGGGGGCAGACCCAGTGCATCGAAGGTCGCGATCGTCATCGTGTCGGGGAGCTCACAAGATGATGTGGAGGCTGCTGCACGTTCTGCAAGACTCAACAGTAAACCTCGTTTCACTGTCACTGTTTTTAAGTAGAGCTGTTGCTTTTTAAGTAATGACCTAGAACAAAAGATAGAAAATTAAGACACCGGTGTGCGTTCATGGAAGTTCTGGAGTTACTGTGCGTAATGTGGTGAGGAACAGACCTGAACAAAATGTGCCCTGTGAAGATGCCCTTGAGTTACTGGGAAATTCAGGACCAGTTAAGGCTGAGCAGCTTCCACAGGGCTCACAAATCAGTAGCATTTCATTTTCCAAGATCCCATGAGTAGACAGGGATAACAGAAACGTGGTCTAATATAACAAATTCAATATTGTCGCAGTGCAGTGAAACTTGAAAGGTTCACAATAATAATAGCAATAACCATAATCATAAAGATAATAACGATAATAATAATAATTAGAAGTTTTGATCAGATTCTGGACTGACCTCTACAGGAGTATACTTTTGCTATCAGTGTGCTGCCTGATGATTTTTCGAGTTTTCTGGCTGTTGTTTGTGTACCTCAGCTTCCTCAGGTGTTCAGCTGAGGAACTTTGACTTCCTTTGAAGGTTGCTCTGGGAGCTATTGAATAAGGCATGAGCTGTATAACAGCTATCAACTGTTATTTTTAATTAAATGGTTTGAAAATAATCCAATTTGCTGTGTAACTGAAGAAAGAACACAGCATATTGAGACTCTTCTTTTTTTTTTTTTTTCATTTGAAAAGAGTGAAGATGTTGTCATTAAGTCTGCAGCTGTGTTTTGTTGCCCATGAATGATCTTATTATGCTTGGGACTAATAGAGCTCATCTTAGCTAACAATGTGATTAGAGCAGCACCATTTCAGCCCTTAGCTGCCTTTAGCCAATGTGGGGGAATGATGCAAGTAAAACATGAAAATTAAGTGTTGGAGAAAAACTTTTCCAAGTTCTTTTTTTTTTTTAAGAAGCAAATGAAAAAAATAAAAATGATATAATCTTTAGGTCAGAAAAGACCTTTAAGATTGTCATGTCCAACCATTAAGGCAGTACTGCCAAGTCCACCACTAAACCACGCTGCCAAGTGCCACATCCTTTAAATACTTCCGGGGATGAACGCTCCACATCCATGAGCAATGATCTTCTCCTGTGCCTTGCCTGTTTCAAACCTTTCCTTCTCTTTTCCTAGGGGTATCCCTGTTCCCAATTGGTGTTGGGAACAGATATGATGAAGGGCAGCTAAGGACTTTGGCTGGGCCATCTGCTGCTAACAGAATCATGAAGCTCCAGAATTTTGAAGATTTATCCACTATGATCACATTGAACAGTGAATTTATCAAAAAAGTGTGCATGGGTAAGTCCAAAAGTTGTGGCCTCATGTCTGGAGCATAACACAAAAATTGAAATGCAAAGCCAGGATGACTTTTCTTGATTTTAGAAGGCAATCAGATGTTCCTTTGTTGGTGTTTCCCTGACAACCATCACAAATGCTGACCTAGACCACCACCATCACTTAGGTGTGAAAAAAAATCAGAGCCCTTTCAAGATGTATCCAGTTGCTCTTCCAATTAGCCCAGTTCCAACAAGGCTTTTAGGACTGCCTAGGCCTGACTTTTCAAGCTACTGTCTCGATAAAAATCAGTCTTGATAAAAATCTTGGTAATCAGTACTTAGGACTGGTCAGTAACTGAACGACATCAGGAAAGTTGAAGTTGTCATGAAAGAATGGGGCATGTTTCAGAAATGTTGTGAGTGAAGATTCCAAGTTATGTGTCTTTCAGACATTGTTATGTGTATGTCTACAGAAAATTCAGCCAAAATAGAAGGCAAAAAGAAAAATAATAAAGAATTAGCTTTCCCAGGGAAACAAATACTGGGAAAAAAAGGTGTAAAATGTTTTAAACAAGCATTCATTTATTTGTAGATGCCAGCACTTCTCCTCTAAGGAACCTTGCTTCAACATTGACCAGGATTTTACTTCTTTTGCCTCTTTGGCTGGTGTGGATATAGATACTTATCCCTCATCTTGTTGTTGTTACTCGTGTTACAGTAACATCCACACGTTCTCACCACAAGCCACTGCCTCATGGTGTTAGTCATTGCACAGGTTTTTGCCAGCATTACGAGGGCTTAGTTACATCTCCACTACAATAAATGGACTTTTTTGCAGAGCCAAGGACCTCTGAGAATGAGGAAGTTGCAGAGTGTTCACAGCCCAGCTTGGAGATATCCGATCAGCCTCCGTTGGGATCACTTCTGGCGTTTTAAAATCTCTCCAGAGCATCAAACAGCTGCCATTTTCTAGATTTAAACAGCTGCCATTTTCTTTCCTCTCTTTTAAAATAAGCTTTTAAAGATGCATTTCCTCTCTTCACACTGTAAAATATGTGATTTTTCTTGCTGTAAATTACATTGATCCAAGCTATAGGATGGGAAGCAGGAATTTGGAACCGGTAACTATTTTCTTATTGCAATCTGTGCTATAACCTGTCAGTACTAGAAGTAAAAACTTTGTATATTTTATGAAAGCTTTTCCAACAGCTCAAAAAGCCTTGTACTATAGACATCTTCAACACCTAAAATCTGAGAAATTTAGCTCTCCCTTTTGCTGATGGTAAAGACTTTGCTAGGGGGTGAAAAACTTTTTTTTTTTTTTGTGGTGGGGATTTTTTTTCCTGTTTGTTTTGTTCTATATAAATTTCATGCAATCTGTAAAGTATAATTTTCCCCTCTAGTCTCATACAGTTGGATTTCTTGTGCAGAGGGAGTCTTGCCTTTTGTATGGAAGTGTACCAAAAATAATACCATTAAAAAAAGGTTTAAAAGAGTTCCTAAATGATTTCAAAATACATTACTTATCCTGGAAAAGACAGAGCAGAGAGTGTATATAGGATAGCATAGTCTAGTATTCTACAAAGAGTTTGCTAGTCAGGGTTTTAATATCCCAGATACTTTGTTATGCCACAGTACAAATACGAAATTGCTCCCAAAATATCTTCAGGTATGTAGTGAGAGCACACAAACATAGAAACTGCAATTCAGTGGGTACCCTGTGACCATTTAACTGATTCTATGAAAAAAGTGCTCATCACAGTCATGCCTGAGTGTAAGTGATGCCTGAGGTGGCCACCTAAAAAACAGAGACTAGACAGGAATAAGGGAATGAAGGTAGGTATTTATTTGAAGGGCCTTCAAAGGTATACCCTGGGCAGGCCAAAGGCTACTCCCAAGATGGACCCTGAGTCATGAGTTCTTCACACTTTTATAAGTTTGATCTATTTGCATATCAGGGTTAATTGTCCAATTACAACCCCAGTTAATGATGTAACCACCCCAAGTTTGCCCTCATCTTCAGAGGCCTTAGTTTACATATTTTGGGGCCTAGGACAATCTGGGTGTCCTTGGAGAGCAAACCTTGAATGGCTTGTTATGTCCAACTGGCATGAGAGAACAGCAGCTAACAGGCCACAAGAAACTTCAGAATTATACACTAGGCAGTACAGGATTTGAAAAACATAGATGTTAAAACTTAAGGCATCATAAGGAAACAGAATTTGAGTGTTTTTATTGCAGCTGTTTGCATAGATGTGCTGTATCGATCTTCCTACATTTAATAAATGTGGGTGTGGAAATTCTCATTACCTGCCAATTCCCAGGAATATTCTCAATGGATCATGATTCTGAAGTCAGGCTGGACTCTGCCTCAGAGCTAAAGCCGTGTTCATCCTTTAAGTGCCATCTGGACAGAGCTGTATCTGTTCAAGGAGTGCTGTAGAATTGCAGCCCAGTTATTGCTCACAGAGTATTTTGGGACTACTGTCATTGTTTATGCCTTTTGTGACTTGTTCTGGTACACTTTGGACAAATACCTGCAGTCTTCAGGTAGGGATTCACACATTCTAGCACAAAACCCCACAAACTTCCCACAGCTTAAATCAAGTTTTTAAGTGAGCACTATGTATTTTGGTGACCACCACTTAAAAGGCTGGATAAGGGAGTGGGATGACTAAAAAAATGTCTACTTCTCTTTCAGACCCCGTCAGAGAATGCATAGATGAGGATGGAAACAAAAAGAAAGTAAGTGCTTTGCCTGAGTTGGCCATCTGGCTTTTAAGTTGCAAAGTTTGTGCAAGAACATGAATATCTTCACAGATAACCTGAAACAAAAAGTGTGGGACAATATTAAGAATGCTTTTGGAGGAGGAAAATGTTGGCTTTTGAACTGGTGGGATAACTTTGCACATAGAGGAGGCTTCCTCTAACAACACCTCATCTTGCAGAGTGCTGAATGTTGTTGAAGTCAGTGCAGAACCAAAAGCTGTGACAGTGTTTTTCTTCCCTGACAACAAAAAATGCATTTCCATCTCCTGGTGAGAGGACTTCTGGGACAGCTACACATGGCCAAAATAAAGGTGCATGTGCAGGGGCAACGTCATTGTCCAGCCCCTGTCCTTCTGCTAAAATTACAAATCCCTTGTCCCTATGACAATTTAACAGGAAAATAATTATTGTGTAATAGTTGTGTCTCTAGGGAAAATCATCTCTTTAGCAATGGAATCAAGTTTCTTGGAGTTTGTTTGTGCTAAAGTTCTTATTAATCCTGAGAAAATGCTCAGAAATGTTAGTAAACTTGTCTGATGTCTCAAAAGTGATCCCACTCTAAGAAAGTGATGTTCCAGATGTTATAAATGGTTTAGGTTCTTCATCTCAGGTAAAATGCCAAGGTTTTTGAGAGTATATGATACTTCATGCATTTAAAAATATTAGCGTAAGCTGGTGCCGTGTTTTCTAGAAGGGATCAGTTATAAGTTCTACTCTAGGATTTATCTTGAATTTCCAGTACATAAAAAATATTCCTTTGATTTTTCCCTTGTGAAGACATGACTGTGAGGAAGGATGTGGCTAATAAATGAATATGAATTATCTAAACACAGGAAATATATCAAAGCTGCCTTACATGGTTGGCCTCAATCAGCTGATCAGAACACAGAAAAGCTTTAGCTAAATCAGACACTAGCCATGATCTGATGGCCTTGAGGCTGACAGCTTAATTAAGAAAAAAACCCCCAACAAACAAAAACTAAACTTGAAAAGCTATTTTTATTAAAACAAAAAATAATCCGATTCTTGTCTGCAGTTTGAACTGCACGTGTCCAGGCCTCTGGGCTCCTAGAAGCAGACACAGGTATGTGTAGATAAGTGCTGGGAAGGCTAAACTTGAATTTCAGACATGTCAGGTTTCATTTTTGGGGGTGATAAACTTAAAGCACAATTTCCGTTCTGGCTAAAATGCTTTTAGAAGGAAACAGGCCGGGCTCCAGTCCATATAAAAATGAACCACACTTTCAAATGGCAGCCTTTAGGGGGATTTTGAGTTGCCTCTTCTGTCAGCCAGGAAAAATAGGTGTTAGAAGGCACTGTGAGGCCACAGCCTTCTGGAGCATCCCGTGGAGCCTACAGGACACCATGGAAGTTCCTGCCTTTTTGCTGCAGCATCCTCTGCTGCCTCACTGGCTCTAAGGTGCCACTGTTCTGTTTCCCCTCTCCCAGCACAGCCCACAAATCCACAGGGAGGAAGAATTGAGGCTCTTCCTTCCCTGATTCAGAAAACACAGGCTTTTATATTGGATTCATAATCTTTCAGATGTTGCTCAGAGAATTCTTGCAGGAGGCTCAGCTCCCCAAGCGGGATGTCTGTGATGCACCTGGAGATGGTGGGAACTGATCTCTTGCAATTTGTGAGGAAACCCGAGTTCTCAGGATCAAAAAATCTCGTCCTAAATCCTATCAGCATCGGGAATAATATGATTTGTTACTTCTTCTCGGTTTGTTATTACCCCTACCCTGGAAGTGACTATAGAAGGAATAGTCATGATTCAGGTCATTGTTAGTAGCAGAAGGACAGCAGATCAAATGTGCTGGGTCAGGCCAAAAATCCATCCAACCCCCTGTATTGTGTGGCCAAAAATAGGAGCCAGGGAAGGAATGTTAATAAATATGTATAAAAATTTCCCTGAACTGTCCTAACCATGAGCAATTTGTTACTCAGAGACACCCTGAGCTGCAAGTGACACCTTTCTGTATTTGATAGTTCTTGATAGTTTTGTCCTCCATGAGTTTGTTCAGTAATTCTTTGAATCCTTGGAAATTTTTAGTACTCATCAGATCCAGTGGCAAGGAGTTGCAGGAGTGCCAAACATAGGCTATCTAAAAAGCCACTGGTTTCATGTTTTCATTTGCCAGCTGACAGAATATCAGAACAATTATGATAAATTAAGGAGGTTTTAAAATATAATTAATTTTCATTGTTAGTCTTCTTTTGAAGTTTATAAGCAGGCATAAAGGTGATAATAGAAGTGTATGTCTTGTCTTATAATAGTAATTTCCTCATGAACTGAGCTGTAGAGCAATCTGCATTTCTAGGCTGTTTAAGGTGGCAAAAGCCACATTCCTAAGCTATTGCCATGGCTTTTCCAGGATTGTTCAGCTCATGGTTTAAAGAGCAGACAAACAAACAAATAACCTAATCTAAACTAAGAGATAACAGCCAAGGGAGCTGTTGAGGTGCGTGGGTCTCTCTCCTGCAGATGCACAGCAAGACACAGAGTGTGCATGTCCGGGTCTGTAGGTTCAGAGCTCCCTCAGAGAGGAAGTCTGAGGCTTCCTGCAGTGTCCTGGCAGACTTATCCTTCACAGCTTTGAAACCCTGATTTTGCTTTCCTTTCTGTCCTGCTTTTGCTCCTGCAGTTTCATATCAATTGGGATTTAAGCTTTCTTTGTCTTCAGAGTCCCTGTGTTTTCCCCTGCACCAGGATTCTTGGGGTCTTTTTATCCCTCGACTTTTTTTAAAATTTGTTTTAATGTATTGTGGTTTGCTTTTCTTGTCCAGCTCTTAGATATTTTCTAATAAATGTCCTGTTAAAGAGTGAAATAAGACCAATTAAATATGTATGGAAGCCAGACTTGCACAGCTGTATATGTACCCTTCCAGGTGCTCCACTTTCAGTGAGTTGCAGGAGAGACAACTGTAATTAAAAAACATTCTATCTCTTCCTATATAAGTACATTTGCCATCCTTAAAGCTCCTCTTGTTACTTTTTCACAGCTTCCTCTAGGCTCACAAGCCTGAAAAAAGTATTAAGCAACTTCCAGTTGCCTTCTCAAAGTCCTGAAACGTATAAAACAAGTCCAGTAAATTAAATTGCATTTAATACGTAACTTTTTGTGGCTGAAAATCTGCCAGCTCTTGTTTAGACTTGATGGTATCCCGTAGCTCAGAGATACAGAGAAATACTTTCATAATGACAAGAATCATCTGTGAATTACATGTTACCTAGGTATTTTATCCCTTTTTTCTTCTCTTTTATGGGAATGATGGTTAAACTGAGAAGGACAGGATGGGAGATGGCCATGCCCAGTTTCATTTCTCTTTTCTTCGCCACATTTCTGCTTGTGAAAATCAGGAAATGTTACCCAGCTTACAGAAGCACTATCTCACTTGTACTGGTGTTTCTGAACTCATCTCTGCAGAGAGAGCTCTGGGAAGTGCTGTTTACCACATTTGGGGTATTCCTGGGAATGCACACCTCAGGGATGAACACTGTTTTAAAACTCATTCATTATGGACTTTAGAGCTCTGCAGGATTGGGGGCCAGAGAGCTCAGCTTTTTGCAGATAGGAATCTCGAGACACCTCACATCTATTTCTCTGTCATTAAATAGTACATGATCCTGGTACCTTAAAATTTAGCCTGTCCTTTAGAAAACAGGAATATATTTTACATTTAATTCTTTAGCTCTAGAAATCGACTATGTACATCTAATAAAACTGATCTGGTAAAGGAACAATTTCCCTTTGGGAGGAAAGGAGCTCTTTTAAAGTTTCAGAGTTGTTGATAAAATAACCACAATATTCCACGCTTTCCTAGTTTGGAACAAATATTAATTCCTGCTGTGCTCTGACCATCTGTGGCTTATGAAAACTAAGGGATTTGAAATTTAAAGTAAAGCTGAGGGCAATTCTTTGTTGACTCTGCTCTCCATGCATCTTGTAGGAGGGTTAAGCTGTGGTTGGAGCAAAATATCTCCTCTTGTAGACTGTTATCTTTAGCTTGGAATTTCAGCCTGCTTCTTAGTGTTCCTAATTTAAACTTTCTCATCCTCATGAAGTCCTCAATACACCGCATTCCAGTATTTATTTTTCCAAGGCTAATGTGAGTAGCACTGCTGTCAGGGTCACTTCACTTGCTGGCTGTAATTCCGTGACACCAGCCTGACTTTGCATTTTTGGTTTCAATTGTCGCACATTTGTGTTTCCCTCCCTAGCCTGGTGATAAATGGACATTACCAGACCAGTGCCACACTGTGACGTGCTTCCCGGGAGATTACACCGTTCTGGAGAGCCACCACATCAACTGTGAGAAGATGCCAAAGCCTGTGTGTCACAGCAACCTTCCTGCTGTTAAGGTGGAGGAAACTTGTGGCTGCCGGTGGATGTGCCCATGTGAGTATCTGTCCGTGTGTGCCTCTCCCTCCCCATCACCTGAAATATTTGACCACAAATGTAATGCTGAGTGGAGCTTCTCAGCCACTGAACACTTCAAAGGTGACCAGGGTGGGAGGAATTGCTGTTTAATTGCCGTACAGTGATTTAAACAAATAATTAGGAGCACAAGAGCCTCACTGATGCCAGAATGCCTAATGCTGCTTGAAAGTTCAGGGCAACTCTGAGCTTATTTTTTGCATTAGAAGAACTACAGTGTTTCATCGGAGAATCTCACACTCAGTTTCCAAAGCTGTGTGAGCTGGGAAGGAGGATGTGTGGAAGAAACCAGGAATTTATCTTGGCAAGCTGTAAGCAAGCGATGTATTCTTGGTTCATCTCGGGGCTTGAAGGTTTAACCTGCCCTCAATCGAACAGGTGTAGTACAGAAACATCAATTAAAAATTCTCCCTGCCTCCAGATAACCTCACACTGAGGTTCTGAGCAGAAAGCTGAACACTGCGTGATTGGTGCCTTGGCTGGGGTAAGAGGAACAGGAATTAACTGCATCCACTCACTTTTACAGGGTTAGGGGGATGCAGCCCTGAGGCTGGTGAACCTTTTATTAAAAAATAAGTGGGTTTAAATCTAAATAGATATGCTTACCTCCTAAAAGTAGATCAGAACCATATATATATATATATATATATACACACACCTCCTCTTCACAACATATAATCTCAATTTAAAATGTCCTCTGCTGAGCTGGCTGATTTAAGAACTATTTCTTTCAGCCACTGCTTGAAATACCAAAGCTCATAGCTGCATTTCGATCCCTGAACTCTTAGACATACAAAATTTTTTACACCCCGAGTTTTGGCATTTCCTAAAAGTGCATTTGATTATCTAAACCCTTTAAATCTAACATTTCTGGTTTGCTGCAAGCATTTTGAAAAAGTAGCAATATTTTAGTTGGACAGTCATAAGTATTTCATAATGTTTAAAAGATAGTCTTAGTGATACCTACCCATAAGAAGTGCATCTTTATTGAATTTCTTGATCCTAAGCACATGGATAGCAACACGAGGGCATTGCTTTTGGCTTGCAAGACATACCTTCATCAAAAACCTTCTGAAAAAATGAAATGAAAATGACCTTTCATACCATTAGCTGATTGTCATGAAAAGCCCTATAGAGCACTGGAGTTGTTTAAGATGAGCTAACAACTGTGTATCTCTTTATGAATTTAATGAGCCATGATACCTAATATTTTTGTTCCAAAGGTGGTCCAACTTGTGAGGGGAAAGTAAAAAGTTTTTATGTCACAGAAGGAGGGAACAAAAAATCCCCAACCCACCCCAGCTGATTAAAAAACCCCATGGGTCAAGTCCTCTTCTTTTAATGATTGCTCAGTGCAACCAGGGTGATTCTGTGCCAACTGAAGCAACATCTGTAGCAGCTGGAAAGGTTGATTCTGATGCTGTGTGAGACAAAACTCACAGCAATCAGAAAAGCAGAGATGGGCATGACAGAGGAGGTGCTGAGTAGGAGCTCAGTGTGAGGCAGCATCTCTCTTGTTATGGAAGGAGGCTGGTTAGAGCACCCGTGAAAATGCTGCTAAATTGACTCATGATTCACTCATTTACAGAGCTAAAACACAATTTCCAGCCATGGCTTGGCAGTGTGGGTCGTGTGACAAATGCTTCTGCAAAGAGGAAGTCCTTGAAAAAGGGTTCTTAGGTCATCTGAGTTCAGAGGATGGTTCAGGAGTTACCCTGCAGAGGTGCTTGCTTGCTGAACAGGTTACAGATTTTACAGCAGCATGACTTGTAATGTGATTCATGGCTCTTGGATTACTTTGAAATGGATCACATTAGTGCATTTTGTACTACAGAAACCTATGAGAAATTTAAAAGGATTCCCATTATCCTTAATTATTTTTTTAATATCCATGAATAAATAAAGATTGAGAAACATGGTTTTATTGCTAACTTGTTTAATTGTTATTTATACATGATCTTTATAAGTAGTTACAGTAAAGTATCTGAAGATGCTCCAGTGCTCCAAAGGGAGCTGTCCCTTCCTTCCTCTCTCTGGTTGCTGTTTTTCCTGGGAAATTAAATTTGAAGGTCATTGAATAGGAAACAGATTATTCTCAGCTCTCAGCTACAAGCAAAGTACTGAATTATTAACAATGGTAATTTTCCTCCTTACATGTTTTGCTGGCGTTGCTTTTATCGTCCTTATTATCCTTTAAACGAGATTTGAAAACACATGAGCCAGAAGCATCAGGTTTTATTTTGGTTCTTCTGGGGTTATAATCCTCCTTGTTTTCCAGTTTTTGAAGACAAGGAAGTGTTTATAACCCAATGACTAGGACACTGAGCTCTCAGCTGGCCATTGGTTCATCCTGTGCATATTATTTCTCTGCAGTTTTCCTGTTTCCAGTCTGAAAAACAAAGTCCCCGAGTATCAACTTGTGATGTGTTTGATAAGGGTGAAATAGTGTTATTTGGAATCAAATGTAACACTGTACAGAATATAATGCAATGCAAAGGTTGAACAGTGTGTTACAGTTTTTCTACTAACAGGAAAGGGATTTTCCCTGTTTTATTTTTACATAAAATCTATTACTAGATCATATTCCATGTAAATAAGTTTCAGGCAAAAGGATTTTCTACAAGTTTATCCAAATCTTTTATAATACTTATTGCTCCCAGACAAAGATATTGCAAAAAACCTCTACATGTGATGAAGTATTTACCAAAGTTTCTTGTCAATGATTTGCTGCAGCATTTGCAGTTCCACCTTTCTCTCTTAAATAATTGGTTCCCCATGCCCACAACAGTTGTGAAGAAATAGTAAAATTTAAAAGCAAATGCCTACGTGGTTTTTTTTTGTTATTGTTTATTTTCAGGTGTCTGTATAGGAAGTTCATCTCAACATATTGTCACTTTTGATGGGCTGAACTTTAAGCTGACTGGCAACTGCTCCTACACCTTGTTTCAAGACTTGCACCATGATGTTGAAGTCCTGCTCCATGAAGGTCCATGCAGAGCAGCACCCAGGATGAACTGCATGGACTCCATCGAAGTGAAGCATCGTGGTGTGGCAGTGCAACTCTTCAGTGACATGGCAGTAAGCAAACACCATGAATTCATCTGTGCATTGTCTGCTCACGCTGCAGAATTCAGGTTGTGGGGACAAATTTGTTCCCTTTATCCAGTTTCAGCCTATTTTTAACATCTCTTCTCCATTTCATGATACAATCAGTGTTCATATAATGAGCCAGACATGTTTCTCGTGTTGTTCTCCTCCTTGTGCTGGTGTGCCAGTGTTAAGGACATGGGATTTGGCAGTGTCTCCCTGACACTTCTGCCAGAAAGGCAGGGTTACAGACAGGACATACTGCACTCTGATTCTCCTCTTTTGGCAGAGGTCCTTCACTCTGCGTTTGGTCCATGGGAGAGTGCTCTGTTCCTCACAGAGCTGTGCCTGACTGGCCAGCTGAAGGTCTAGGGAGGAGTTGCTTCTCACCTTGTGTGCAACTGGACCTCAGCATTAGAAGAAAGAGCAGCTTAGTATGCATTGCATCTGTTTTATAGACAGAGAATATTCAAACTCAACCAATTTTTCAGCCTCTGTTTGCTCAGACATACAGGAGTTGGTTAACTTGCCAAAATGATCCCTTCTGACTTGTGTATCAAAATAGGGTGGACCAAAACACCTGCACCCAGTTCTGCAGGGTGCTGGACAGCCTTTACTTCCGCTGAGGCAGCATTTGAACTTCACAGCATGAGGTTGTTTGTCTGTAAACATGTGATTCTCAAAGAGTGCACTTATATAGGAAAATGTTGAAAGAGTTGTTAATGTAATTCACAGGATGAAGGTCAAGTATTTCTGTATGTTTTTAGACTCAACAGAAAACTTCAGCTGGCAAAATTGATCCTTATGTCCAGATTCAGTGGGATCTTCAGGTGTTTGTCAAGTCAAAATGTGCTTCAACTGTAACATTGGGTTGATTTGTAACTGCTTGCTAGAACTGATGTGATGACCTCACCTTTTTTTTTTAAACAGGTGGTTGTTAATGGTGAAAGGGTTCTTATCCCCTATTCCAGCAGCTTGTTTGAAATCACTGCCTATGGAGAAATTATGCATGAAATCAAATTCTCCCTTCTTGGACATAATCTCACATTTACTCCAAGAAACAATGAATTTATTCTTAAACTTAATTCAAAGAGCTTTTCTTCAGGAACAAAAGGGCTTTGTGGTAAGTTTGAAAGTTTTAGCGACTTCTTACTTGGGCTTGAACTTCTATTTATTTTATTGCCATATGTGAATCTCCAAATCTGTAAACTCTCTCGGTGAACTGGTCCCACATTGTTGGGGGAATATTGCAAATCTGTGTAGATTTTTCTGCTCTGGCCTGCAGTGTAACAGCTCACTGATGCCCTGCAATACTTTAGAAAGAACAGCAGAGACAGCTCTCTGTTTTTTCTTGCTTCAAGTTATCTTTTCAAGGAGATTTGTGCCTTTTTTTTTTTTATGAGGGTTTAATTTTAGATTCTTACAAATACATTTATGTAGGAAATATGCTTGTTGGGAAGGTGAAAAATTTGAGAGGGCAACTGCTACCTGGGCGAGTTAATTCTATGGTATCCTCATTGGTGTAATCTACACAGAGATTATACCTCTGTGGCATAACCTGTCCCTCCTTTAGTGAGGAAATGAGAGACAAGACCCAGGGTATTTATGCCTCTATTGACAACAGCTATGAGGAATATCATGAATTCCTTGAGCTGCCCAAACCAGCATCATCTGTCCCATGCCTGTTTTTCTCTAGGTTTATTTTACTACTGATTATTCAGAGATTTTTCTTTTCCTTTTACTCACCCTGCCAGGGCTGTGTGACCAGAACCACGTCAATGACTTCACACTGCGCAATGGCTCTGTCACCTCTGACAGCAGTGAGTTCATCCAGGACTGGACAGTGACAGAGGCAGGGAAGGTCTGTGAGAGCCGGAGGGAGGACAGGTGCTCCGAGGGCGCGCCCAGCCACTGCCACCTCCTGCTCTCGGAGCGCTTTGCGGAGTGCCACGGGATCATCTCCCCCAACATGTTCTACGAGGCCTGCATGGAGAGCAGCTGCTACGAGGAGGAAGCCTGTGAGATGATCACTTCCTACGCTCACGTGTGCAGGGAGTTCGGTGTCTGCGTAGACTGGAGAACACCTGAGCTTTGCCGTAAGAGTTTTACTCTGTGCTAAAACTGATATGGAAATTGCCCCGCTTTGGGACATCTCATCAGTGTAGTGTTAATTTTTTAATAGGGCAGAAGTTCCAGATTAAGTTTACAGTACAAGTGGTATTGCAGATCTCATAACTGGTTTGTCACCCACTGAATTGAATATTATGAAAGAAGTGTTTCTTGGTAAACTGCTAAGTGGTAAAATTCCAGGCTGGAGGGAAATAAAGGTACTGTGAACAGGTACCCACAGCTATGTGACAGTACCTGGCTCTGCAGCCACTGAACCTTTATGGGGCCAGGTTTCTGCTGAGAGTCTGCCAGGCTCTTTTAGCAGCAGGTATCATTGCTTTGATACAGCCTTTGGAGGGTCTGAGGTGGACAGAGAAACTCATACTTTGGACTAGTGGAACTGCTTCCCAGCCTGTCACTGTCATACCTGGCACAAAAGACTTTTCTTTGTAACAGTTTCACAAATTCCTCCCATTTCCATCAAAGCTGAAACTTGAGAACGTGGTGGAAGAGCCAGTGTGATTTTAAGTTTCTGCTATGGGGAAAAATGGTGAAATGGCCTCTCTCTGTGGTGTCATTTCTTGCCAGGACATGCCAGCTAGGCTGACTGAACCAGCTGTAATTTGCTTTGCAGATCTGGTTCTCCTTCTGCCTGGGTTTTGCTTGTGTTTTGGAGGTGAAAAGTTTGTGCTGTGGGAAAGCAGTGTAGCAGGATGTGAGTCTGGCACATTACCCAGAACCCAGCCAAGGCAAGCAAGACACCCATGCTAGAGCCAAACTTGGACAGTTGCTTTGTAGACCTTCTCTCCTATGTTCTCATAGACAAGTAGTTCTGCTTTCTCTTCCTGGTTTTTTTTTTTTTTTTTACTTTTCTTTTTTTGTTCCAGTTTTTCCTGAAAGCCCTATTAGGAGGCATACCTAAAGTTCTGCCAAAAATTCAAGGTATCATTAAGTACAAATAAATAACTCTTGAGGTGGCTTTTTCTCCACCTCCTCCTGTTAACCTTTCTGAAGTGATGGTTGCAGGCATTCAGATATTCCCTTAATGTTTCTGGTTTAGTCAAGTGCCTTAGATGTGGATGTGCGTAGGCATTTTCTTTCCCAGCTGCCTCCTCACAGAGTGTCTCTATGTCCCAGTTGTTTTTCTCATATCCTGCCTCTGTAGTTGAGTTGTTTCTTGTTGCTTTGCTTTCTTTCTCTGGATACTTTTCACTTCAGAACTGGAGAACCATCATCCTAAAGGCATGATACCAAAAAAATGTGTAAAACAAATCCTTTTTTTCATGTTTTAAACTCAGACTGAAGGAATGACCGGATAGGAAGTCAAGAATGTCAATGTGAATTTGGCCTGAGCTTCCAGTTAATGTTTGGGATATCTTTCCAGGATCATAGGTTATTGAACACAGTCTGTTTGGAGTATAGTCCTGGAAAGCAGAGGGAGAACATTGCCAGTCATTTTCCAAAGTCAGTGCCTCAGTCAGACTTTGCAAATTGTAATGTCCAAAGCTGGATGGCAGCAGATTACCTTAATAACTCTGTGCAGTTTTCAAATTCCCATCTGATTACATGGCCTGTGCAAGAATAGACAAAGAGTTGCTCATTTTAACACTAATTGCATAAAAGTCTTAAGTGTCCTAACAATAACATCATCTTTCTTCCAGCAGGTGCCTCTGTGAAACTGCCAAAAATTTAAATTGTCAACATTTGATTTATCCAAGTTACATTAGTGACTAAATGGACAGTACAGCTTAATCACTCTACCCCCACATGTTTAATAGCAGTGGCACAGTTCTGGTATACCTTGCTTCTCTCCTCCCAATCCACTGAATCCCTGTCATTCTTGTAGAATTTTATTTGGGGTTTTCTCATGCCGTATTGGGACATTCCAAGCAGTACAAGTCCTTCCTGATTGCTCTTCCTGGTGGGGGTGAATATACTCTCTGTAATTCAGATATATTGAGCCTGGAGAAGAGAAGGCTTTGGGGCAACCTCATTGTGGCCTTCCACTACCTGAAGAGGCTACAGGGAAGATGGAGAGAGACTCTTGACAAGGGCCTGGAGTGACAGGACAAGGGGCAATGGCTTCACACTGGCAGAGAGGAGGTTTAGATTGGATATTGGGAAGAAATTGTTCCCTGTGAGGGCGGTGAGGCCCTGGCACAGGTTGCCCGGAGAAGCTGTGGCTGCTCCATCCCTGGAAGTGTTCCAGGCCAGGTTGGATGTGGCAGGGAGCAACCTGGGATAGTGGAAGGGGTCCCTGCCCATGGCAGGAGGGGGGGAACAAGATGGTCTTAAAGGTCCCTTCCAGACCAAGCCATTTTATGATTCAATGAAATAATTGGCTTTAACATGGAGAGGGTTAATGTTAAAGACATTTCTGTCTCTGTTGGCTGCTAAGAATGGTGTGTATAGACAGTTCAGCTGATGAATGTTTTCTTGTTTGTTTGTTTGGGAGCTCGGGTTTTCTTTCAATGTTTTTTGTCAGGGGACTGAAAGAAAGTTTTATAAACCTCACAGCAGTCACAGACTGGGGAAATAAGAAACATTTTTTCTAATTGAAGCTGTAGAGAAAAATAGACTTAAGGGAATACACAGTATGGAAGCTATGTCCATAGTTTTTTTGAATAGCTGTAGCCCTAATTTTGTGTCTGCTTTTAGAGACAATATTCTCAGGTTTGTGAACACATCAGTAAAAAATTTCTGTTAGCTTATAGGGCTATGCAATTTGCCTTGATTCAGTTAATTCTGTTAATAAGGCAATTCAGTTAAAAAGATGCAGAAATCCAGCAGGTTCAGTTTTGAAGCACCAAAATGTTCTGTTTGTTGGCTTTCTTTAGTTCAGTAGGAACACTGCAGCCTATCAAGTTTAAAAGAAAAAAAAAAGAATCTTTCTTCAGTGCTTTAGTCTGTCTGGGCTATCTCTTCAGCATTCACTGTTACCATGCACATAAGGTTCTAGAGTCTTATGTCTGTGGCCCAGTGTTGGAAATGAAATTTGACAAGTGAACACTCATCTAAACCATTGTATCATTACTGGGGTGAGTCATATGTTGCTGCTGATTCATGTGGCCTGAAAATGTGGTTTGTTGATTTCTGTTGCAGGGGACCAGATCCATTCAGTGCGTGATGGCTTTCTAAAATGGAAACAATTCTAAAGAAAGCTTGATAGGAAAGCTTGATCTGCATTCCTTTAGATCTGTTAAGATAAAGGCGGTGTTTTTTTCTCTGTCTTTCTCAGCAATGAAATGTGCCCCATATCTGACATATGACCACTGCCATACAGCCTGTGTGAAGAGCTGTGAGAATAATACCAAAGTCAGTGTCTGCAAGGATTATCCTGTTGAAGGCTGCTTCTGCCCAGAGGGAAAGGTGATTTTTGGTGACAGCTGTGCTAGTGAAGGAGTCTGCACTCAGTGTGTCAGTGAGGATGGCACACTCCATCAGGTAACTACCTGCACAGTGACCTCTGGCACTGCTTGGAGTTCACACCTTTGCAAGTAAATCTGTTTTCCCTTTGGATACTTTATTTCCTAGCTCAGTTCCTCCTAACCTGCTGGCTGTCAGCCCCATTTAGCTCCCCCAGTGTGAAATTGGCTGGGACTGGATATAAAGGTCACAGCTGGGACTGTACAGACCTGGCAAGGCATGACAATTCCATGTGGAGGGAGGTCTAGAGGAAAGAGAGGTGGAGTGATGGCGTAAGTGAATATTTACCAAGACAAACATCTCCATTCAGCAGACTTTTATGAGTAATGACAATTTAATCATAAATTGGAATCCTTTACTTATAATGTGTTGTATTGTCTTTGCAAAGCTCACTGAAATCCTCATGAGGGGCAGTGGAGGGACAGGCATCAAACTCTTCTCCCTGTGACCAGAGACAGGACGCAGGGAACGGCTGGAGCTGTGTCAGAGAGGTTTAGGCTGGATATTAGGAAAAGGTTCTTCCCCAGAGGGTGGTGGGGCACTGACCAGGCTCCCCAGGGAATGGTCACAGCCCCAAGGCTGCCAGAGCTCCAGGAGTGTTTGGACAATGCTCTCAGGGATGCACAGGGTGGGATTGTTGGGGTGTCTGTGCCGGGCCAGGAGCTGGACTGGATGATCCTTGTGAGTCCTTTCCAATTCATGTATAAAATAGTTCCAGTGATTGGTGGAGAACAGTGAGACCAAGTTGACCTTATGTCAAGTGGTATTTGTCTATATATATATTTTTTTTTTTGAGGACAATTATTCCTTCGATGAAATTCATCCTTTTAGTTTTATTGAAAATCCACTTTGCTCAATTAAGGCAGCCCTCTCTGTGGCAGTGTGGGACTGGGAAAAGCTATGGATGCTGGGTACCAGACTGCAGTGGAAGATGCTGTTGATTCCAGCATCACACAGTGGGTGTGTTCCCTCTTCCAAGAAACAGAGGTGGTTCCTCTTCACCCCCAGCTACTCAACTCTTGGAGTTTGCACCTATGTCAGGCAATCCTCTTCAATCCACATTTTTGTTATGGGATTTGAAGGAGAAAGGACTTTAGTTGCAGTGTTTTATGGGCTTTGGATTCTTAATGAGATTTTTGGGGAGGTGGTGGACAGGAGAGGATCAGCTCACGCAGCCACTTTGCCCCTCCATCATTGCAGACTTCGCTTTGTGAGCAATACACCAGGCACTTGGGTCAGGATTTCCTTAACCTCCTTCTTTCCCCCTGGTGTTCATTCCTCTGTTCTTTTCTACCCTAGATTGTGTTTGGGCTTATGGGATTCTCAGTCCCAACACTCACACCGAGTGGCTTAAAATGTGTAACTATCCCTGAGTTTAGGTGCAGTATGCTTAGATTTGTCTTTTTTTTTTTCTTCTTATCTGTAAAGGGCTCAGCAGACTGTTAGTTTTAAACCATGCTCCAGAGTTTTCCAGATGACAGGTTTTTTTTTTTTTGTGGTATCCTGACCTACTCTACACGGTCTCACCCAGAACTGGATTGGTTGTGCGAATTAAAATGTCTGATAAAGCATCTTTCCACTCTTACCTCCCTCTTCACATGGGTGTTAAATGTGCATAGCTCTGTGTGGGTAACTGCAGCTTTGATATCAGTGATTTCCTCTCTCATGGAAGGAGCAGTTATTGAAAAATTATTCTCTTTACTGGTGGTTTCTGAATGTGCTCATTACCCCCAGGTAGTCACCACAGTGATGGTTTCAGTTTTAGAGTTGCTATAATGCTTTCCCAGTCTTCAGTCCACTGGAGAGTCAAGTGATGACACTCCAAATATTCTTAATATAAAAATATGCCCTATTTATTTCTCTGTGTTGAAGTCCTACTAATTTGGGAAAGCAGACACTTCTCTGTATTTCCCAAAATAATGCTGCTTCCCTTATTACTACTGAACATACAATCATGGTATGTAGTTGCACCAGCCCACTGTTACTCACAATAGCCTGCAATTGCATTTATATCTGAGCATTTTTCACGCTTAAAACAATAGTAATTCCTCATCCCATTCACGCATTCTTTACATCTTTTGCTAAATTGGCATGCTACAGTCATTTCAGAATTATGTGTCTCCTTAGTTTCTTACTGTTACCAGAGCAACCAACCCTTCCTAGATAAATCTTCATAAATGTGATTTTCCAGGTTAATGTTACTCACCCTCACACACTCCCATCCTCCCATCCCAACACACCAGTGATCAGAACATTGGATTTTTCTAACACCCTGGTGGGTTTTTTTCCTGCAGCACATGGAAACGTGGACTCCTGACAATGAGCCCTGCAAGATCTGCATGTGTCTCGATAACAAGAAGATAAACTGCACAGTCCGACCCTGCCCGACTGTCAAACGTAATTAGTTTAGCTCTGCAATTGGACTTGAATTGATGTTTTGGTTCCTGGTTTCCTAGTCCTTATCCAAACTTGTTTTATGGATGTTTTCTCCAGCTGTCCAGTGCGGTCCGTGTGAAGTCGCTCGTCTGCGCAGGGGCCCTGGCCAGTGCTGCCCTGAGTACGAGTGTGGTAGGTTCTTGTAAACTCCTGGAATCTTCTTGGTCTGTACTTTCACCAGATATTTCTAAGGTATACAGTCCCTTTTTTAAAAAAAAAATATTTAATTCAGCGCTGCGTTTTTGATACCACTGAATGATTGTACAATCATCCGTGTGAAAAACCGAACAACTCCTAAGGATATGAGTCTCCATTCACTTCCAACTTTGTCCCTCTTTCTGTAATAGAGGAGGAAGGGAATGGAGCAATTTGTTTTTGCCTAAATGACATTAGAATGTTTTTTTTCTCAAGCATTTATTTTTGCATGGTCTATATCTGCCCATTAAATATAACATTAGAACCTTAATCCCCATAACCCGAGCTTGAACTCTTCTCTAAGCTATTTTGAAAACAAACTCTGACCTGTTGAACTCTAATGTTCTTCATATTTTAAGACAGCAGTTGAGTGTGAGTTTAATGGGGATGTGCATTTGTGTGTGTGTCTTTTCCTGAGGACTGACTAGGCGTGGTTTTAACCACTCTCTGAATTTCTGTTCTCAGTGTGTGACCTGGTTTCCTGTGATCTGCCTCCTGCCCCTGTCTGTGAGTTTGGCCTGCAGCTTGCCCTGACCAACCCCGGAGAATGCAGACCAAATTACACATGTGGTAAGATCATTTTTCCTAGCAGGGAGTGACACTGGAATGCTGCATTTGAGCAACACTGACAACTTCCTTTAGGCATTATTTTTCCCCCTCTGAAAGGTTTAATTTTGGTGCCAATGGACATGTAATGATTTCCCAGACTTGGCAGAAGTGTATTGTTGGCACTTAGAGTATACTTTCAAATTAAGGACAAGAGAAACACTTAACTCTTGGACACATGTTCTTTGATCCTGATGCTTATTTTATAAATCTTCTTGTTTGTGTATGAGACAAGAATTTTTTTTGGCAGGGCAGGAGCTTTGCTGAGTTTCTGAACCCCGAGCCTTTTATATCTGCATTACTCCTCAGGCTTTAAGTAGATTTATAGCAGTTTGAGGTAGTGATTAATGCCTTGCTGCCAGAGGACTGACCTGTTCACTGGCAGCATTCTGAAAATCCATGAGCTTGACACGGTGCCCACCTTTTCCTGGCAGCCTGCAACAGGGAACTGTGCAGCTCCATCCCAAGGCTTTCCTGCCCGTCGCATCGGACGCTGACCGTTGTCAAGACCGAGTGCTGTGATAAATACGAGTGCACCTGCAGCTGTAGGAACTCCACAGTGAGCTGCCCTCTGGGGTATCTCTCCCAGTCTCTCACCAATGACTGCGGCTGTGTATCCACCACCTGCATTCCAGACCAGGTAAGGGAAGTGAAATGTCTTTTCCATGGGTGAAAGTGTCTTTTCCGCATGGAGTTGGCAGCACCAGAGCAAGCAGGCAACCTGCTTGTTTAGAGAGAAACAGAGAAAAGTAGAAAAAAAAGTGTTGTAGCAATGGATTATCTTGGGAACAGAATCGAAGAGCATTAGCCTGAACATTATTGACTTTATTTTAGGATTATTGTTTTAGGATCGCACCCTGCTGCCAAGAAAATCCGTGACAAATTTATTTTACATTTTGATAAAAGAATAATAAGCCCCCAATGAGACTGCTGGAAAATGATGCCAGGGCATTTTTAATTTACAAGTGCCTTAAAGAAACACTCTATTACTTCATGCTGTTGCTTCTTTTATTACAGTAGTTTATTCAGACATAACCAGTCCATTTTTTCTAACTTCGAGATAATATAAACAAAAACCTTTTCAAACTTAGAGGTCTCTCAAACCTCAGGAATTTCAGAGGTGATTTTTAATTTGTTTTCAGATAACAGATATACATACTCGGGATCCACTACAGTTACTATATATTCTTCTAATCCCATACTAAATTTATTGACATATTTGGTACACCTTAGACCTAAAATTCTTTGTGCTCCTTGATTATCTTTGTCTCTGCCTAAGAAGGTGTTGTATCTTTTAAGAACTGTATTGCCACTTTTAAGTTTTTGCCAGATTAATACCTGACTCTGCTCAAGCTTCACTAGGGTATATTTTTCTTATTTTGCCAACCTTTTATTAAGTTGTTATATTTTGTTGACCTTTAAGATAAAGTTGCTTAGAGGAGTGGTTGCATGGCAATTTAACTTTTTCATTAAACCTTAACATAAGGTTATGTTGTCTTGCAGCTCAGGAGATCTACCTTTTATTGTCCATTTCTAAGGAGTTCATGACTTTGCATAATTCATTTTGTCTCTGGGACTTGCTTGCTCTATCTATAAAAATAAATTATGTTCTCTCTTTAATACCAAGCTGTAAAATGTACTAATACAAAGTTCAATATAAGGGATGGCTCTGCTTTTGGGGTAGCTATGATGGCTTGAGGATACAGGAAGATGAAAGCTTTTTGCTCCAGATAGGATCTCTTTGGATCAGATGGTTTAGCTGGAAAAAGTTTTCCATGCAAGGCTCTTTCTACAGGACTTAGTGCTTTTTATCCCTAAATATTGTGTTGCATTATACTTTCAGGGAAACTGAGTCAGACCCTGAGCAACTCCACTGACTCCAGATAAAACTCTCCAATTTATTCTGGATAAAGCAATAGTTTTGCTTGCACTTATTTTTCTTTTCCTCAACAGAATGACTACAATTTTAAGACCTGTAGCATTTTGCAGGGGGTTCAAAATATTCCGTGAAGTTTATGGTTGGTTTCACACCTTAAAATGCAGCCTTTTGGAGCCAGCAGTGTGCCCTGACAGCAGCAGTGTTCTCTTTTATGTATTAATTATTACATTTAATAGGTGTGTGTGCACAACAACATAGTCTATCCTGTTGGGACAACCTGGGAAGATGGATGCAGGGAATGCTCTTGCACTGGTGTGAGGGATGATGTTACAGGACTTCGGATGACAGAGTGTCGTGACAAAGAGTGTGACACGTTCTGCTCTCGGGTGAGTAACACTTCAACCAGTGCAATAACCAGCAGAGCCCTGGTGGGGACCTGCAGTGATCCCTTTTAAGCCTCCTTGTTTAGAGAGAAACCAGAGAAAAATAGGAAAATAAGTGTTGCAGCGATGGATTATCTTGGGAGCAGCATCTAAGAGCATTACTCTGAGCATTATTGACTTTATTTTAGGGTTATTGTTTTAGGATCGCACCCTGCTGCCAAGAAAATCAGTGACAAATTTATTTTATGTTTTGGTAAAAGAAAAGCTGCATCCTGAAGTGTCTGTCATTTACACCACTTGCACAATAAGTGGTCTTGATGTTTGAAGTTCAAATGCAGATGTCTGTTCTAGCTCAAGTTCACTTTCTGAAGTTCCCATTTCAGCTCTGGCTGTTGCTCAGCTCTGCCCGTTGTAGCACTAATAGCACCTCATGCTGGGGCCTTTATTGTGCTCAGACATCTGCTACATCCTATAAAACCCCGTGGTTTACTTTTGGAAGTCTGCAAAGGACGTGTGAGCCACTTTGTTATATTGATTTAGATGGTCAAACAGGAATAGACAGAAAATTGGTACAAAGAGTTGGTAGAGGAATGTGACTTACGTCAGATATCAGGAAAAGGTTCTTCCCCTGGAGGGAGCTGGGGCACTGACCAGGCTCCCCAGGGAATGGGCACGGCCCCAAGGCTGCCAGAGCTCCAGGAGTGTTTGGACAACACTCTCAGGCACTGGGTGGGATTCCTGCAGTGTCCTGTGCAGGGCCAGGAGCTGGACTTGATGGTCCTCATAGATCTTAAATATTGCATCATTCTCTAGAACCAACCAAAAAACCCCAAACCATCAGGAAAAAAGCAACAAAGCAAGTGCAGTGTTTGCTGAGAAAGTTTGCCAAATGCAGTAAAAAACATGAGAGTAGGTGTGGGGGTTTTTAACTGTTGCAAGAGAATCCCTTCAGTTTCCATGTGTGGAAAAGACTTGTCTCTATTTTGGCAATTTTAATGAAATATTAGATCTAAAGTATCTGGCTCTGTTTCAGCTCACAGCAATAATTTATCAATAATTTGTTATTCCAATAAAATCTCATTAATGCAGAGCTACAGTTCCTTGACATTGCAGCATCAAAAAAAAATCTGGTTAAAAACACATGAAAAGACTTGGTGGAAATGATGCCAGTTCTTTTTGGTAATTTGTCATTTCTTCTGCTCCTTTAATGGTTTTCAAGGTTCTACAACCAAAGCTGTAACTGTTGAACTACTTGGATAGCTCAGACTTTTTTTTCCCTTGCTTATTCCTGATTCAGTGGATATACATATCAAGGACATCAGCAGTGCTGTCATCCAGTTCAAACTGACCTTAAACTTATTTTTCAGTTCAGATTAGATGGCATTGAAAGTTGTGTTGATATCAAATACATACTTTAATCATGCATCATTACTAGAATGATATTTAGACTCTCTGCTGCTCCTGGTTATCAATTTCATTGCCAGGTGTCAAAGTTGTGCAGTATCATTCTTGACAGCGTCATCTGACTTCTGTGAAAACAGCTTGGAGTTTTTTTTAATCTGGCTACACAAAAAGAGGAAAAAACCCCCTAAAACCCCCACAACATGTACTAGCTCCTTCATGCTGATAAATGGAATGTGCTACTGTAGTCCTAAGCATGGCAAAAATAAACTCAAATCATATCTGTAGCTTTAGAGTGTTAAGAAATGCTATGGATAAAAGTGGAAGTTTCATTTAAATGAACCAACCCCTCAGTTCTGTGAGGAGCTGAGCAGCAGATATTGACTTCTCTCTTGCAAACCACGTGTGCATTTGCCTCGTTGTGTGTCAGAGTCCCCTGACTACTTCTGTCCTCTTTTGTCTTTACAAAGTTCTGAGAAAACAAGCAGATGATCTGTGCAGGAATTGCACCTGCTGCTCTGAGCACCTGCTCCAGTGAAAGGTGTCCCTGCCTGTGGCAGGGGGGGGGAATGGGGTGATCTTTCAGGTCCCTTTCAACCTGGGCTTTTCTGTGATTCTGTGATCTTTGTCAGTCTGTTAGGGGTGCAAATCACCCCTGGAGTCTGCTCTGTAACACCTCTTTGCACTTTAGATGTCTGTGTTCACATCAGCTTAGTGAAATTTGGGTCCTCCAGCTGGGTTTTGCTTTTTCCTGGGCACAAACAGCTCATGGATTTTTGCTTCTCTTGAGTTTGCCACACAAAAAGTTGCGTCTGATACTTCAGATGCTTCAGACATGTATTTAGCAGATAAAAATACTGTAAAACCAAATGCTCAACAGCACAGCTTTTCTCACAGAGCTGGGTCAAGGTCTGGCATCACATTTTATGACATTATATGAAATAAACTTCCATATCAAAGTCCATTGATTATCAAGGTTTGCTAATGTGCTTCTTACTGCAAATCAGGGACAGTTTGTGAAGGGAGGGAGCAGTTGGGAATCCCTCCGTAATTCAGTTTGACCAAAATAAAATTATGCTTATTTTTACTGGCATTTTCCACGTGAACAATATGATCTGTGGCAGAACATCTTTCCTTCAACTCTGTACTGAGATCAGAGTTATATTTTGCCCCTTGGAGACTGCCTAGCTATTACACGTAGAATATTTTATTTCTAATTAGATTAAACATTTTTTGCTTTCTTGCACTTAGATATTTCACTGTTTCAGTATTTGGCTGCTTGCTTTAGGAGATTAATATGTATTAAAAGTGAGAATTGGGATTCCTGTTGTTTCTGTGGGTTGGGGTTTTTTTTTGACCTATTTTGCTGGATTTATAAGATTTTTCTTTAGTAACAGAGGGCCTACTGTTCAATTTTCATGCTGCTTATTTTGTTTTCCATAATTTTAAGTGTTAGACTTTGATAAAATACATAATCTCTAGTGTTGCAGAGTAGTTTCATTTTGCTATCTTAATTTGTAGTATTTTTTTAAAATGCCTTTTGCAGGTAAACTGTTGGCTTAAACTGTGTTGGACTTGGCAGTGCTGGCTTAATGGTTCAACTTGATGGTCTTAAATGGGTTTTTTTTTTGCCTAAATTATTCTCTGAAAAGATGAAATGATCAGTCAAAACTGGTCCCTGGATTACACATCTGAGAAACCTGCATCCTCCCTCTGCTTAAATACAGGGCAGTCAGATGTCTGAATGTTCTCAGACTGAATCCTACCCTTGAATTCTCTGGAGTAGGAAGAGCAGTTGTGAGTGCTGATTAACCTCCAAGGTTCCACAAGAGCAATTTTTACCCTTAATTTGCCTTTGTAAAATACTATGATACATAAAAAAGGATTAAAAAAAAAAATAAAAATCCCTCATAATTATTTGTGTCCTTTTTCAAACTCTCCTTTTCATAAAATGTTGCTAACATTAAACATTGATCCTAAAAGAAAACCCTGGGATGGATGTTCTCATTTGCCTTCTCTTCCTGGATCAGTCAGTCCTTTTCTTTTCTTTCCTCCTCCAGGGCTACAAGTATATTGTGCCAGAAGGGGAGTGCTGTGGGAGATGCCAGAAAACTGCCTGTGAGGAGCAGAACTTTTGGCCTCGGGGTGATGAAGATCCTCCTTTGCATGAGGTGAGGCGCCAGTGGGATGGACCCTTCCCCTCCTAGCAAAAGCCCCCTGGAATTATTTTGTATTCCATGGAAAGAGGTGAAGATGATATCAGCTATTTCTTCTACACATCAAGCAGCACTGAGAGACAATGTTTTGGGTGTCCCGTGACCAACCCAGTCAATTCTCACATGTGAATCCTCCCCACCATTTTCTGGGCCAGACACTTTGTGCACAATTACTGATTTCAGCCGTGGTCACTTGAAATAATGTTCATTAGGTGTAATGCCTCCCTGGCTGTCAGATATTTGTTTAAATTATCCCAGTTAATTTGTATTGCAATCTGCTGCTGTCTTAAAAAAAACCTTGTTAAAGTGTCATTTTGCAACCTGCCTTTTTCCTGGTTTGAGCAAGGGCATTTCTTAATGTGGATCACCGTTCTTCTCTGCTTCATCAAACAAGCCTTCAGAAGGCCTATTTTAATGTCCCACTGTCTCTCACTGACTTCTTTTTTGTCCTAACACAGTAATAGTTACACTCTGCAGTGTCTTACTTGCAGTGTCCTCTTGTAACTCTTCTGTCATTAGTGAAGAATTAAGTATTTAACCCACTAGAGGAATGTGTTTCCTAACTTTCTGAGCAAAGACATTTGAATTGACTGCAGTTGGGGATCTGATCTTCAGTTTCACTGTTCTTGAAGTGTATTCAGAGTGGTAACAGTGAAGGAATAAAACTGCCAAGCAGTGACCAATTCCTCCCAGCGCTGAACTGTGGCAGCATCTTCCTCCTGGCCTGTGGTGATGTCTGTTTCCATAAATAGCACTTGAAGTTCCTGATTCGTGGGTGATCATAATAAGAGAACTGTCAACAGGATCTCGTCCTTTCTACATTTGCAAGTATTTCAGGTCTAGAGCCTATTGCCAAAGCCTCCTTTGGGGCTTAGCAGAGCTGATTTGCAGCAGGCTGCAGCACAAAGAGGGGCTGCTCAGCTACAGTGCAGTGTAGTGCAGCCAGTCACCAGGGAATAAATGCAGATTTAGCTCCAGTTAGGAGTACTTTTCCTTCTTCACATAACATGAAATTATCTGACCTGTTGCTTTTGAAGGATACTCCTGTAATTCTTACTCTCTACAAACTCAGCGTGCTCTATGAAGTGCTCGTCACCGTGAGGCTTTGTGGAGAACTGTTGAGTGACATTGCTCCCAATGCAGTAAATGGGCTTTTGGCAAGCCACCATCTGGCTGGGGTGGTTTTCCCTTTATCCAGGGGCACAAATACTGCTGCCTGTGTTTAATCCTCCCACAACTTCCCCTCAGATCGGCACGGAGTGGCGATCCCCCTGGAACCGCTGCATTGTCAACGAGTGTGTCCGGGTGAACAGTGAGGTTTTTGTGCAGCAAAAGAATGTTTCTTGCACCCAAATGGATGTGCCTGACTGTCCAGAGGGAACTGAGCTGCGCTGTGACCAAGTGATAGACTGCTGTCCTTCCTGCAGATGTGGTAAGGTTTGGGGGATGATAAATGGGATTGCTCCAGCGTCAATAATTTCATGGGGTGATTTTATGTTTCTCAACAATAATTTTAAAAGTCTGTGTTATGGAAGCATAGCCCCACTTTGAAGGGCTCCTGTGTAATATAGACATTGGGCACAGAAGCACCTGCTACTGCATCCAGAGCCCTATGGGCAAAAGGGGAGGTGGTGATTCTGCCTTCCATCGCCTGAAGGGAGCCCACAGGAAAGATGGAGAGAGACTCTTGACAAGGGCCTGGAGTGACAGGACAAGGGGCAATGGCCTCACACTGACAGAGAGGAGATTCAGGTTGGATATTAGGAAGAAATTGTTCCCTGTGAGGGTGGTGAGGCCCTGGCACAGGTTTCCCAGAGAAGCTGTGGCTGCCCCTGGATCCCTGGAAGTGTCCAAGGCCAGGTTGGATGGGGCTCTGAGCAACCTGGGATAGTGGAAGGTGTCCCTCCCCTGGCAGGGGGGTTGAAACTGGATGATCTTTCAGGTCCCTTCCAACCCAAGCCTATGATTCTATAACTCCTAACATAGTCTTGGCTCAAAAGTCTAAATGAAAAGATCTGGGGGGTTGGCCTCACTCTGGGAAGACTCACAGTGATGTTTAGTTGGCAAGTGTGTGTGCAACCACATGGTGAGGAGGGAGCCGTGGGAAGAGGAGAGGATATATGCTCTCTAACTTGCAGAAAACCTGAGTGCATCTTCTGAGAGTATAAGGCTTGAACTGGAGGGGAAAGTTTATGTTCTGCCATGTATTTGTTCAAAAAAAGCTTAGCCAGAGATATTTTTATACAGCATCAAGTGTAGCTCTGACAAATGGTTGCCTTTCAAGGTATAATATAAGAGGGCTCCATTATGCCTCTTTACAGTGAAACTGGATACCAATTTCTTCAAGCTGGAACTGTACTAAGTCAAAAAGGCATAGCTGTGGTTGATTAAATCTTGGAATTGTCCTTATAATGGTAATGCCAAATGGAATACTTTGTTCTTTTTCAGCACCCCTGAATGGTTGTCCTTTGAATGGCACTGTTATTGGGGTAAGACACAAATTCCTTTTATTTGTTGAGATGGCAAGATATTTAAATGTATGAATGAGCTTTTGAAGGAGACACGCTTTTCAAAATACATAGACCCAGAATACAGGGCAGCTTTTTTTCCAGACAGAATCTCTGCAAGCAAGACCTTGGAGTAAAAGCAGTGCCAGGGGGCTCAGCATGTCTGTGTCCAGTTCCTGACTCTGCCAAGGTCTTCCTACATGACAATGAGCGTCTCTGCAAAATGGGGACAGAAATGTTTCCTTATCTTGAAGGATGCTTGAAAAGAGTGCTTAGAAACTGTGGTAATCTTCATTTCGTAATGGTTTGCAGACTACCAAACACACAGGAAACTCTCTGCGAGGGTTAATCTCCCAAGTGATCCTTGCCCACTTTGGGGAAGCAAAACCTTCCCATATTCTGCTCAGAGGATAAGGCAGATTAAAGCAAAGATGGAGACTTGCTCCACCTGTGTGGAAGGAGAGGTATCCCTCCTTGGCTATTAGCAGGAACAGGAAAGCTGAGCTTCCTCCCTGTTTGACCTCTTTTCCCTTTCAAGATCCCAGCTGATATGCCCTGTGAGGAAATTTTTTGTCAACTGCGTATTTCATGGATAGATTAAGACATGTTTAACCCAGCCCATGACAGTGGGAATGATGAGAGTTAAGCATCTGATCTCATTTATGCCGAATTTATCTTTGGAGAGCTCTGTCAATTGTCCATTGTTTCCCTAAATCCATATTCTGGCAGCATCTCTGGTGTCAAAGAGCTCTAAATATTCTCACCATCCCCCAGGGAAACAGGTTCTCTTTAGTCATTTAACCTAACTTTAACCTACTCATTCCTGCTTTGTCAACGTGTGTCTTCCTTTTTCATTTATTTAAAGGTAAATTTACTCAAATATCTTCATATTTCAATGGTGTGTCAGAGTGAACCTTTCTCCATCTATTTCTTGTGGTTTGGCTACTTTTTTCATAGTCCAAAGGCACAAGTTTATCAGTTTGTTAGAGCTGGAGCCATGTCATCAAGCATCCATCATTCTGCATAGGGATGTCTTCCCTGTAAAATTAAATCCAAGGGAAAACTCTGCCTTTCTTGTCAGAACACTGGTTTAAAAGTGATAAATTCCGGAATATTCTGCTTTCTCTTTGATCCCTCTGCTTGTTTCCTCTAGAGTTTGTTGTCAAAACTAGTTATGGCATCCTCTAAAGACAATATTTGTAGGGAATGTCGATCAGGACAGTAATTAGCAGCTTCCGCCACCTTCTGTTATAGAGGATTATATATCACATATATTTTTATTTTTTTCTCTGTATCGCAAACCAAAGCTCTTTTAAGTTGTGTGCTGTTCTTCCATGACCAGCTAATGTTTTTCTCCTCCAACAAAATGTTCTGACCTGATCTGTCAAGTAAAGTATTTTTTCTCTCTTCAAGCATTTCAAAATATTTACAAATAATTTTAAATGAAACATAAGCAAATTTTGAAACGAAATGTCATATTGAAGGCAAAATCAGAAGTGTCTGTGTTTTGAAGACTTCAAAATAAAATGTCTCAGCTTTTGCACTATTCAAAAGAATTCCTAAAATTTCTTAAACTAGCTTTATTTAATGACTTATAGTAAGTTAATTAGCTGTCTGAATGATTTAAGCACCTGGCATCACTACAGCTTTGTCTTGTACTATTCTCTGCTTCAGTGACTGGTTCCAGAGTTCTGGTCAGGAAGGAAGATGTGGTGTCCACAGAAGTTTATACTTCCTGGATTTCAAACCCTTTATGCTGGGTCCTTTAAGAATAGGCTTCAAGTTTCATTTTATATCGGGGGAAAACTTTGCTGCATTAACTCCTTCACTGAATGGTTCCAAGTTTTTAGTCTTTTAGTGCATTTCTGGTAATTGACTGTCTCCTTAATCCCTTTACATTTTTGTCTTGTATCTGGCTACCAATATTATATTCCAGTAATTTGGTGTATTGCATCCACTCTGCTGTTCTTAACAATGCTGTGGGCTTTAACTGCAAGCTTCCAAGCAGATGGCTGTATTTACCAAAAGGATTATCATCATCACTCATCTGTTTTCCCAGGCTTTTACTGAGTGGCATTTTTGAAGGTGATCTGAGCAGATTTGGGCTTTATATGCAGGTTTTGGTGGCACTGGGTTAGCAGGTGTTGACATTTCATTCCAAGCTAGCCAAGAAAGCACATGCTAGGTGTGTTATATAAAGGGGAAAAGCTGTATCAATCCATTATTTTGTTCAGTTCTGTCATGCTAAGCAAATTTTGGATGGGGCAAGACCTTCCTCCAAAAGTTCAAGGTACTCGTGTGTGAGGATTTTGTTTCAACATGTCTCTAGTAGTCCCTGTGTCACAGTGATTGTCATGTGAATACAGCTTTATCTATTTTGTACTTAATTGGAATTTTAGAACTATTAGGAGATACCATGAGGATATCAGTGATATCAGTCGTGGCTCTGTAGGCCCTTTCTTCATGATGTTAAAGCCTGGAGCCACTGAGACATTCTTTGATAAACCATGCCACTGGTCTGCACTAGAACTGTCCCTCTGGTGTCTGACTGCTTTCCAGTGCTGAGATCAAACAAGAAGTCTGGAGTTTCGTAGGACATTTTCTCTCCACCTGTTGTGGTGTAACCCCAGCCAGCAGCCACTTACTCCCTCCCCACCAGCAGGACTGAGGAGATGGAAAGGGTAAAAGTGAAAAAACTCCTGGTTTGGGATAAAGATGATTTAATAGTGAAAGCAAAAGCCATACAAGCAAAGCAAAACAAGGAATTCATTCACTGCTTGCCATGGTTGGGTGGGTGCTCAGCCTTCCCAGATGAGCAGAGTGGTGACTTGGGAAGACAAATGCCATCACTCCAAGTATCCCCCCTTCCTCCTTCTTCTCTCCACTTTATTTTCCAATCATGATGCCATAAGGTCTGGAATGTCCCTTTGGTCACTTGGGGTCACCTGTCTCAGCTGTGTCTCCTCCCAACCTCCCATGTACCCCCAGTCTCCTCAGCAGCCTGGCAGTAGGAAAAGCAGGAAAGGCCTTGGCTCTGTGCGATGCTCAGCAATGACAACATCTCTGTGTTATCACCCCTGTGTACAGCACAAATCCAAACCACAGCCCCATTCCAGCCACCAGAGAGGAAATTAACTGTACCCCAGCCAAAACCAGCACAGCCTCCCTCTCCCACAGCTAAGTTTTGGGTGTATCCCCATGCCTGTGTCCATTGAGGTGTTTTAACCCTCCAGATTAATGATATTCACTACAAAAGGTTAAACCTGGGAAGCTGAAGAGTCCCATGTTCAGGTCTCAAGCAGAGCTGTTAAAAGACAGGGATCTCCTCCTTGGTATTTCCTCTTTCATCATGTTTTATGTGGCAGATCCTTTTTCCAAACCTCAGGAGAGAGTCATCACTGTTACTGGTTATAGAGGCCTGAGGACCTCTGTTGTCCTGGGGCACAGAACAAGAATGTAGCTAAAATTCTGTTCTCAGAACATTTTTCCTTTGGAATATTGGCTCTAAACTACCCATAAATGCATTACTTTTACAGTGTTACTGTGGCCAGCTTCTTGTTTTTGCTCCATTTGTTTCATGAGCATTTAATAATTCAAAAAGGAATCTGAGGATATGCACAGTATGTACCATGGGAGATTCCCATTCCACGTGAAATCAATGGTGGCATTTCATTAATATCTGAAGCACAATTAAAACCTTTCGTAATGTAGCAAAATTGTCTATTTACCTTATTTATTTACCTTATTTATTAGCTTTTAGAAGTTCTTTGTGAAAATCTTGAGTAGGCTGCTCCCACTTTGTCCCTTCAACCTTTGTGGTTTATTATTTTGGGGTTGAAATGAAGGGCTTTGCACTTGGGAGGAAGAAAGACTTTGTCATTAGAATTCCTTTCAGGGCAGGGTAACCAATTACTGACTCTACATCTTTTTGTTTCCCACTAAATGGTTTGGAATTTTTGCTCTGTATTTTAAATGCCATTTTTCTTGCTTTGAAAAAGTGATGGGATCCAGAAAACAAGGTGCTGGGGAAGAGCTCAGGGAATTTGAATTGTGCTCAGCCTGGTTTGTTTATAACTATGGACAAGTAGAGTTCTTCAATCAGTAATTCAGGGTTTTTTTTAAATTTGTCTTTTCTCAATTTTAAGCTTTTAGGCCTTTAGAGATTCCAAGCAGTGTTACAAAAACAATAAGCAATTTCTGCCCGTAATCTGTGGGTTGTGATGGCTCTAGAATAAAAATTTGTTGCCAAATCAATTCATTACACTCAAAAAATGAACTCTTGGCAACCACGTAGTCAAAATAAAAAAAATCTTCCTCATGCCTTTCCAGGATCCCTTTCTTGCTTGCTAGATTTGTAAGCAGCAAAGAGATGCCAATGCCATTTCTCTGATTAAGGCCTTCTAAAGGGCTTTCTTGAAAAATAGCCTCATGCCATGCTGCTTGTTCTGGAATCACAGATGCAAAAAATTTGGGTCTCTGGAAACTTGGGAGTATGGGTTTCTTGTTTCTCTAGCAAAGAATTACAGTGCAAGATTTAATGAAAGAGATTTAACCTGAAGTCACTTGTTGATTTGAGTTTTGCTGGCAAGATGGTCGCTAACCAACAAACTGGTTCCAACGTTTCAGCACGGGAGACGCCTGATGGTGGATCAGTGCACGACGTGTGACTGCTTCCAGTCAGCACCTCGGAAATACACTCTGAGATGTACCAAACTGAACTGCCAGGCCTGTCCAGCGGTGAGTGTGAGCAGCCTGGGGGTTCTGCTTGGGAATGTGTCTGATGAGAGTCCTGTTCTTCACTGTACACGCCAGTTTATGTTTGGTGCAGCTCTGGGGCCTTTGGCCTGTCTTCAGGTTCTTCTGAGAAGTCTTGGCTCTGTGTTCTTTCCATGGATTAGATGATGTGCACCAAATCTGATCTAAATCCTCAGTGTAGCAAAGATAACTTTACATGGTACTCACCTCCACCGGCACATTTTATTGTTTATTTTAGATTACTTACCCTTAGGGCAAAATGAGGTTTGACAAATCATTTGCAACAGGAGCTGCTGTGTCCTCTTTCCTACAGCGTTATCTGTCCCTCCAGGGACTGGCAGCTCAGCCAGATCTCCACGCTTCAGGCCTTTCCTATGACTCTTCCAAATTGTCTAAAAGCTGGGCTCAGTAATATTTGTTTGGTTCCCAGCCCATGCCTTTGGTGATTCGGGGTGATTGTCCCCACCAGTTCCACTGGTTTTTTGAAGTCTTTGCTGCTTCTTTGCTGCCATCACCTGCAAGGAATGACTTTGGCTGAGAAAGCCAGAGGGATATAGCTCCCATTTTCACTCCACTGACCCAACAGTGTGACAGGAGTGCCTGATTGGCTCTGCTCAGAGTTTGCTCTCTTAGCACCAACACCTCCAGTAAAAGGAGACCTAAGTGAGTTGCAGAGGCTGGTTTAATCACCCAGTGTCCAAAGAGCACAGACCAGCAGCTAAGGTTTACAGAAAAAAGCTTAAATGCCTCTTCCTCTTCTTCATCCTTTCCCTGGGTAATGGATGGAGCCCAATGAGCCCAACCAAACCCAGGGCCTGTGTAAGCCATGGCTATGGCACCCAAAATACACATCTCTAATGTGATCATGTGGGATTCCTGGCTAATGTCCAGGAGAGTCATGCATTGATAGGGTCTGTGGAAAAGAGAGGGGCAGAGTTTTGGAAGGGTCCAATCTCCCATCCTGAAGTAGAACTGGAAAAGACCAGAAATGTAGTTAAGTTTCTGTAGAGAATGATCTCTACCAATAAAAAAGTAGAGCAAGACTGCAGGCTCAAATTATTTCCTGCAGCCCTTTTTCTTGAAGAATTGTCAACAGTGTCCCAGTTGACCTGTTGTGAGTAGAAAAATGATATTGTGACTTCCAAATGACATCCAGGGACAGGTCAGTGATTAGGACAACCCGAGGCCAGCCAGTTTCATGTGGAGAATGCAGCTCGGATAATTCATAAGTGTTCCAGTTGTCCACTGGGCCATCAAACTGGCCTTGACCCCTTTTGTTTGTTGGTGTGGATGTTGCCTGTGACCAAAAGGACAATCTGGAATACTTTTTGTGGTTCTAGACCCTAATATCACCCCTCCAGAAAGGTTTGATTATAGACATAGTCTTCTGAAGGGAAAATAAATGGTCAGGCTCAGTGCTGAGCATCTTTCTCAAAATATAACTTCCACAAAATATAACCTGGCAGATCCATGGAAAAACCCAAACAGATACATCAGATCGATTGGCCAGAGACATGTGTGCATGTGTGTGTCCCCACACAAAGATACACAGACATCCATTCTTGCTGCTCAATGCAAGAAGCCAGCTGTAGAAATTGAAGGTAAAGGAATCAATATAATACATGGTAAAAAAAAAAAAAAAAAGAAAAAAAAGGGAAAGCATTCCTCTCCTGCTTCTTTCACCACCCACACATTTCCCAAACAGCTCCTTTTCCCCACCTGACCCAAACGTACAGACTAGACAGAAAACCCTGAGGAAAGGGCCATTTCCAGTTGGGCTTGTTAAAGACTGCGAACTTGTGTTTGGGAGATGTGCAGCTACCCAAGGGTCTAGGAATATATGTCTCTTCCTAGCCATTGTAATGAATTTTTGGAGCTTGAGGGGAAAAAAAAAAGTCAAATGAGATACAGAATGTCTTCATCCCCCTAAGGCCAGTGGGATTCACACACTTCACAGGATCTTTCCTGTTTCTAAGCCTTCGACTTTATGGTACATCCAGATTAAAAGCAATTCCTTGCAAATGGATAAAATTTAAGAGTACAAATGGGTTAAGAGTACCAATTCTCTCAGGAGCACCTGCTTTCTCCTGGATGCTGCAGTTGTGAAAGTAAAAGCAGTGGTAATTGAAGTGCAGCCAACTCCAGCATATTCTGCTCAGGACGGTCATTTTATGACCTGCTTTAGGTGCTTATATTTTTGCTGGTGGGGCAAGTTCACCTAAATAACAGTGAACTACATTTTCTCCCAATGATTTAATAGTAAACCCCCCTCCCCAAATTTTCTTTCTATAAAAAACATATGGATAACATGCATGCCTTCACTGAACCAGAAAGTGTTTGTTTTCTTAAAAATGTTCATCTCATCATAAGCAGCTGTTGGTTATCTGGAGCAGCTGGGGACATTACTGTGGGACACTTCATGGGTTAGCTCAGTTCCTTTCTGCTTGGTTTGGTTTTTTCCTTTCCATTATCCACTCTATACCTTTCTTACTCTCCCCCTGGTGCTGCTCATTCTCCCATGCTCTTTTTCTTGCCACTGTTTTTCCCTTCAGTGCTGTTTGTGGGGCTCCATTATTCCCCTTTTCTTTTTTTCTCTGCTTTTGCCTTTTACTATACTGTACCTTCTCTGATGCTCTTTCACTCTCTTGTATTATCAGCCATTTTCTTTTTCTTTCCATACTCCAGATTTTCCAGCTTAGCCTTGTTCTCCCCTTTCCCTGCCCACTGCTCACTAGATATCTTGCCCTTTGCTCTCCAGTTTCAACACTTCCAGCTAGTTTTCCATGTTGCACTGTTCAGAATTCATTGGCTTTGCTGAGAAACATTTTGCTGGCTGTCATTTTGTCCACTCAATCTTATTTTTTTTTGAACCTTCTTAAAATAAATATAGGATGCATGCTTGAAACAAAATAAACTCAGAAAAACATCCTTTACCTTCTAGAATTACAGAAGGCAGGAAATCCCTGGCTCTTGCTGTGGGAAGTGTGTGCCAACTTCATGTAGCATCAGGCTGAGAGATGGAAGGGTTCAATATCTTCAGGTAAGTTTTAAGCACTCTTTCTTATAAGTAAATGAATCATCAATTTCTGTTGAACCCCAGGGAAGTGCATTTTTCCTCCTTTTTGATTAGGTAGCATGGTATTACCAGTGCTTTCTGTATCTCAGAATGATCAAGACAGTTAATTTTTTGGAAATGAAAAATTAAGAGACTTCGTATCACAATGCAAAATTCTAGAGGGGCATTCTAGATTTGGGAATGTTTCAAGGAACTTGAACTGGAACATGACCTCAAACAGGTATTAAGAGGAAATTAAACCCCTCATTTTACACATGAAATAGGCAAGTTGAAAATGTGAATTTTGAAAAACTTCTCCAGCATAGAATCATGGAATGGATTGGGTTGGAAGGGATCTCAAAGATCATCTTGTCCCAACGCCCTGCCATGGGCAGGGACACCTTCCACCCTGAGACCAGGTTGCTCTGAACCACATCCAGCCTGGCTTTAATGCATTATATGTTCTTAAATGGGAGTGGATATTTTTCTGGTTAAACCCCATCCTCTGGCACAAGAGACAACACCTAAAATTTTCTTTTATTCCGTTCCTGTGAGAAGTTACAGATGGGGAGAGTGTGGGAAGAGCTACAAAGCTGGAGAAGGATCTGGAGCAGCAGGAGGGGCTGAGGGAGCTGGGAAAGGGGCTCAGCCTGGAGAAAAGGAGGCTCAGGGGGGACCTTGTGGCTCTGCACAACTCCCTGACAGGAGGGGGCAGCCAGGGGGGGTCGGGCTCTGCTCCCAGGGAACAGGGACAGGACAAGAAGAAACAACCCTGAGTTGCACCCGGGGAGGTTTAGATTGGATATTAAATTTTTTCTTCACTGCAGGGATTGTCCAGCTTTGGCACAGGCTGCCCAGGGCAGTGGTTGAGTCACCAGCCCTGGAGGGATTTTAAAAATGTGTGGATGTGGCCCTTAGGGACATGGTTTAGTGGTGGACTTGGGTGGTAGTGCGAGGTTAATGGCTGGACTTGTTCTTAAGGATTTATTCCAACCTAAATGATTCTCTGTGGGGTGGTTTTATATATCTTTTTTAAAAGAAGCTCCCAACTCATCTAGAAGGTAAATAATTGTATATATGTCTCTTTAAAAGGCAGTTCATTGGCCAGACCCCCAAATCTCTCACTTAGAGAAGTTTTTTTTCCTAAGTTAATGGAAATTTCTTCCCTGTTGAGAAAAAGGTCAGTTTTTGGCGATCTGGGCAGAGCTGTGATCAATGTGGCCATGGCATTAAACAGAAGATGATGGCTTTGTCGATAAACAACGTGTTTACTAAAGATTTCCATGTTTTATAAACATCACCACCATGATACTTTAATTGAGACATCAGCCAAAGAATATCCTGAAAACTTCCTGTTATTTCTAGGTAAAGCTAACAGCCCTTCAATCTTTCCAGGCAAATGCATCCCTTCAGGATGGCTGTGACAGTCACTCCTGCAGAGTAAATGAGAGAGGGGAATTTATCTGGGAAAGGAGAATCACTGGCTGTCCTCCATTTGATGCCAGAAGATGCTTGGCTGAAGGAGTAAGTAGAGAAATGGGTCCTGTTTCCAGGTTTCCTAATGGACTCTGTCATATTTATGGCACCTTCTGTATGCTGGGGTGGGAAACCCCAACCCTCTCCCAACACCTTGGCTAAACGGAATTTGAAATTTCTCTGAAATTCAGAAAGGTGTAGGTTTTCTCTGTTTTAAAGTATATGCTGGCTTTTTGTGAGTCTGTACCGACTGCTTACAATAATTCTGTTATGAATATGAAGCTGAGTATTTGAAATACCAAACATTTGCAAGTAGTGCTTCTAACAACGTTCTCAGTTTGGGATCCAGAGCAAAACTGTGTGGACAATGACACAAACTGAGAAATATGCATATGAAATGCTAAGGTATTTTTTCTCTGCCATTATGTGAGGTTAGGGAAAGGAATTTTCACAATGCTGTAGGAAGATCAAGCTTCCACAACTGCAGTTGTTTAGCAGGATAAAAAACCCTGCACAAATTATCCACCCATCTTTCTTGTGATTTGAGGCTAATTAGACACTGAGGAGCAGAGTGAGGCTGGAATGTAGCACATGGGGCCCTGCTTTTGCTCTTCTGTCAGGTTTTATACATCTTACAGGTGTTTATATCCACCTGTTCCCATTTTCTTGGGCATGGCAGGAAGCAGGGAGCCTTTCATAAAGCTTGTGGCCAAGCCACTCTGCTGATAGACATGAAACAAATGGATTTGTTGTGCATAATGCAGGAAAAATAAAGCTTCTACGGGGCATTTCTCACTTTGTGAAATTATAATACACAGTTTTGCTATATAAACAGATTTAGGAAAAAATGCTGCATTATATTACAGGCTTGGGGTTATCATCATATTCAAATGATCTTAATGGAAAATCGGTGAAAAACAGTTTACTTCTTAACCAGAATTTCTCAAACTGCATTTATTCTTCTCCTATCCTCCCCAAACAGAACTATTTCAGCTACAAATTTAGTGGTTTTCATCTAGTTGGAGATCAAAATTTCTGGGTTTTTAATTAAAAAAGCCTCCAAACTTTGGAGCATGTAAGCTCAGGGGTTTAGCGCAACAATGGCATCACCCTGCAGTGTAAATATTTCTCCATTTTTCCTTTCACTGTGGATTTTCAATAATTTCCACTATACATGTATTTCTGAGATTTATTTTCTGGATAGTAGCAATGACACAAGAAACATAAAGTTTTCTGTCTTTTAAAACTTACTTGACAGATGTGATATTTCTTAAACAGACATGAGACTTGAATGCTACTGGTTTTATCCCTCTGGTTTCCAGGAATTTATTTGTATTTAATGTCTTTATTTTAGAAAGCTTCTAATAGGAGGTGAGAGCAACATTTTCAGGCGTTGAACTTGCTAATAAGTCAATTATTTCCAATTAGCTACCAGCAAATACCATCACAAGTTCAAGACCTTAAAATTGATAAAGAGAAGATTATTAATATCGATTTATAATTTTGTATATTATAGATATTAGGGTTTTTTTTTTTGCCTAGTACCCTGCTTTACACATCTTCTTTCAGCAGAACAGAAGTGCCAAAATTTGGGTTTTCTTTTTTTTTTTTTTTTTTTTTTTTTTGTCATTTTAGGGCAGAATTACAAAAATTGGCAACACTTGCTGTGACACATGTAAGTAAATAATCCAGAAATCTTGTATGGAAATGGCAGAGTGTGTAAGTACCTACATTTTCCATAATATGCTGAGTAATGAAACAGAGCTTTGCAATGTGGTTATAATAAATCATCAAAGAAGCCCACCCCTCTGACTGGGATGCCACTGTCATGTTTTGTCATCTAGGACACATGTTTTGACAGTATTCCCAAGTGCTTAGAAAGAAATAGATACTCTCCACATTTTATGCAGATGTTAATTATGAATGCTTTATTGTATTGTTCATCTGGTGATAACAGGAACAGTCCTGCACAGACAGCCTGACAAGTCACATAACCTGATACTACTCAATATGTGAAGAAAACACTTCATGAATAATCAATCAACTTAAAATTAATTAATCAAAAAAGCCAAACCCTGCTAGCATTTGATAATATAATAACTAAAAAATGGTAGGGGAAATGCATTCCTATGGAACAGCCTGAGTGCTTCTTATATTTGTCAGTTTAGGGGTCAGTCCTGCAACTCTTCATTTCATACATTGTTGCATGGATAACCCACATGTCAGTCAGGCTGAGAGGGTAGGAAGGGTTTACTTACATAAGGAAGGATTGCAGGGTTGGGTTCTCATTTCTAAAATGAATCTCTGATGCTTTTGTGAGCAGATAACCTCTCAGTTTTCTCCTCTGTAAGTAAAAATAATACTGTAGCTTATTTAATATTAAAAAAAGATAACGAAGGATTGAAATTCTCTTTTAAGGTCAGAACATCAACATCTTGTCTGTGTTATTCTTCTAATTTTCTTTTTTTTGCTATGCATGTGCTAATAAATAAAAGATGGCCAGCATAGCAGCCCATCACCACAGTGGCACTGGAGCTGCTGCAATAATACCCCTGATGAAGGATGGTAGCTCCTAGAGAGTTTGCAGCTTTTGCCTGTCTGGATAATCACTGAGCTCTAGCTTGAGAAATAGAAGTCAGAAAGCTATTGAGAGACTGTCATCAAATGGATCAAACAGGTAATTTGGTTAAGGGAGCTTTAATCTACCAGGCTACAAGTAAGGAATACTCATAATTATTTATTAACAAAAACAGATTTTGAGATTTAAAAGGCATGGTGGTGGGCAGGCTCTACTATTGTGAGTGCCTATCACTGTAATCAAGGAGAAACTAGTTCCAGATGAGCACAGATCAGTGTATAGATTTATTTAACAGTTACAGTCATTTAAAAATGATACCTCCTTGAAACAGCAGAAGCAAATTGATCAAAGTGAAGCACTGTGTGCCTAAAAACTCCCATATTTAATGCACCTTCAAATCTTTATTCCCCTAGATGTTTTGCCTGGGTGTAGCTCAGTTTCTCATGGACATACATGGCATTATCTTCCAAGGTCTTGAGAGAACCTGTCTTTCAAATGTCTCAGTGCCATAAAGAATAGGGAAAATAACTTGTTCCCTCAAGTCCAGGGTCATGCCTTTGGCTCAGCAGAGTCCTACATGTCCTTGGGAAAAGGTTGGTTCAGGAGCCAATTTCCCTTTCTATGTTATGCCTTCACAACTGGAGATTTTTAGTGTGTCTGAGGGCATTGTTCCAGCTTTTAAGTTTGTAGGAGCACATAAGTGAGCACGTCTTATTTTCTCATGAGATTTTTGTGGTGCTAGCCACAGGGCTTGATAATTGGCAAAGGATATTCCTTATTTTCCCACTGAATAAAGAAGTTACATCTCTGCTTCTCGCCTCTTTTCTCTGTTGATCTCAGTCTCATGTGTCTTGTTACGTTACAAGCACTTGCCTTTGCAGAGGAGGCACAGTCAACAAAAAAAGAAAATAACAGGTAAAGTAACTAGAGAACAAGTTGATAAGTCAGGATCAAAAAGGGGATGAAGCTGTGTTGAGTCTGATGATTATTTTGGTTGTGCTTTTCAATTGTGCGGACACAACTGGCCTTTCAGGTGGACAATTTTTATCATATGAGGTGATGAAATCATTAAAAGAGAAAGGGCATTTCCAGCCCTGGAGCCAGAAACAAGCTGTATTTTATTTTTCTTAAATGAAATCTACAGCCTTAGCAAGGCACAGAGTCAATTTGGTACCAACATTCTGACAGAAAACTGTGTTTGCTGGTGGGAAGATGAACACCTTTCTTTCCCCTTTGTGTATGTACTTAGTTGTGCAGTTGCCCCGCTGAATTCCTTCAACTTTCTGAAATGCTGGTGACTAGCACCTAAAAATCCAGTCCAGTGTTCTGTTAAACACAGAAATTCCACTGGTTAGCCAGAAATGGGTACGAGGAGGAGCCCGTCTTTCCACAGAGACATAAAACTACAGTAACAATACACAGAGCTCCTTTTATCTGTGCACAAAATACCCACTGAAAAAACATTGGCTCCTTCACAAGTCTTTAGATGCAGAACAAAACACACAAGAGTTCAGAAGAAAATATTCTGGATTAGTCTATATTTGAGTATAGCAATGACGAGGTTCCCTTTGAAGCTGGGGGGACAGAGTCCCTGTTGGTTACCAGAGTTAACAGCTCATAGCATCCATCATCACTTCACAAAGAGGGATCAGCCAATTCCCTGAGCTTGCATCTTCCAGACAGAACAAATCCATACCTACTGCCTCCTGTGTGGGTTTCTCATAAGATGGAAAAAACCCCAACAACAGAGGGAGAATTTACCTAACACTGAGCAGGAAGTACTGGAAAAGGGGTTTAAGGAGTCCCCACAGTCCAGAAGGCAGCAACTCACCTCTGCATGTGAGGTGATCTGGAGAGCTGCTCCCACTGACTCGCCTTCAAAGGCATCATCCCAAAACAATGGGATCTCCCTCCTGTACCAGCCCAGGGAATAATCAGGACAGGGTGCTCTTTTTGTCTGATCGGGATGTTGGGGTTCCCGTGTGTGTCATCTTTTCCTGCTTTTTCTGCTTTACCATTGAACTGTCCTTGAAAGGAGAGCTGTCTAAGACCAGGCAAGAGGCTGGTGTTAGATGGCCAAGGTGACTTTAAAACAAAGCAGTCAGTGGAAAAGAAACATGAGGGAAAACCTCCTCTCTAGGTCTCTAGTGGAACTTTAGGGCTGTAGTGTGAAACAGTCACACAACTCTACACGAATTACTCTAAGGAGACACATTCAGCTAGGGATCTTACCAGGAATACCACCTCACTAACAGCAATTTCAGCAGTACAGGGAAGTGAGTAACCAAAAGCAATTGTCAACTGTGTCAAACACTTTTTTCTTTTTATTTTTTTATTTGGTAGGTGTGGAGGTGGAATGTCATCCAGTAAGTACCAGACTGCAGTATGGGAATATCAATGGATGTGTGGCTGAAAAGGAGGTGCCCATTTCTCATTGTGAGGTAAATAACAAAAATCAAACCCCCTCTGCCCCAAGACCTCTCCTTTCTCTTTCCCAAAAGGAAACCTTTTCCTCCACCATGGTTTCTCTTCAGTAACTGGAGCATCGGTTTCTGTCCTCATTGATTGACTCCGGGTTAATCTCATTGGCGCTTATTTCCTGAAGTAATTTGGTGATGCCAAATTTTCCCTAGTCAAGCCAGCGTGAAAAAAGGCACATATGTTAGACTCAAAGGCTTTGTTCATCCCACTCTCCTTTGCTTCCATCAAAAAATAATGTCTCTGAAGTCTGTTAGGACTTTCTACATTAAAAAAAAGGAATATTTATCTTCACACGCGCGAAGCTGATTTTCATCTCTGAGTCTGCAGTTAAGCACTGAGCCTCTGGGTTGATTAGGGGAATGTAAATAGGTATTTAGATAAATGACACTTTAAAAGATCTTTAAACCTGAGTGCCAAGATTTGACTTGTGTGCCCTGTAAGCTCTGTGATTCCTCCGTTAGCCTTGGCACCAAGCTGTTGTGTTCTACATGTCTTGTGTCTTCCAAAATCAGATTAAAAGTTTAATTTCCAGCCCATCAATGCTTACACCTTATAGGGCAACTTCCTGTTAAAACAGAAGCATAACTTCCCTTCTGGATGTTCCCATCTCTGCTCTTTCCGAGATAACCAAGCCCCATACAAGGATTTTAATCAACCCTTGTGTGCAATCCAAGTTACAGCATAACTAATAATTCTTGACCTCTTGTCCTGTCTACAAAGTAAATGGTCCTTAGCCATAAAGTCATGAATATCAATGTTTCTCCTGCAGAAGTCCAGATTTTACATTGGGAATAAATAGTATTAAGTACATTTTTTCTAAAGTCCTCCCTGATAATGATAGGATATTTTAATTTAATTAGACTGGGAAATAAGAGCACAGAGCTACCAAAGGAAATGGACTCTGACAGAGTGTGATGGGGGGCCACTTGTTTTCACATCATGAAGGCTTATAGCTACAGGCAATGACAGCTTGGTCAAAATTAGTTAAGTGGCCAGACAAGCAGAACAAGTTAAAATAGCACCAGCAGGACAGCAGTGGATGTGTGGCTTGCAGCATTTGGGCTAAAGCACTTTCTGAATGTACGATAACCACATGTGCTCAGAAGCCAACACCATGGCTCTGGACATTCCCTATGAGATTTTAAATTCCAGGCTTTTTTTGTGTGTGTGTGTGAGCGGTTTCTTCACCTCTCCTTTGCTCTGCTTGTACTCATAAGAAGTCACTCTGAGCAGCAGCCCACACTCTGGGGTCAGGTACCTATTTATGAGTTCATGTTTTACGGCAGAGCACAGAAGCTGGACAAAGTCACCCACGGATATTTTGAAGGAAAGAACCAGGATTCTGAGTGCGACGAGACTCTGTTCAAACTTCAGCTCTCTTTTTTTTCCATTTAGGGCAAGTGCAGAAGCACCACCAGGTACTCTGCTCAGACAGGGCAGTGGGAAGACCTGTGCAGCTGCTGTACAGCCACTAAGACCACCACGGTGACGATCCCGCTGCGCTGTCCCAACGGGACCATGGTGCAGCACTACATCCCCTCCGCCTCGCTGTGCGAATGCCGTGCTCGGAAATGCACACCATGAATATTGCCCAGAAGCCCAGTTGCTTAATCTGAAGCTTTATGATGGAGGAACTTCACAATGCAAGCCTCGTTTTCTCTGTACACTGCCTTATCCATTAGAATCCTGAATAATTGTATCGACACAGCAAACAATAAAGCTTACCAGCACAACAGAACAGAGTCTGATTCATCTTGGGGTGGATTGCAGGAGAGAGATTGCAGGTCATACTGATCTCCTTCATTTCACTGTGGAAATTGATCCACATCATTGAAAAGGAGCAGCCACAGATAAATCAGGCTAAGAAGCAGTTGCTTATACTTAAAGAACATAAATCATTTAGTATTGTCTTCAGAGACATTACACTTTCATTCCCCACTTCACTCCTTAGTGACACACTGTGGACTTTTAATTTTTTGCTCTTTTTCCTCCCATTCTTTTCAGGGAGTACAGTAATTATGGGATAAGGCTTCAGAGTAAGAGAGGGGTGTTCTTGGTACACAAACGATACTGGTTGTGGCTCAGACAGCCAAATATCTTTCTTCAATACATACATGTGTTTCTCCTGAAGCTGAACCCAAAGAAATTGTGTGTTGAGGACAGGCTGTGTAAATTCTGCAAGTCCTCAGTAGTTGTGTACAGGGTTAAGGACAGCTCTTATTTACTTCAGCCCTTCCCCAGACCAACTTGAGGAGAAAGCTCGGTGGTTATATCCCTTGTTTTGTTGGTGCCAGAACTTCATCTGCTGCATTTGTTCCAAAAGTTGGAATTCATTTAGATGCAGAATTTGCAGTGGCAGGTTTAATTTAGTTACTGCTGCCAGGCATGAATTTACCAGGATTTAGACTCTACTTTATCTGGTCAAGCCATGGAGCACCAGAGATTTTCCAGAGTGTTGTTGATCCTGGAGCAATCTTGTGTCAGTGAGGCAATCTTGCGTCACTGGGAAGTACTAATTTCTCAAAAAATATGAGAGAGGTAGGACTGTTATTTCCATTTGCATTTTTGAAAGCCAAGGATTATTTAAACTTCTCATTTAGTTAACAATTTTTAAATAATGAATGGCACTGTGACATGATTAAATGGGTCAAAATACAGCTACATCTGCATGGAAACAAACAAAAACTCTTGTGCTTTCAACTACAAAGGTAAGTTTTATTCCTTTTTTAGAGGAACCAGGCAGATCCCTGCTGCTTTTCTCTTGCCATTCAGCTGTGGATTCAACACACCCTGAATTGTAAGCCCTTTTTGTTTTTATTATTCTTTGAAGACATCCATTATTGCTGCACAGTGCTAGAAGTGCAGGCCTTCCATGCATCTCTGTTTCTTCTGCTATAGGGCCACAACAACATGAGAGAGAAACCCAGTTTTAATTGGCACCAGCCCCACTTGCTGCAGTAGATCTGTCACCAGTTTACCTCCACCCTCACACCAGTTCCTTCCTGTAGCTGCCTCTGGATATTAAGCTCCCTGACAGATGGATTTGGGTCACCCAGATAATCAACAGTTCATGTGGAACTGAAGATCAGCAATGCCCGGAATAGCAACCTGCAACATCAGAGAGGAGCAGAGAGAAGGAATGGATTTGGAGTAAAGGCAAATGTCATCCTCTTCCACTTACCATGGCTGGGATGTCCCTTTGTTTCCAGCTGTGCCCTCACCCAGACTGACCCTTCTTAGCTCATGAAAGCTGATGGGATTTTGCAGCCTAAGGCTTTGTGGCTGCAGACAGGTCTTCTAATTAGATAATGAATTGTATGAGTCAGGCACTGGCTTCTCAGTGCAATGCAGCCCATGAGAAGAGCACCTGCTGGCTTTCCTTGCAGCAGAGAGTGCTGTGGACTTTGGTGTGGTCTAGATGTTGTTACTCAGACCTGTGTATTCCAAGCCCTCATTGTGCACAAGGCCAGAAGGATCTTCCTTGAAAATCCTGTTGTAGAAACAGATTGGCAGGAAAGACAGAGCAGAAGGGAATGTTATACCATCTCCTTTAACAGGCTGAGGAGGTAAATACATTTTTGGCCTTGACTTGCTGGCATGAGAATCAAACTTTTTCAGGCAGTCTGCCCCAAAGGAGCTGTCTGTCTTTTGCCCAAGGATGCAGTGGGCTCGGACCTGCTCTGTGCAGGATTCATTGCCTTTCACACAGGCAGCTGCAATTAGTGCAATTCCAATACTTTCAGGAGCATTCCTCCCTGGCAGAAGTGAAGAGCACAGTCCTGCCTATGATCGAGTGTGCCAGCACATCACACAGCACTGCACGTCTGACTGTTCCATTGACATTCTCCAGCAGAAACCAGGCTTTGAGGAATGTTGTTTTCCAAGTCATACTCATTGTTTGTGAGCCTTGATGGGTTTGAACTACCGTGATCTTTACCTTTCCACCAATGATTAGGAGCACATCCCGCTGCTTCAGAACACCAGCTGGATCCCTGTGTGTGCCACAGGATAGATTTACAGGAATGCTAAATGGATTTGGGGAGGAGTCTTATATAACTTCTTAATAATTAAAAGCATCTAATCTCTCTGCTAACTTTTACAGACTTGCAAGCACCACTCCTCTACAGCAGGTGAAACACAATCGGGTATATTGGTATTATTTGTCACAGCTCTGCATTATCAATTTACACCGTACCCAGGTACCTCAGGAAAGACAGTGATGCCAAGATATGATTTTCTTCCTTGGAAAGTCTTAAAAATAGACTACTTCCATTCTACGCAGCTGGATATTGCTTCCTCTCATATTGCTGTGTATATTATTTATTACCTGAGCTAAATGTATTACCTGTAACACACCCATCCTTATGGCTTATAGGAGCTGGTAATTAGAACCTGTGCAGGCAGGGCTGTAAGTCCACAGGGATCCCAGCAGGACCTGGCTTCACGTTCCTATACTATTTCAGAATTAGTGGATTTGCTTTTCTGGTTTTGAGCTTAGCTGGAGCAGCATAGATTGTGGATGGAAAATAGCAAAAGTTCCAGAAAGTTTTCATTTCCCTCTCCCTGAGATAAGTGTAGAAAGCAGGAGATTTGTTCCCTGGATAGAAAACACATTAAATGTTTTTAAAACTTCTGAAAGAAGTTCTGAGAGCAACATAAGCTACTAGCAGGGTAAAAAGAACAAAGTATTTGATATCTGCTGAGATATTGGTTAGAAGATAAGAAATGCCATTTCGAAGTAGGGACCAAGAAGAGTGGGGTGATTTAATGAATTTAAAGCCCCATATATATTTCTTAGTCTTGCTGGGAAAATTTTACATCACCCAGCCCAAGTTTTGGGACACAACAGCTGCCCTGTTCCCTTTGTATACTCAGCAGGTTTGATAGCACAGCCAGAGTGCATCAGCCTGTGACAGAGACAACTTTTAGTCTTGCCAGCCATGACACAGTGCACTATCCTGATTCACAAGGTCCTAGAACCACTGGACTTTATTCAGGCATTGAATAAAACAATTTCTCCCTGTCACACTAGAGAAACCATCATAGTGTCATAAATAGGCTAAAAGAAGAAAAAGATTTTGACTTGAATTAATTATGTCTCCATCTAATTATCATTAACAAATAAAAGTCCTTTCTCAAATAGCACTGGTCGTCAACAACTTTTCTTCCCTATACATTGCTTAAATTGCAAGGTTGAAGGCTAAGCAGGATCCATCACCTGTTCTGATTAGACAGTTGATTACAAGATAATCCCCTGAATATTTCATGCAGGAATGACAGCACATCCAGGCACTGAGGTAACTTGAGCACTTGAAACAAAGCCTTATAAAAAGCTTTCTGCACTTACCTCCTACCTGGAAGCACTGTGAAGCTTTGTAAATATAAAGACACTCTTCCCCACAGAAACCACCTCCAAGACAATCTGATCCTCGAGTGCCAGTTCTTTGGACAGTGCTGCCTCTGTTGTAGAGCCCTGGTTCTGCATTAGCTTTTTTCTTTCCTCTTCCTTCTGGACAAAATATGCCTGTTGTTACCTTGCTTCTTGAGGCATTATGGAGCATGAAGACAAGGTGCTGAAGTTCCAGCAGAGACTTGCCATGGCCTCTCAGGTTATGGGAGCTTGGTCTTTCTCCCTCTCGTCCCTCCATAATGGTAATCACCAAACCAGAAGGTCTCGCTAATTAGCTTCAGTTTGTGGTTTACTTAAAGCAGGATCAAGGCAGGATGGAAATAGCTGCTGGTGCTGTTCCCTCCTTAAGCCAGTGCAGAAGCAGATTGTGCACGGCATAGCCACATCCTATTTTAGCCCTGACGCAACTTTCAGCCAAACCTCCAGGCAACATGGAAACACACATGCCCGGTAAGTTTATTCTCTGCTTCATTCTTAATAGCTGCCTATGAAGTGGGATAGGCCAAAAGAGGGTGGAGAACAGAGAAAGGAGTACTTTGGAAGCACTTCTCTGTCTTCTTTTAGGACATGAAAAAAAAAAAAAAGGAAAGAGAAATCTGTGGCCCAGGTTACATACAGAGAGATAAAACATGCGGAGTTTATTTCTCCCGAAGCCTCAGGAGTGCAGCTGTGGGTCAGTGTTGTGATCCATGTGGAAAAGACAATCACTAGGCAAATGCCTTGTGCTGGACTTCTGCTATTTCCACCTGCATTTGCCTCATTGTAATGCAACTGTGGGGAGTGAGCAATATCCTTTTCCAGAAGAAAGTGTGCAGCCCTGAGATCTCAATTCCCATACACCAGGAGCAAATCTGCTCAGTGCATAAAACCTTTGTGTTGGAGTCCCCAGTGAACAACTTCAGAATAATTTCAGTGCTGATGCTGGGTCATTGTTCTTTTGCTGTCACAGTCAAAAGCTCTGTGGTTGTTTCCACGTTACCTCATTATTTCTGGGGCTATATCTCTGCTGTGAACTTCAAACTTCCTATTTGAACAATAGAAGGATAGAATATAAGCATTAAATTTTATGTATCTGGTATTTCTCTCTTTTGAATGGCTCAAGAACTATTTAGGTGTTTAGTCCCCTGCTGCTTAGCTGTTTCTACTAAAATCAGCCCCATAACTAAACTCAGAATTGGATGATTCTCTTTATAAAGAGTATTTCTTCTCGAATCATATTCTAGAGGTGGGAAGGCAAAGGGAATCGGTGTTATGTGTGGCCAAATGTGAAGGAATACAGCTGAGATACTGAGTCCTACCCAAGAGATTCTCCTGCTGGGTGTCCTAGAGGCTCAGGACATTTCAAACTGAGTGTTGGAATGGGGTTCAGACAGGCAGATGCACCCGGGCTGTCCGGGGCATTAGTCAGGATTTGTGGTTTTGCCCTTTCCATCTGCAGTCTGAGAGAGGTACCGTATGAGCCCTGAACACACAGGCTGCAAATTAGATGGCATTAGAGACAACCCAAACAGCCTTGCCTGTGTTTAATTCCTATGATTCTTAAAAGGCACTAAAATTGTGGTTTTGAAGACACAGGGGAGGAAATCACACTTTGCTATAGTTGTGTTGAGTTTGGTGGAGACGTGCACAAGAAGTAATTTTGGCATGAGCTGAGCTTCATCTACATAATTCAACTGTGTCTGTAACTCTACAGACCCCCCCTCCTCTTGGGTTTTGGGGTTTTTTGTTTGGTTTGGTTTTTTAATTCTACTCTACATGTAAAAATTACAGAAAGCACCTGATTTTTCTGACATGCATGTATATCAGGACTAACTAACAGTGAAGTATCTGACATAGAAAAAGAGCACTAGAAGGGCTCAAAAAAGATAGATAAGCAGTAGACATTGAATCTAGTGCAGTGACATAAAATCTTGCACACTGTAGTTCACTACAGAAATAATTTTAGTTAAGGGAGTGGATGGAAGAGCACAGAAATAGCAGGATTTGGTGAGCTGCGTGATAGTTTGGAGTTCACAGCAGAGATACAGACCCCTGTATTGAAATCAGCAACTCTAGATGTCCATATTCAGAGCTGAGAAGTCATTATTCACTGAGGACCTAAAGAGCACATGTATAACCATGCTACATCTTCTTATATATATATGTCCTTTGAAAAAGAGATGTTTGTGTAAAGCTACAAGGAAACAGGAAATTCAAGTAGGTTTTTTTTCATCCCTACTTGGGGGGTGGAGTTTGCCAAACGATGCTTCTAAATTGCAGATGTTTTGAACAGCCTTGCAGAGGAGCATCCTTCTAACTGCAGTGTCTTTCAGAAATGCAGGTCCTTAACTGAAAAGAGAGGAAGATAAGTGAAAGCTGTTCACTGTCTGTGCCCTGGGAGGCCAAACCACTTGCAGCATATTCTGCAAGTAGCTGTGCTGTGACAATCTGATCATCTGGACCACTCAGCTCAGTTGAGTGGCTGTTACTCAGGATTTAATAAAGAGCTCCTAATTAGGCAGACTCCTTTACTGCCTCTTTCACGAGCAGTGTGGTCCTTTAACACATCCTCTCAGTCCTTCCACTTTTGGCAGTCTGTGCAACTTCTTCATGGTGGCGCTTTAGACAAGGACCTGGGAATACAAACAGCGAGGTCTATTGCTGCACATGTGGCCAAACCTTAAGTCTGCAAAAAGCTGAGGCAAAGGAGTGCAGAGAGGCTGAGTGAGCAGGTGGTGACTGGCTGTGAATTGGCACTGGAACTGGAGCTGGTCTCTGTGCTGGAGCTATCTTGTCCTTGGAAGCCGTTTACAACTTGATGAAGTTTGACTGGAGGGATGGCTCCCCAGCTATTTTTGTAGAATGAGTGTAGCTCTTGAACGTTTGCTTTCCAAGTTGAATTCAAGATTCACTGTGCTGCTGTTCTCTGGGGACACATATCTATATACATGTACATATACACTGAAGCTATGCGTGTGTGCATATATAAAATTTTTATATATATTCATGTACATACACACACAGCTTTTTTCTATTGATACTAATTCCTCCAGAATATTTACACAATGAGAACATGTAAGGCCAGATGTCATAAAGGCTTACGGGGTGGAATGAGGTCAGGCTGCATCTGAAGCTGAAGCCCCTGAGGCCCCTGCTGTACCACAAGCAAGAACTGTCAAATGTGGAATGCATTCAAAACAAAACATTTTGGTTCATTTGGTCTGATTCAGGAAGATGTAAAGCTTTTGGGAGAACAGGCATCTTCCAAATACAGATATGGCAATTGCATTTCCATCAAAAAACTTATTCTGACTGGGAGTCCCTGACTGCCTCACCAGTTCACCAGTGTTAATCTCGGGTTCATGACACAGTTTCTGGAGGTTGGGAAGCATAATGGAAATAAAATCATGTTGTTATAAATGAACTGCAGCATTTTTCCTAGGCTTAGTTAAAAGGACTGGAAAGAAAAGAAGTCTTTAATTGACTGTGTAAAGGTCTTGTGAGATATCCCAGACTCAGTCTGAAAATACTGGAGAAACATTGTGTGTGGCCTTTGGGAATGAAACCTTCACTTATTAATTATTTTCCTTGGAGTTTCCCTTGTGGCATCATTATGTGCTTCATTAAAGTAAACCAAGCACGAGTCTGCTTGGGAGATCTGACAGGGAAGACTGGTGAGTCAATCTGCTGGACTGTTCAAGTGCTGCTGGACCCCAATCCGTTATTGATAGGAAACATAAGAATAATCATAACATTTAGGGGTCAGCCCCCTTCCTCCAAGCATTTCCTTCTCTAACATTCTGCTGTCTCCCCTCTCAGAACGTGGTGGTGGGGAAGCAGTTTCAGTCTGAGTACAGCGGATGGAAGGGGCTCAGCTAAATGAGTGGGATATACAACCTCCAGGCTTTCGCAGTACACAGTGGATGTGGTGTCTCCCTGGATAGATGGGAGTTATTTCATCTTCGTGGAGAAAAGTCCTGGCTGGACAGAGGCAGTGGTGCTTTGTGTCCGCAGTGGTGATGGTGTTGACTATGTGGGCAGAAGTGTACAGGATGCCTTCTCCTGGGTATAAAACACTAATGCTGGAAGGATCAAGATGTGGTTTTACCCTCGGAGCAAGAGCTTCTCCAAGAGAATGAGAGTACGGATGATTCAACCCTGTTTCAGCTGTGGCACCGCTAGAGGGGGAAAGAGTATGAAACATTTGTCTGTCAAAATAGTTTCTGTACCCATTGGTTTTTATCAGCATTTTTCACTGTGCTACTGCCTGTATGGAATTGACCCATTGGAGCGAGTCCAGAGGAGGCCTCCAAGAGGATCAGAGGGATGGAGCAGCTCTGCTATAAGGAAAGGCTGAGAAAATTGGAATTGTTCAGCGTGGAGAAGAGAAGGCTTTTGGGCCTCACTGTGGCCTTCCAGCACCCGAAGGGAGCCCACAGGAAAGACGGAGAGAGACTCTTGACAAGGGCCTGCAGGGACAGGACAAGGGGCAATGGCCTCACACTGACAGAGAGCAGGTTTAGATTGGATATTGGGAAGAAATTGTTCCCTGTGAGGGTGGTGAGGCCCTGGCACAGGTTGCCCAGAGAAGCTGTGGCTGCCCCATCCCTGGAAGTGTTCAAGACCAGGCTGGAAAGTGTCGCTGCTCATGGCAGGGGATAGAAATGAGATAATCTTTCAGGTCTCTTCCAATCCAGGACATTTTGTGATTCTGTGATGATTTCCATCCCCTCCAGACCTTTCATTATTCTGCACTGTGATCATGTCATTTGTCAAACATGAGAAATGGGGAACATGTCTAGAAATTCCAGACATTAGTCCCTGAGACCAGAACATGTAGGTATAAACTTAGATGTACTTCATGAGCATTTCACATGCGTAAAGATTTCTTCATGGAGAATGACCATGATCCATAAATTTGTACCTGTACCTGACGCCACTGGATCTGTTCACATCACTAGAAATGTGTGGCTTCTACTGACTGCAGTATTTCCCATTCCATTAGGGAACTAACTGCATACAACCTGCTTTGTGTAACGAGATTTCTCTCTCCTTCTCAGACTTTGCTCTACCCTCCTCACACCCAACTCTGAATGGACAGAAGACAGCAAAATCAGCAAGGGATTCTTTTTCAGCCTACGACAGCAAATACCTCACTGTTTCTCAGAACTGGACTTCCTGGCACAGAAGTGGGACCAATGGAGCTCTTGAAGCATCAGTGGTGTCCTATGGAAGTTCTGTAAGTAGGGTCGCATGTTCATTGACCTATCTCAAGTGCCTTTGAGATGAGGAAGAGGCTTGAAGCAGGGTGAGAAAAGCAGGGTGCACTCCTCCTGTGTGTTGGTTAAATCAGAACTGGGAGAAGTATCTTTATGAGGAAATTGATACCACAGCCTCAGGTGGTTCAGTTGTCTCTCTGTGTACAGCAAGAATTAATTTCTGAAGTAATAGTCTCACCAAACTTTCCTAATTGTTTACTTTAGCCAAAATCCTTCAGAGCTGGAATGGAGGGGTTGCTATTACCCTCACTGTCAGAAAAGATCTGCAGGTCAATCATGAAATCGGGTGTGCTTGTGCCAACCCTGAGCCAGCTGTGCCCAGGTGTTGGCAGGGGCTGGATTGGATTGATTCCCAGTAGAAGTGTGGTGGGTCTGTGGTGTTCAGAGGAGAGCTGTTGTTGGAGGAGCTGTTGTTTTGGGATGTATTTGTCGTGATATATTTTCTATCAGACCACTAGAATTAAATCATCATGAAATGCTGATCCTACCTTCCCATTTTCTTACTCCTTAGTGTGATGGCTTCTTGGAAATATCAAGAAGCAGTGAAAGCAGGACCTAGGCTGGTAATTTAAAATCACTGTTTCTGACTTTTACAGTGGTTGGGAGAGGGGAGGAGAGAAAGATCTCGATAGTTCCTTCAGAGACATTTTTGAAATTGCAACTTTTTTTGTTCCTCCCTAAAAAAGTCTTGTTCCAGAATGTCACATAGTAAGGCAAGCAGTGCAAATTTATGGGCAGGAAATATCTTTAGTGAAATCTGTGGGAATTTTGGTTTGTTTTCTGTGAATTAGACACGCACAATAATGGGGTTGGCACCTTGCTTCCAAGAGTGAGGAGAAGAGTCCACGGAGAGGGAGGGAGAGTCACTGTTGACTCTCCTCATCCCCTGTGTAACTCCAGCAACACCAAGTGTTGCTATGGTGCCCTCTCAGGTGGCTGGGATGTGGCAGGTGGCTCCACACAGTAACAAAGAGGAGAACCTCTGAGTGATTTTCACCTTCTCCAACCTCCTTGTTCCCTCTCCTGCTTCTTGTTCGTGCTTTTTGTTTCCGCCCACACTCTCCAGTAAGGGAGGAGAGGATGCTCAGAGCTCATCTTCTCTAGAGCCAGCTAATGCATTGCCCTGTGCCCGTGACCTGGTGGTGGTGGTGATGTCATTCCTTCTGCACTGTATAGCCTGAAAGTCTCTGGGAGGGACACTAGAAATCTGCCACGGGTTTTTCCTCGCTGGGGCAGAGATGGATCCAGGAGGTTTGCATGGACTGCCTGTGAGTACTACATGAAAATGTATCTAATTAGGAAATGGGAAATTGCAGTAAAATGCTGTCTCACAAGCAGTTTTATATTCTGCTAGGACGTAGTGCTGAGTGTAATTTTGGATGTGCCTAAAGGGACTGTATATATACTTTACACATGAAGGGTGTGGTAAGTGTGGTGTGCAGAACAGATTATTCGGTGGTAATTTTGTGAAAGGATGAAGGATGTAGCACACATGTAATCCCAAGATTTATTTAGTGATATGATGACTGAAAGCTACTTTGTGGGAAACTTAGTGAAGCAAAGCAGTGAAAAACAAGAATCTGGGAGGTGTTGATGTATATAATAATATGCACATTTATATGATGCCTTCAAAAATTTGTGTTGTGTTAACAAACAAGATTACTGCCTCACAGCAATTGGTTAACTTTGCATTCAGCACTACCAACACATGTAAGGGAGGGGAGAAAAAGAGAGAAAGAAACCTGTGACCTGTCAAGATTTTTCCTTGTACAGTCACCTATGGGAACCATAATTTTCGGGAATTAGGTTATGGGGCGATTGCTTTGGATCAGGTTAATCTTTGCTTTCATCTTGTTTCCCCATCACTGGAGGGCTGGTGTCACTCCAGTGAATAACACTCTAGAGAGCTCTGTGAAGGGCTTTACACAGCAGCATTGTGCTGGAAACGGTGTTTGGAAACAGTTTGGAAAACTCATGGGCTGCCTTGGTGAGTGGGAAGTGCAAGTGAATGCCCCAGTGCCAGAGTTCCACACGGATGCTGCAGAATTCCTGTCCAGGCTGAGGAGTGAGGGTGGGATTACTGTTGGAGCTGCATCCTAGAAGGATTCTGAGAGGGAGATGATGAAGAAGGGCTAGTCTGAGGGGCTGACTGAGTGCAACATGGGTGGTTTGAAGGATTTTAGCCACGGATTCCCTTTTGCTATGTTATCGGTCAGTCATGCAGTCTTTTCACGATATGTTAAAATACAAGCTAGCACTCTTAGCCATTCATGGGACATATCCTTTCTAATCCCTGGTATTTCCCAAAGTGTTTTTGTTCAGCCCTGACTTTCTGGGACTTGAACTACATTGAAGATATTTCTCTTGTTCTGGCTAAGATCGATTTCTTCCCTTCTGACACAATTTTTGCTTCCCTTCCTTGTCTGCTTTGCTCCACAGCATGTGGCACATGGTCTGTAATGGGATCCTTATTCTCACTTCTCTGCCCACTTTCAAACTGTGGGTGTCTTCTCCCTTTGGCCTGTGCACGTGTGGAACAGGGCAACAGGGTTGGTGTGTGCCTCCGTACCTGATCTTCTCTAGGGGTCCCATGGGTTGGGATAAGGCCACTATCTTTAGTTTATGCTCAGAGGACAAACGAAGTGAGACTGGTTTGCAAAATGAACGTTTGTAGGTCGTACCTGGATTCTTCACGGCTTCATGTGTTCGTGTGGAGACAGACTCCCCCCACCTACTTGGGCTTTTTTGAGACTCCTGTGTTTTTCTCCCAGATTATCAACAACTACATGGACGGGACCCAGGAAGGGGCCAGGGACAAGGCCTCCCCGAGTGGCCTGCACTTCAGGGACAGCAAGAGGAAGGTCGACTACGTCTTGGCCTACCACTACCGCAGGCGCCTGGCCCGGCACTCGCCCGGCGCGGCCTCCCCGGAGCCAACGCGCGGATCCGCATCCGTGGCCCTGGTTTTGAATGGAGGCACTGGGAAGCGCAGTGCTGAGCCCCAGCAGCAGCAGCAGCAGGACGATGGCCAACATGCCCTGTGGGAGTGGCCCGGGCTGCCGGGCATGGAGGCAGTGGAGCTCAGCCCGCTGGACGCCCTGGAGGAGGAGAGGCGGCTGCAGCGCGAGGAGTACGAACGCAACCTGCTGGAAGCGGGGCTGGAGATCGAGAAAGACCCCGAGGTAAGAGGGGGAGACTTGCACCTTGTACATGGCATCGGGTGTCCCAATGGATGATGGCCACTTTGGATGTCTAAAATGTGGTGGGAAACTAAGAAGGTGGCCAGGGTGTGTGTGTGTGGCTTGGTCCTTTCTCTCTGAGAAAGATGTGGTTGTTATTGTTGTTTAATGTAGTGTTGAGTAGCAATTTCAATCTTACTTCAGGTGAAAACATATTTCTTTATCTAAGTGTTTCTATGGCATGCAGCAAACACACTTTTCTTACCCCAAACCCCCCTTAAATGTTGCTAAATGCTCTTAAGTAGTTTGCTGGAACACTGCTAAGACGTTTCACTTTTCCTCACAATGTTTTCAGTGTGACTCTCAGCTTTCTTCTCAGCCATATGTAAGTTTTGTGTCCTTTCTTCATTCCACCCACGGAATGAACAGCTCCTGTGCTGCGACAGAAGTTCCCAGCCTATGATGTTTTTATTCTCCCACGTGTGTGATGTTGGAATGATGCTATGCTCACGTCAGCTGGGAGCCGTGGTTGTTTCTCTTGGCTCTTGCCAGTCAGTCTGTTGAGCACAGGTCTTCCAAATCCCATGTTGTTGCACTGAACTCTGTTCTATCCCACTATGCCTCCTTGAAAGCCGTGGACATCTGTATCCACTGAAGGGAAGTCCCTGCTGGGTTCTGGTTTTAGGTGCTCTGTTGTTCTTGACACCAAATTTGAGAGATTTAGAGCTTCTTTTCATATGTACTGAGGACTTACAGCTCGTGTTGCTTCCAGTGCAACCAGTCAGCACTTCCAAAACGTGGAGCAAATCACAGATTGAATCTGAAAATTTAAGTCTGACTGGCTTGGCATAGTGTATGCATGTTAAATCACTGGCAGGGGTAGAAAGAAATAGAAAACTCTTTCGACTCTTAACATTTTCTTTGCTTAATTTGCTGAGTTGCAGGTGGCTCTGGGTTGTATTTCACTGCACAGCCTGGCTGAGCCATCCTAGCACTGAGCAGAAAAAAGCGATCTCAGATCCTGATTCTATTATGCTGTGCACAGGGGTTATGGTTCAGTACATGACCATCTTACTGCAATGACTTTTATAATCAAATTGCATGAAACCCAGGAGAACAGCTGTTTTTGGAGACCCCTTTCAGTTCTGAATTTCATCAGAACCCAAAAGGTCTAGCAGGAGATTTGGATTTGATTATTTGACTTGTTACTTACCCTAAGTCCAGCTGGATACAAATTCTGTTTTGGCCTCCTTCCAAGTGATGACACATGCTCTTAAATAATATACAGAGTGACAAATGATGTCATAAAGTGTTGATCAAAAAACCCCGTTTTGTCACAGTCTTCACTATGAGGAGGAAAAGGCTTTTTTGTAAATGAACTGGGAAGTTCACAGGAAATTGTTGATCAGTTCTTTCATGGGAAAAATGAATTGATTTTGAAAATTACAAAAAATGCAATTCCATCACTTCTCTAGCTGTGTATGTATGGAGTCATTCCTGTCCCCCATCCCTCCTCCCATCCTTCCCCAACAGATAAGCTGTCTAATCAAAAGGGGAAAATGTTTTTCCTTCCGGATTCTCCTGAGAAACTGGAAGGGACTGGAAGGACTATGCATTATCCTTTTTCTTTCCTACCCATGACCTGCAGCTTTTACTTCCTTTTCTTTTTCCCACCTCACTGATTTTTTCTTCTGTAAGCTAACTCCTGTTAGAACATGCTGAAGGTTCTGCCTGTTTTCTTGCTGTGAATTTTGTAGAAAATGCTAATAGGCACGTGTGAAAGGCACAGCTGTCCCTATATGTGGATTAAAATTGTGTGTAGAGTTGATACGAGAACAACTTCTGCTTTTAGTCCTGGGAAAAATGTGTGTCTACAGATTCATTAAACTGAGAAGCAGCATTTGTATTTTTGTACAGCACAGTGGACATTCAACTACTACATTTCCAGTGGATTATGCTGAACTGAATGTTTGTTTGGTGGAGGATTTTTGTTGTTCGTTTCAGTGCTATTATAAGAAATGGATTTTTTTCATATAATGCTATTGGAAGTTGAGATATATTCTCTAATATATACTCTGGACCAGGTTTTAAGATAAGTCTGATCTGGCTGCAAAGGTAAATGCTAGAGGGACTCCATGTTTGAATCCTTGGTTTAGAGCAGGCTGTGATTTCTCTGCCTTACATCGTCTTCACATGGTTTTGCAAGAATATCCACTAATTTAAGAATGGTACAATGTCCTGAATCAAAGAATTGTGGAATGGTTTGGGTCTACCGACCTCACAGGACACGGGAGTTCTTCCGGAAGCTGCTTTTGTAGGCTGAAACCTTTTAGACATCAGGAAGTTCATCTCTAGGAACACAGGATAGAGTTACAACAATTTAAAAATCTTTATTTCTGCAGCTATCTTTTTTTGGAAAAGTGGGAATTCCCGTGATGTTAATATGTTTGTTAACATATGGCGTTATTATGATTGCTATATGCTTGATAACTAGGGATAAACACCTTTCTCACTTGTATTGTCAACTCCTCATGTAAAAGAAGAGAGACAAAAAAAAAAGATTATGTAGAATTTGTATGTGGAGAGAGGCATATTGTTCTATTTGAATTCATGGAAAATAGGCAAGACTATGGACTGTCTCCATAACCTCCCACTTATAATTTGTGAATTAAGGAATTTTTGACTACATTTTCAACTGCCTAATCAATTTCTATCATTTGTTATTGCTGTCCTCCAGAGAAACTTCCATTTCTCTTAATATATCCTCCCTGTTCTGTTTTTTTGTTCACCTGTTTCCCTTTTTTTGAACGGAAGTGATATTTTGCATGTCCAAGACAAAGTGCACAATGACAGTCTCGGGTATGAAGTTGCCCAGGAAGGGCAATAAATACTGTGGAAATTGCAGTTCTTGTGGGGTTTTTTGTTGTGGGGTTTTTTTAAAATTTTCCTTTTCCTTTGTTGTTGTTTTATTCTTCTTTGTTTTGTTTTGTTTCTTGTTGTTTGTTTGTTATTTGTTCCTGGGGAAACTGACAGTTGTGTTTCACTTGATCTGTAACCAGTAGTTCCCTTAAATTTGAATTTTGCTGTTGCCTTAATGACTGCAAATGCAACCCACACCATATTCAATTAGTATTACGTATGGCAAGGCATAATAGGTATGGAAGAAGAAGACACTGGAGATGTGCCTTGGCATTCTGACAAAGCTGGATCATTTTCGAGCACACTGGAAGTGAAATGTACTTTGCTAAAGAGCAGTTGGGAGAGGAAATATTATTTCAAGGGGAAGATGATGACAATTCCAAAACAAAGTGTAAATTACCCTCAAACAAGCTCATCTAACCTCGATTTTTGAGCTAGTATTGTTTCAAAAATGTCTCACTAAACTCCCTTGATTACATTACACTTGAAGGGAAGGAAGTCCTTAAGGTCCTCAGTGTTGGTAATAAAATTACTGATGCTGGAGGTTGTGATTGGATTTTTCTGCTTGATATTCCAAGGCATGTTTTTGCATTTTTGTGGAAAAAACCCCACGAAAACTTAAAAAACCCCACCAGCCAAACAAACCTCCCAACATCCCCCCCAACCTGAGCCAAACAAAGGCTTATAGTGCTGCAGTAGATTTTATTCATGGGGTTGAAATGCACTGTTTTGTTCCACTGAGGTGCTCCCTGTTTGTCAGCGGGAGAATTCCTTGTCTCCTGTCAGCTGTTAAGGGCAAAGAGTAGCCAAAATGATATCACGTATATTGCTTAATTTAGTAGTAATTAAAAGCCTGAAAAAAGAAAAAAATTATGCCTTTTTCCAAAACCTATCGATGTGCTCTGTGGATAATCCTAGGAAAACATCTCGTGCCCTCAGTATATGTGAGACACCTTGCAGGCACTCATTGTGGGCATTGTAGCTGCCTCACAATATTCATTCATCCAAAGTACAGGGGAAAGCTTAAGAGTAGCTAACATTAATTTTAAAAGGATATGGAAATTGAATATGAGTCCTAGACCTTTACCCCTGTTAATGAATGCCTCCTGAAGCCAATGAGGATGCAAACAGAGTAACGCAGCATTGGCAGCAGACTGGGGTCTTTTGTGCTCTAGGTCTTTGGACTTTGTATTTCAGTCTCTCAGCACTCAGAACAAGGCAATACTTCTTTGGGGAGCCAATTATATAAATATTTGATGCATATTTTTCAGCGACTCTGGTTACAGAAGCATTAATTAGCTAAAACATGTTCTGCTCCTGTATGTTACTTATATGGGGCTGAAATGTAATACAAAGCTCTTATAAAATTAAAGTTGAACAGGCAAGGCAAGGTTTTCAGTGGTAGTGAAGTGAATGTGATGAAAATATTGGCATGTTGATTAACTATTTAAGAGGAAATGATGTCTCCATTTTAGACAGGATTTTGAAGTAGCCCCATGGGATTTGGGTGTGATTAAATCAGCATTAAAATAATGATCCATAATAAAAGGTGGCTAAGTAGAACGGCTGTGATGTCAAAGCTCAAAATCCATACTATGAATCCTGTTTTTTAATGATTGTGTTGTGACTTGAACAGATGAATGGGCAGATAGACTCACTCTGGGTATTTTAATTACCATCCAGACTCTTGGTGCTCAGCTATGAGGTACCTTTGTCAAAATGGCTTCCAAGAGATAGAGAGAAAATTGAAAAGATGTACAAAGATCACCTATATTTTGTCAATAACCTTTATAAAGCTCTTGGTTTAGCCATGGTAAGTGTCATCAATTGTCTGCAGATTGGGAAATGGAGTCATCCATATCTTGAATTTTAGATGGAGGTAGAATAGGGCTGTACATTCCAGTGATATTTACAGTGGGATTTGGGCCAGAGGCCCTAATTTTACATATATTTTTATGTAATGCTGTTTCTAGCAGACTTGCCTGGTAGAAATGGCCAATAGCTTCCTGAATTGTGTTTTCATTTCTCTGTGTCCTGTGCTGAGTTCTGTCACCTGCTGGGAGAATTACTTCAATTCCTACAAACTGCTTGGCAGATGAGAAGCCCACAGGGAACGGCTTCTACATCTCTGCTGGGGCATGGCAGGGGGACAACTGGACACTTGCAGGACGAGGCATGAACAGTAACAAAATCAGCTGCTTGGCTTGTTCACAGATGATTCCCTGAAAACATATTTTAATTATCAGCGCTCTCGTTTGCAGCAGAAGTTTTAATGTGCAAATTAAACCCCTGGGGAGAATTTGAAGGGCGACACTTGAAGCCCTGAGGGATGTGACGTTGCCACAGTGCCTGCAGAGGAGGCTTGGAGGCTGAATAGTGCTAATCTCCCTAAGGCATTTAGGCCAGTGCAGCTTGAATAGCAGTTTCATGAAAATAAAGTAGTAAAATATGAGATAGTTTGGGGAATTTGGCCCTGGGATTTGTCGTTTTTCTCAGCTGTTAAATGACAGAGGTCATGCTGCTGTTATTGGGTGCTGTGTGAGGCTGCCCCAACTGCAACACCTGCTGCCTGATGCACCTTGACCTATTCTTTGTCACAGTAGAAAAACCCTGAATTTCAGAGTTCCTTTTCCAGGGGAAATGGGACTTTCTTTGCTTTTCTGCCCCCAGGCCACTGCCTACTTTAGCAGCAAACAGCCCTGCAGGTGTCTCTGGTGCCAAAGTGCTCACTACTGAATTTCTGCTGGTTAGGTAATTGTTCTATGATTTCACAGTTTTTCAGAGGCATTACTGGTTAGCCCTAATTTCACACCTCATGAAAAATCCTTTGCCTGAAACAGAGCCGCTGAGAATTTTTCTTGTGAGCAGATGTAACACTGTAGATAAGTGCTCCCTGTTTTCAATATATTGCTTTTCTACATATATACATTAATTTATGTACTGGTTTGTGATTTAGATATAAAGGATCTGAGCTAAGACACTGCCCCTCTCTCTTCTTTTCTCTCTCTCTTTTTTTTTTTCTTTTTCTTTTTTTTTTTTTTTTGCCTGCAATAAAACAAATTAAAAGGCATTCCGTAAAGTGTCATTCTGTCTTCTCAGATTCAGGAATGGATTCCAGCAGAGAAAAGGCTGGGGAGTATCTGATGGTGAAATTAGTCCTTGAAGGATGGGACTGTCTTACTGGAAAAAACCACAACTGTTTGTGTGTGTGGGGAGTGAGGGGGTGGAATTTGCTATCTTTTGGCAGATCCAGGGAAAGGTGATGTAAATGATGACTCAGGGTTGTGGGATTCTTGTATGTTTTGAACTCTTCTTGCTTTACTGATTGCTCTAATGGCTGTGTGTGTCATTTTGCCCAAATGTGAGTTACTATAATGTCACGCTGATCATGACATTATGCTTAGACAGGCAAGCAATATTCTTCCAGGAAGTGAGACACTGTCGGGAAGGAATGATCCCATCCCAGGGCCACAAGACATTTTACATTGTGTACACTTTCAAATGTTGTATTGTACTTGAGAGGGAGGCATTTTGGAGTGAAAACTGGATTCAAGATTTTTGACATGAACAGTGGAGGGGTCTTTTCAAGAAAAAAACAAAGTAATTTCCCCTTAGTAATCAGAACACCCTCTTCAGCTCAAACTGTTTCTTTAATCCTTTGCAGACCTGAGTTCTAGGCAGGGGCAGAGTTCCAGCAGTTCAGTGGTAGTTCCTGTGGATGAGCACAGATTTAGTGGGGGGAAGCTGTCATAGAGGGAAAGATTCATTAACTGTCCCACACACCTACGTCCTGAAAAAAGGGAACTGTGGTGTACAAGCCACAAGTTGTAATCAGATTATATTCAGAGTGTCTTTCCTGGTCATTGCAAGGTCTATTAAGTCTTAGGACAAAACAAATCAGTCAGGACTGTATCACAGAGTTGCTTCTGTCATTCCAGTGGTTCTAGGTCAGCAATTATTTTGTCCTGAACAGAACAACAAGGAAAAAAATAATTTAGCAGAGTGACCTCGGGCTGCACAGTTCTCATGAGCATTAATGAGAGTTTGGTGGCTAAATCCCCATGCACAGCATGGAAAATGTACCCTTCTGAGTGGGTTCTCTCCTTGGTACACAGTGCTGATAGCTGTGTGCCCTCTATTGAACATCTCTGTTGTGTACTGTGCTCACAGTAACGGGCCAAAGAACAAATCATGTTAGAACCTGATTTATGTAATACCGTGCTGCATTCTGTAATATTCTGTCATTTCTGTGCCATTATTCCAGCTCAGCATTAATGTAACAATGAGTTCATCACCTGAAACCAAACAGTTGGACAAAATTATTTATTTTGAACAGGTGCATGGATTTTTATTTGTTTATGTGGGGCTTCTCTTTGTTGTTGTTGTTGTTGCTGGTGGTGGCTTTGTTTTTGTTTGTATATATTGATAGTGGATACATTTGCTTTAAGCTCTGCCATCTAGGAATTAACTAATTAATTCTCTGCTGGCTTCTCCCTTCACTTCCTGGATTCTGTAATCGTTTTGTAGCATTACAGAATCACTAAAAGGATTGACACCTATACATGGTCCTTTTAAGGAAATCCTGGAGGTGGATTTGGCAGATGATCTTGGAGATTCATAAGATGTCTCCTGGTAAAATAAATGAACAAAACATTATTTGGGAGAGAATGAGCTACTTGTAACTAGGGTGGGAAAATGACTTAATAGCTATGTAGACTAATATTCCTTCTTTTATTTTGGGAACAGCAACCTTTTTAGGGGGAACATAAAGACACCAATAGGAGCATTTTCCTGAAAATGTAGAGGTGGCCATTGCTTTCCATAGGTTGGAGCCAACACAGTACTCTGGAAGAATATCAACATCCTTCTCTTCCAGAGAAGCCCAGTTGCATTTCCCTTAGTCATGTCCCAGCTGGGACATGGGGAATTTCTCTCCAGTCTTTGTCTACATGTTCACTAAGCTCAGTTGTGGTTTACCTGGAGTAACTTACTAATACAAAGAAAAATTAACATTTCAGAGATATAGAATATATATATTCAAGATCTTGCAAATACTTAAGCAGAGCTCCAAGCTGACGCCTCCAAAGTGCTGATTCAAACTACTGTAATTTTTCCTTAATCCCTTCAAAACGGGGAAGGATATCGCTGCTCATCCTATGCTTAGGACTTTTCCTCAAGTCACTCGATGTCCTACGTCTGCTCCCATTTAAACTGCTTACAGAGTGTGAAGGGTAACTTGAGTTTCCTAATGCTTTGAAAGTTTCAACTCCATGCATGTTCTGTAAGTCACAGGGTTCTCAAGTTTTAGTTTTTCTGGATTTATATGTCATTGTTTCTATCCCTTGCTTGCCTCACTCCCATTATTCTCACTCATTTGTAGGTTTGCCTGTCTTGGAAACCTCTGGTGTTCTTGCTCTTTTTCCAACTTTCATATTCCATACTTCATTTTGCAGCCTTTGACTAATCATTCTTTTCTTGACTCTGAAGATTTGCAGATGTTCAGCTGCCACTGAACTCTGTTAGGTCATCAAGACAAAATAATGTCCTAAAGGTTGTGTCCCTAAGGAAGCTCACTGGAAGGCTCTTCCATCCTTTCAGTGTGCACACTCTGGTTAGTGGGACCTAGGAAATTTCATACCATATTTTTTTTCAGGGGTACTTTCAGGCTTTTGCAGTACAGTCAATCTGCTGTGGTGCCCCGTAGCGCAAGTGTCCCTGCTTGTCACAGGTCCCTGTGAGTTCACTGGATAATGTTTACTCTCTGCCTGCAATGGCACTGCTCAGCTTTCACAGGTCAATGAGTGGTACCTGCTTCACCTCACCAGTGCTTGACCTGCTCACCTGCCTCTGGCCTCTGCATATTCCCCTCTGTCCCTTCACACCCGTCTCCTGCAGGGCTGCTGGCCTGTCCATCACAGGGTGCTCCATTTCTGCCCACGATGCACTTTCTCCATATCCTGTATCTGCAGAAATCCTATCACTCCTTGATGTCACCGTGTCTGGCTTTGGTTGGTGTGAAGTCAGCCCTTCACCCTTCCCTGCTGCCCATCAGCTGCCCATCAGTCACAGGCCCATGTGAAGTCATAACACCCAAGACATCTTGATGATCCCTTTCAGCTCAGAATATTCCGTGATCTGTGATCATCTCTATTGAGAAAATCCACAGCTGGGACAGCTGGACACACAGACTTCACACTTCACAACTGCTTCTCTCTCAACAACTTCTGTGCAAAATTTCCTTCCTCCCTTATTCTCTCCTGTTTCAAAGCTGTCCTTAAGGAACTGCTCACCCAAAGCTGGCCAAGTCCAGCTTCAGTGAGGCACCAAAGTTTGCTCATTAAAGGACTTGCTTTACTTTTCAACTGATATGTGTTGCAGGAGGCACTTGAGAGCACCACAATGACGACCTAAGGCACAGCTTGCACCACAAGGGACCCTGGGATGTTTTTCACCTGTGAGCCACAGTTCACAAGTGACTCTCCTGGAAAGTATTTGTTGGTTTAGGGATGTTTTGTCACATCTGGCCACCAACTGGCAAGTCTCTTCACAGAAAAGTCAGCACAAAGCATGCTTTTACCAAGATCCAGCCGTAAATTGTTGTTAATTTCCATATCTTTTTAATGCTCACACTCTCTGTCAGAACAAAACTCACATATCAGGTGACTTGCTAGATGATGTTATTAAAGACAGCTCATTTTGGTATTTAAAAGTAGGTGTGGTTTTATAATATAGTGATTGGTAACCCTCCTGATACCAGTATAGCAATTCTGCAGTCATGTACTGTGCCCCTATCAATTTTCACTTCCATTATTTCATAAAAAGATGCAAATGCTATTACAATGTAAAACCTATTTTGTTAATGTTGTAGAATTTTAAGAACCACGAAAGACTAATAGGTAGCTCTAAAATGTATTCCTTCACTTGTACATGTCAGTGGTAATTATCAAAGGATATAATTGGCATATAATTACAGAGCACTCCAGTGTAATTAAAACTACAATAAAAACTGTAGCCAGGGAATCATACATCAAAATCTGTAAGTTGAATCCAGGAACTGGGCCAGTGGGCATCTTCCTGCTGCCTAGATCCTTGAAAACAGGTGGGAAAGTGGAAGAAATGAAAGAGCCAGAATCAGAATCCCAGGATGGGTCAGGTTGGAAGGGACCACAGTGGCTCATCTGGTGCCACCTCCCTGCTCCAGCAGGGCCATCCCAGAGCCCACAGCACAGGATTGTGTCCAGAGGGGTCTGGAATAACCCCAGTGAGGAGACTCCACACCCTCTCTGGTCTCTGTTCAGGGCTCAGGCACTGCCCAGGACAGAAGTTCTGCCTCCTGTCCAGGGGGAACTTGCTGGGATCAGTCCCTGCCCGTTCCTCTGGTGCCATTGCTGGGCCCCCGGAGCAGAGCCTGGGCCCTGCTCGGAGCCCTCCCTGCAGCCAGGGACACCCAGGGCTGAGGGCCCCTCTCAGCTGGGGCTCCTCTCGAGGCTGAACAGCCCCAGCTCCCTCAGCCTTTCCCTGTCAGAGATGCTCCAGGCCCTAAATCATCTCCTCAGCCTCCGCTGGCCCCGCTCCAGGCGCTCCCTGTCCCTCCTGTGCTGAGGAGCCCAGAACTGGGCACAGCTCTCCAGATGTGCCTCCCAGGGCTGGGCAGAGGGGCAGGATCACTCCCTGAGCTGCTGGCATTTCCTTAGTACAAACCTAAGGGCTCTTGCAAGTACTGACAGAACAAGGCAAACTCCTATTGCCTGATGCTCTCCGTGTCTGAGTGCCTGTGTTCGGATACATTTTTGTATAATGAGTATAAAGGTGTAGGTGCCTTTGAAAAGCAAATTTCATCCTGACTCTCAGCTGCCTGTTCAGAGGAATGACAGGAGCTTGAGGAGCTGCTGTTACCTCCTGCAGTTCCTGAAGTGAAGACTGGAAGTCTGGCAGGACTCACCTGTGTCTTTCTCCGTGTCAATGCCAAAACTGCTGTGAAATGACTTTTAGAAGGAGTAAATGTTGTTAAATTTAAAATATTATTAAATACATGAGGGCAGAGACAGGAATCAAACCTAACTAGCCAAAAACGATCATGGGACTGAAGGTATTTTTGGGCACAGGATCTCCTGTTCCTGTGTTCTCTGGCATCCTAGCTGGGTTCCTTACAGTTCTGGTTTCCAGTTCTGGTTTCCTGTTGTTGTTGAACTGTTGAACTGTTGTTTCCTGTTGTCTCCTTTATTGTTGAACAGAAAAGAGCAGAAAAGTGCAGGTGAAAATCAAGTGAATGCTAAGTGGTTTCACTGGAAAAAAGGTTTTCAAATCCTACAATCCCAGAATGGTTTGGGTTAGAAGGGACCTTACAGACCACCTCATCCCCCCCCCTGCCATAGGCAGGGACACCTTCCACTATCCCAGGTTGCTCAGAGCCCCATCCAACCTGGCCTTGGACACTTCCAGGGATGGGGCAGCCACAGCTGCTCTGGGAAACAAATGTATGAAAGCATTTGTGTGAAGGGGAATGAGAATGAAAAATGGGAAGTTATCCCTTGGCAGCATGTCTATATTCCTCTCTACACTTATTTCCCACAACTGAAAATCTGCCTCCCACAGCTTCTGTTCTTAAAATGTTTTTCTCTTACATGCACACACCTTATGTACCTATTCAGGTTTTCTTCCTCCCAAGAAGTTTTTGTCTTTATTCTGCCACTTGCCTGTAACACTGACAGCTGTATTTATATAGAGCACTTTTTAGAAAGTATAAAAATTTAGTTACTAATCATATATATATATACCAATTAAATTATGTAGTATTTTATAGTTATTAAATATTACTTAACAACTTATTTTGTTCAGTGAGTGGCAAGAGGTGTGCTACTGCCATGAATTTGCTATTATTTTTCTCCAGAAGTCCAGGTTGGACAAATGCATCATGATTAGACTTTGATATATTGATATATTAATTACAGGCAGGCAAAGAGCGCTGCAGTGGAAATGGAAATGTGAAAAGCCCAAATGATGTTTATTCCTGAGGTGGGGGCAGGAGGAGAAGGTTTGAACACCAGAGCAGTTTCCCTGGAAGGGCAATGTTCAAGCAGGGGTATCTAATTTGGTTATATACAACTCTGTGTATATATATCTATATCTATACATATGTATCTATACTAACATGTGGACTTAAGGGGAATTAAGGCATTTTTTAGACTTTCAGAATTATGTAAACTTGTGTGTGTTTGTGCTTTTAGTCCAAAAGGAGCATTGCAAATAGCTGAGGTTTTTTTTGTAAACCATCTCTGTAAATATTTGAAAAGAGCTAACACATGTTGCAAATATTTAGTTAACAGTCTTTGTTAAAACAAAATTTGAGAAAGCTCTAAAATCATAATATCTTACCAGTATTAGAGGTCATTTTGTGTATGTGTGAATGTCCCAGTTGAAGTCTGCTTCAGCCAAAACGTCTGTTCAGTTATCTGCGATTGATGTGTGAATTTCTTGGCAAAAGCCCCACTCAATATTTTTAATAGTGAATGCTAAACTTAAAGTTATATTTTTAATGTTTTCCCATCATGTGCACAAGTTACATATCCAGATCTGGATCTCTGCAGTTACTGCTATTTATACTACTGTTGGGGTGTACAACAGATGAGGATCCAGTTCAGTTATTCAGTGATCCAGTTATTCAGTTCGGAATAAACACAGAAAAAAAAGATTGATTCTATATTACCAAGATTATAATTTGTGTGTAAGAAAATAGAACAAAGTAGCCAAGATAAATTGGAGTATCAGGTGATATATGCTGTCCTCTCAAACTTGTGCAAATGAGACTTTGATCTGACCAAAAAACTTTATGGTTAGGATATCATTTATGCATTTAAATTATCCTTGACCACAAGTGCAATATTTGTGCAATAGAAGTGCCAGTATGGATATGTAGTCATGAAAGGCAAAGGCACAATTTTCTGTATTGTTTCTTTAGCAAGCTTAAATATGCATCTAATTTTTCATGCCTCAGTCTCCTCATCTCTTTTTGCTTGCCAGTTACTGCTTAAATCTGCTATTTTTTCCCCTTGTTTGTTTTTCTTGTTCCCAGTTGTGCAGATTGAATCTCTCATCTCTGAATACTCTCCTTACTGCATGCCAAGAACCAAAACCATCTTGTGATCAGTATCAAACAAATAGAGCTGGCCATGCCCCTTGCAAATGGACCCAAGTTTTGCTTGAGACATCTTTGTTTACTGAAGACTGACAAAAAAAGTGGGGGGAAAATAAAAAGGCAAAACGACCCCTCCCACTTCTCCCTTTTGATCTCAGTCTGATATATCCTTTCTTATAAACTTAATGATGTGACTTGAAGTGTGATCACACTGAACTGTTCCTGTACTCAGCACTTCTCAGGTGATGCCAGGCCAGAGGACAGTGAATGCTGTGGCAGTTTGTTATGAGAATGTGTCCTGAGGTTCTTTCTCCAGCAAGGAGTCTCTTAAGTCCTCAGGAGAACACCCTCCTGAGGCACTCAAAACTTGGCATAAGTGTTTTTACTCCAAAAGTCCCTTCCTGTATGTTCTGTTTGTGAATGCTCTCAAAGTACCCCCTTAATGTGTGAGGTTAAGTGTGTGACTCCATCAGGGCTTTAAAAGTGAAGGCTGCATTCTGCAGGCCTTAATAACAGTAGTATAAAGAGATTTTTGTTTTCCCCACTGGTTTCTGAAAGCTTTGACTTGGCATTCACTGGTCATGATCATGGTGTACAGAGGGAAATGCACTGGAGACTAAATGCGTTATGGGCCAGCAAGAGAAGGCTTTGGGGTGACCCCATTGTGGCCTTGCAGTGCCTGAAGGGAGCCCACAGGAAAGATGGAGAGAGACTCTTGACAAGGGCCTGCAGTGACAGGACAAGGGGCAATGGCCTCACACTGACAGAGAGCAGGTTTAGGGTGAGGCCTACAAAAAAATTGTTCCCTGTGAGGGGGGTGAGGCCCTGGCACAGGTTGCCCAGAGAAGCTGTGGCTGCCCCATCCCTGGAAGTGTCCAAGGCCAGGTTGGATGTGGCTCTGAGCAACCTGGGATAGTGGAAGGTGTCCCTGCCCATGGCAGAGGGTTGGAACAAGGTGATATTTAAGGTCTCTTCTGACAGAAACCTTTCTATCATTCCGTGATTTAGGTGTTCTGTTGTGGAACTTATCTTCCCATTATTAAGTCACAGCTTGGCATAGTGTGTTTCTGGCTTTACTGCTTGGTCTCTCTTTTGTAAACTTCTAATATTTTGCGGGAAATCATTATGGTAGAAGTAGAGGGAAAATATGACAGAACCATGCCAAAACAAAAGCTCAAAAATGTTCACTGCAATGTAATATATATAAATTTTTAAAGGCATGAGTCTAGGCAGCATTACTGTGTGATTTTCTTTGAGTGAGCTGATGTAGAACAAGCAAAAAGATTTATGAAAACGAAAAAATGCAGAGTGCTTCTAATGAGACTTAAAATGGATTGTAAGATGTGGAAGATGGAAGGTACTTACTGCTATCAGTGTACAGCACCACATTTATTACAAAAACCTGGTAGTGATTTCCTGTAAATTTCAATTTGTGTGATACCACCAGGATTGGAATAACAAATCTCACATTTTTTCTTTGCTAATTCATTTCCCTCATGGCAGAAAACACTTTGGCAGTGTATCAGGTTAATATTGACATTCTGCATTCTATCTGCTAATTATCTTTTTAATAATTGAAAGTTAATGGCCCACTTGACCCTTACATCTCTAGAAGTGATTTGTTCAGCTTTCCACATAAATTGTCGTCTTTCAATGCCAAGCTAAATGTAAAATCTCACTAAAATATGTTTTTGTTGCATGCTGTTGTGAAATGTATTGGAGAATCTACAACTTTATAATGTGTCAAGCTTAAACAAACATTGGTATTTTGGTGTTTGCTGACAGTTTATTCTTAGAATTGTAACAGAAAATGAAATTCACATTTCATTTATAACGATTTGGCAACTGATTTTTTCATAATCTTCCTTTAATTTTTGTGTTACAAAAGAGCAAACTGGCACTTGTATATTCTGACTGGCTGGAGTCTCCTTTTTGTATCTGCAGAGTGGCTCTGAATTTATGGCGATGGAGATGAGAGTTAAATCTGGCCAACAGAGTTTAGGGCATGTAGAGAGCAGTGCTATTAGGATGGATGAAAAAAGTATGTGTTGTAACTGTTATTGTACTGATATCTACCAAGTGATTCCCTTTGGACCATATTTGTGGAGAACTGAGTGTATTGAGGCCTGAGTTTCAAAACTGTTGATAATTCAGCACATTCTGCAGGATCACTAGAAGGTGCTGGCTAATTAACATTCCTGAAAATCTAATATTGTCCATTTACTGGCTGATTTCAGTGATTTCCATGCTCCTGTGGGAAGATACTATTTTGAGCCCTAGTACCACGTTAGCTGAGGGTGCTGGGTCCCCTAGAGCTCCAGAAATATTCTAATACTGCAATTTCCATCTATAAGTGAGGTATTTCTTGGACACTGAGTCCCAGCCCGTTTGCCAAGCTTGTCGTGCTCGTCCCAACTGCAATATTTCAAGCAACTATTTTTCTCTGCTTGATGATTTTCTCAGATTTCAGGGCTGCTGCTGCTGCTCTTGCTACCTCCAATCATCTGCAGAGCCTGCAGACACCCAGCAGAGCTTCTCAGCTCCACATTTCATCTGGAGCAGGCTTGTGCCTCGCTGGCTGGGAGCTGCTTCTCCAGGTATTGGTAATATTGCCATGAAATGACCTGTGGTGTGAGAGATTCCCTCAGTTCAGTACAGGGTACCCAACAGCTGCAGTGGTAAAATGTTTAGGAAACAGCAGGAAAGGTACAAACTTCTGTGATGCTTTTACTGTGATATTCTCCTGGTGACAGCTGCGTTCAATTCAGGTGCTTTCCCCCACATAATGTCATTTGCCCATCTAGGAACCTTCTGGGGATCTTTATTCCAAAGTCTGGCTTAGTTTCTTCTTAAAATATTATTCAGTTTTTGCACCCACGAGGCAGAGGTACTTCCCTGCATTGATATCTATGTTCTTTGGTTGATTTTTAGCCTGGCTTTGTCTGAATCTCTGCAGTGCTTGCTCTGTAAGAGTCACCAGGCAGTCCATCCACACCCCATTTCCTTATCACGCAGGATTTTATAGACTTCCATGATAACTTCCTCAGGTTTCCAGAGCAAAAGGTCTCAGTCTCCTCAGTGATTCCTATATAGATGCCATAGCAAGGCTTTTATGGGTCCTCTGAACCCATTTTTGGTCTAACTTATCTCTTTGGAGGTGAGGAGGCAGAGAGTGCACATTGAGTTCAAGATGTGGATACAGCTATGTTTGAATGGGTTTTTTTTCTTAGTCTTTGTACCTTTCCTAATAAAATGTAAAGTTTGCTTTACTTCTTGGCTTTTGGAAAATACTAAGCTGCTATTTTTCAAAGGATTTTCTGTTTCAACCTTGAGGTGTCATTACTGACCAGTACAGGTGAAATCAGAGCCCAGCATCTTATATGTGAATCTGGATTTAACCCACAGATATTGCTTTATATTTATTTACATTGAGAGCTGTTTGCCATTGTTCAGGCTCTTACTCTTACAAAGCTTTTCTACAATTTTTCACAGTCTGTCCTTATCCTTGCTACCCTGAAAAACTTAATCTGCTTCATCTTTCTCCAGGCCACTTAAGCTGATGTTGGATACTGCTAACACTGCAAAATCCCCTCAGTGAATTTTAATTTTTCCCCTGCAGTAGAGGTTCTCCTTCTACTCAGTTTCTTGTTATTTAACTGATTATTTCTCTGCCCCTGGACCTGTTGCCTTAGTCAAAATGAGTCACAGGATGCCACTGTGGGACTCCCACTGCCTCTTCCCCATCTCTCCCCGTTTGCAGTGAGGCTGTAGCTGTCCAGGGAGGTTTTGGATTCCCTGCCAGCAAAGAAGCCAGCCCAGATACTTTGATTATCTTCCTCTTAATCCCTTCCCAATCAAGCCCCTGCAAACACAGCCAACCTTCCTTTTACTGCTGCTGATCTTTGGAGAGAGACCTTGAAGGGCCACACCATCCCGGAAAAGCTTGTAGCATCTGATTAGGAGAATACTCTTATTAAACTGAATACATCTGTACCATCTGTTAACACTTTCAAATTACAGAAAGCCCCCTAAAATAATTTTGCCAAGAACAGATTGAATTTTAAAAGCTTTCAACATAAAATTGAATCATCCCTTCATATGATTATTTGTTAACATCCCAGATCAACTACGGAGTGATAAACCAATATTTTAAGGTACCCTTCCTCTGTTTTTCAGTTTGGTGTTCTAAGTCTTTTTAACTTTTTTCTTTTTTCTCCAAATCCTTTTTATTTCCTTGAAATTGAGTTTGCTAGAGAGAGGGTTCAGTCTCTGTCTCATTAATCCCCCCACTGGTAACATGCCTGTTATCTGGACTAAAGATTGACTTCCATGGTCTTGCTGCTTCGTCTGGAAAATTGTTTAGACCATAAATCTCTGTGCAGATTAGTGAGTCTCATTCCCTCAAGAGGAATTACATTTTGCCCTTTTTAATGTTAACCCTTCGGCCTCAAGAAGTTTGTTGATTTTATTATTGATAATAAAGTTTGAGATGATGTATTCAACAGAATATTGGCTTAATTTTTAGCTAATTGAGCACTGAATGTAGCCAGTCCAGCTGATTATGTGATTTTCCATTGACACTGCCAAAATACAGGAGATGGTAGAGTAGACACAGTCCTCCCTTCCTCTTTGAGGCAGTTTGATTTGGGTGCGCAGTCTTTCAATTTTACATTTTATTATTGTTATTATTTATGGTATTCAATCTCAGAAGATGTATTGAAATTGTGCCAGGCTTTTGTAGCCAGAAATCTGTGTCACTGACATAGGAGAAATTTGCTGATAAAGTTATTCTAAATAATTAGGGAAGATTTTGCTTTATGTTTGAAAGTCATACTTCTCATGCTGTAGTGATTAGTGGACAGAGATAAACATTTGGAAAATACTGATGAAAGTGCTGTAATTTTTAAATCCAAAATGCATATTTAGAAAGAATTAAAATGAATGACAATCCTTGCATATTTGTTACTCACCTGCATACAAGTCCTCCACTGAGCACTGCAGTAAGGCACAGATCTGTGCTTTGGGGTTTTTTTGTTTTATTTGGCAGATTTATCAATCTATTCTACATTTGTGCTTGAGTTTCTTACAGCTCATTTTCATTCTGTTCTGTGCCATTAAAAATTTCCATCTTCTTCGGGGGAAGCACGCCTGTGTTTTTAGGCTTCCTGTATCATCTTCCATTCAGAGACTCTTCCTGTCTGTACATGAGTGGGAAAATTTTGGTTGGAGAGGTTGCACTGCCATGAAGAAACATTGCAAAGGATGAGCAAAGCCGACTGTTTCACTCCACAGTTCCTTACCAAAGAAATTTAGGTTATATAGGGGTTTTTTAGGTGTTTTGGGCAGATCTTTCATGACCAGATGTTCTGTTCTATGATTATACACACACTAATACATTCTTTAGCTGTTTATGTTCACAGGTGGCAGTAAGAGAACAAAATAAACAGGACATTTACACCATCACTGTTGGTAGAAATTAAGAAAGAGAAAGATAAATGGTCAAAATTTGTAAATTGTTGCAGCTTTGCTTAAGGTCTTGAGCATGTCTATGTACCCATGCAGTGAGGAAAACCTATACCCTGGAGAAATAATGAAAATAGAAGAGGGAAAGTTTGGCAAAGGTAAAAGGGCTGCAGCTTTGTGAAGGAAAACCTGAAAATTATGAGATGCATAATATGTAGCCATACCATCTTAGTTTATTGCAATATTTGAGCCCTTGTCAATCTGGAGCATATTTATCTTCACGAAAGCCTTTTGATAGAGGGAAGTTCCATTGTCTTCATAGAAACAGAGGCAGAATTAAATTACCAGCCTACAATTATAGGATGGAGCCTATTCTATAAGATAACATGTGCAGGGCGTTGCTCTGGACTGACATATCCATGTCAGGACATTCTGGGTCTTCTTGTCTCAGCTGCATCAGTGCCCTGCACTTCCTTTTTCTAATGGAACTGGCCCACGCTGTCACAGGTGATGGGCTGATTTTTTACCTTGGATACAAAACTTTAGGAACAGAAACACACCGTTTCACAGATAGAAATTCAATATATTTGGCAGAAAACACAGCCACTTTTGCAGTCTCTGCCTGAATCTGGCAGTGCTATGTCATGCAATCCAGTGCTACCCATGCTGGGGGCCAACAGCTCAGCACTTGGCTCTGCTCTGGTGAGATGAAGGTGACCACAGTTCTGTGATAATAACAAGAAATTGCTTTTTATTTGCACTATCACATCACTTTGGTATTTGCCTCGATTTCCAGGGCGGGTATCAGGAGAGCAGGCAATAATCTTCAACAATTGCATTTGCAGACGTGACGGATCCATTTGGTGATGGAATTAATGGGAAGTTGATCACTTTTACTGAGCTAATAAGACTTTTATTTTCTCTTCCTCACTACAAACTGTTTCCCTGTCACTTTCCCAGTGTGGCTGCATTACTGAAAGATGTCACATTACATTAACTGGAGCCATTAAAAAGTTGCTGCCTGGTATTTTTCTGTCTATTTAATTATCACTGAAGGATAAAATGTTTAAACTTCAGCTATTTGGTTCTTTTTTTTTTTTTTAATAAGGATGTTTATATGCTTCAGGTTTTATGATTTATGCCTTTTCTGTTTCCTATGGGCATTTAAAAAAAATCATTAGAAAGATTGGCAGTTCCCTGGACTCCCTTAGACATTAGTTAATCGCTTCTTTTCAGCTTCTTTCTACCCTTTGGTGTTACTTTTTCTTCCTGTTAAGATACACAGCAGAAATCTATTTCTTTGGACAAGTATTTAAAAAGAACTATTTCTTTAAAATATAAGTTACTTACGAACTGTATTCCTTAAATATGGAGTGAGTAGTGATTTCAAGATGAGAAAATGATAAGAAATACTTACTAAGCTGCAGCATTCAGCAATGAATTCTGTATTTGCAAAGTTCCCAGGAGCAATATGCTCACCACAAAAAACAAGCCTGGGGCTCTTCGAAAATAAAAGCGTTGGTTTTACCCTGTCTAGTGACTGACAAACCTGATGCCTTTAGTACTGTATGATTTAGCTCATGTTAGAGGTGTCTAAATAAATTTAGTTTTGCTTAGTTATACTTGTCTAGCCATGTTTCAGAATGTTCAGCTTTCAGTAAGAAGAATAATCACTTTATATATATACCTGTATGAGAGCTTTTGTAGTTATCACACATTTTTTTCTGCTATGGCCTTGATGGTGATAAGTTTACAGTAAATCTTAGACTTGCAGCTGATGCAGGTCTTAATGTGTTTTACTGTTAAGGCAGGAAAGATAGAAAAAGTCTCCTTTGGAGAAACTTGAATTTTATTCAGCCTATACATTTCCAGTCCAAGACAGAAAAAATGCAATATAGGCTGCTGTTAAAGCCCTGCTTTAGACTGCTAAGAATCATGACAAACTGAAAGAAATACCCAATATATTTTTCTTCATGTGCTGATTGAAAAGCAAAACAGACCTTCCAGACTTTCTTCCATTTGACTCTAATGCTGAGCTTTCCTATTGAAATGAGAAAACTGAATTCAGCTTCAGAAAACAGAGAAGCAGCCAAGATGTAAATATATCTTGAATAATTCTGAATGAACTTACTAGGAAACTTCCACTCTTGAAACTTATTGGAAGAGCTCTGTAATATGGAATATAGATTTGACAGGGGAGAAAAAAGGGATCATGAGAGCAACAAATCTGTTTGTCATCTGCCTAGGAATACTTTGTAATTTAAATAATATAATCAGGGAGTGCAGTGATAGAGACATGGAACAATGCAGGGCCAAGGATAAAGTCCTGTGGGACATCAGCTGCAAGTGAAAAAGGACTCGATTAAGGATGGCTGTATTAAATAACAAGTGAGTGGCCTAACAAAAATAATGTTTGCCAGCACCACATGTTGGCTTTAGTGACGCATCCAGAGTACAATGAATCAGCAGCAGTGATTTTGAGCAGTCAAAGTAGAAGACTGAGAAGAAGGCATTTCATTAGAACAAGGTGATGAGCACGTGCTCAATTATCATTTCAGGTGATTAACCAGAGGACAGCAGTTAGGGGCTGTCTTCAGTAAACACTTATAAATCCACTCTGGCAAGGAGAAAAGCAGGTTCTAACTTTTGGAGATGTTTGCAATACAAGAAGCCCTTTGGGAATAAGTTAATTGAGCAGATCCTTGCCAGACATCATAAGGAAAAACGGGCATTTGAAGACACCTGGAACTGCTGCAGGTGAAGCCTGGAAAAGTGGGGAAAGGAGCCTTAGCAGAGGAGTAGCCTTATAGGTTTTTATTCTGATGAGCCCATAGAAAATGAGCTAGATGTCTTACCTCTTGAGCTGTGATATGAAATTGATGGCTTCAAATTTATTTTAAAATTCTTTGATTAATTTGAATGTTAGGAAGATGTGGGAGATATGGCTCTAGGAATCCCAAGGTGAGCATCCAGCAGCCCATTGTTCTGCATCTTTTGTTTACCATGCAGCAGGAGTCACCTAGTCCTGTTTTCCCTACTTTATTTACGTTGCATTAGTGTTTATTAAAATTGTCTCAATTTCCCATCATAGGGTGATTTTTAAGCCTTTTAAAGATTTTTAATGGTCTGATTCCTCCGCAGCTGATATCACTTCATGAACAGCATAACTTTCCAACATATTTCTGTTCAAATATGCAAAGGTCATATTCTTCATCTGGTCTTTTCTCTCAAATTATTTGCCTAATTTTATTTGCAATCTGTGTAGTCATATGAGCCTGAGCTGGAAGCAACCAATTAGATCACACTGTCCCTCCTCTTGCCAACATGGAATATAATCCCCCAGACAGAGACACGTGCTTGATTTTAGCCAAAAGCTCACAAGAAGCCTCCTGATCTTCACCCACTGAAATTTAACCTCTCATCTGTTATTAATCTATTTTCAGCAAATGATTACCAGAACATCTGCTCATGCCCAGTAAATTTTTCCTACCTTCTCTTAAAGCTGACTTCCCCAGTGGACTAATGAAAGGGAGATTCTGCAGCTCATTCTGCTCTCAAAAATAGCATTGGTCCACTGAAGAAATGTTAGCTGAAGGTGAAGGAGAGATTTTTGTAATTCATGTTGCACCTATAGGGGAAATTAGAGCAAAATGATTGCAATAATAGTAGGATTTCCGTCTAACTTTATTGTTTGTTTTTTAATCAGGAAGCATAAGCAAATGCATTTTTGGGGTTTACATGAAGATGGAAGCATCCACACAAAGATCGTTCATCTCAGCATTAATCAAGCCTTTGAATCACAGGATCACTGAGGTTGAAAAAAACCTCCCAAGATCTTGGAGTCCAACCTTTGACCAATCACCTCTTTGTCACCCAGCCCAGAGCACTGAGTGCCACATCCAGTCCTTCCTTGGACACCTGCAGGGACAGGGATTCACCACCTCCCTGGACAGCCCCTTCCAACTCCTGACCACCTTCCAGTGAAGATATTCCTCCTGAAAGTCCTCTGTCCACTTCCATGTGCTTCCCTAAAGGGCACGGTCTGACAGTCTGAGTTCAGGAGGATGATGACAGAGGAGAGTTTTCAGGAGGGCTTTGAAGTCTGAGAAGGCAGGAGCTGTGTGCATTTTAGTCAAGAAAATTCCCTCAAAGGGGAGGTGCAGTATGGGAGATGGTGTGAGAGCTGGTCATTGCTTTGATTTCTCTGACATTCCCTTTCTAATCTCCCTCCCACCTTTTCTTCCCTACATTTCCAGAGTAAGCATTCATCCCTAGGATTTACTGATACAATTTATTTGTGTGCCTTGAGGAAAACTCTGTCTCAACCTTCCTTCATTTAATTTTTGTGCTTTTCTCAGAGGTGCTGCTTTCTGCTCTCAGGGTGCCCTTCCGTTGCTCTGAAGGGCTACCAGGACATCTTTTGCACAGCTTGCAGAAAACTGGCTGTGCCAAAGCCCTTTTGTGCAGTTTTATGCTTCTGACAAGCATAACCAATCATTTACATAAACATGAGGCTCATATCTCTATTCAGAAGTTAAATTTTTATGGTTTTTTTAGGTTTGCTACTCCACCTGCAGATATTTAGGGCAATAAATGTTGGGCTTGATTCCCTGTAAGGAACCACTAATCTGATGAAGTGTCCAGAGAACAGTTGGGCAAAACTGAAAATGAGAACTAAAGCAAAGCCTAACCAGAGCAGGAGAAATGTTTTTTATCTTGTTGGTTCAGATGGACACAAAAGCCCGCTAAAGAAATCAGATAACTTAAAAAATATCAATATAGAAAAAAAAGCTGTAGCTTGGGGGTTTCTCCTTCGAATCATTCCAAAATCTGGACCTGTAGCTTTCTGTCATCCTGCTGCACACAGATCTACACTGTAGGCAGTAGATTAATGGATTTTAGAGCATAAAAGATTCAGCTTTTAAGGAAAATGTCACTTTGCAGCCCAGCTGTAGCAGAAGTTGGTTATTCCCTCTGATTGCCTACTGTTGAATGATTTAGTTGGAGCTGACAACTTGAATCATTAGCACTACATTCTGTTCAAAAATATTTAAATCCATTGTTTTCCATTTTTTAATGTTTCAGAACAAGAGCCAGGGGTTGAGTTTTGTCCGTATACACGCGCCTTGGCAAGTCCTCAGTCGAGAAGCAGAACTCCTTAAAATAAAAATGCCCACTAAAAAGGTAAATATCTCCCATTTTCTGTCAATGAGTTGTATGACTGAAGGAGCAGAGATCAGAATCATCATTAAATGTACAGAAGCCCATGGAGTTACTTTATTTCAAAAATCAGAGAAGATGAACTGTCAGGCTTATTTTTTCACAGTTCCAAGTCTTTTGAGATGATTTACTGTTCAGAGCTATATTTAAGATGGGATTTCCAAAGGGGTTTTTAAAGGCCACGGAGGCAGCTGGCTGATGGACTGCATTCAGGAGGGTGATGACAGAGGTGAGTGTTAAGGAGGGCTTTGAAAGCTGAGAAGGGAGGAGCTGTTTGGATTTTTGTCAAGGAAATTCCCTCAAAGGTGAGGTGTAGTGGGAGATAGTAGGAAACTGGTCATTGCCTTAAGGCTTCTCCAGAGAGAGAGAGAGAGACTCTCCTCAGAGAGTCTGTTTTGGTGGTATCAGTGACTTAGAGAATCCAGACCTGCCTGATGTCACTAAAACTTCAGCTCACTCTCTTCTTTTCTGTCTGTTTTCAGCAGAGTTGCTGGAAAACCTTGTAAATTCTGAGCAGCAGATCCCCCAGTCTGTGCTCCTGAAATTATTTAGCCCATGGGTTAACAGCTCCACTGGAGCCAGGGGAACTGCCTCGTGCTTTTATTTAGTGGTACTCGTCAACTGCACTAATGAACACTGATTTCTTTGCATTGTCTTCAGAAATAAAGGAGAAATTGATTTTGTTTTCTCCCACTGCATTGTTTGGTCTTTGTTTGAGTTTTTTCATCTTGTTTTCACTCACCAAAAGCTTCATCGTGGTTCACATTTCATGCTGCTACAACCTGTCATTACCAGAAGACTGGCCAAATCAGTCTTGCATACTCTTAAAGTGTTTGTATCCCAGGGGAAAAAAAAAATGGATATTTACAATCAATCTTTGAAAATGAGTAGGTTTTAGACAGCTATGATACCTCTAGAAACTTTCTACATAATCTACTCTTCTCTTTGATCCCTTCCCAAATTAATTCCTTTTATGCATTTTTAGTGCCTGCTCATTTCTCCCCTCCTCCACCCTCATGGGAATTTTCCCCTCCAAGTTTTTTGCAGATGCACCAAAGTAAATTTTACATGGTTTTAACTGATGAATATTGCCATCATTTTGGTCTGGGTTAAGGTCTTTCCAGGAGCTGATAATCTCTGATAGCATCCTCCTCATTCACAACAGTTCTGCATCATTCTCTCTCTGACTGGGAGAAAAAATCCCCTGTTATCTCTAGCAATAAAAAAAAAATCCTCTGTTATCTCCAGCTGTAGAAATGGCAGCACTACCAGAAACAAGCTTGACAGGAAAGGTATATTCATGTCCTGGGGTTTGGGGTTTTTTTTGAAATTAAAGACAGTTGAAAGAGGAATTTCGTTTGAAGGAAACAAAAACTGACTTTGAAAAAACTGAAATACTGTATTTTTGGGGATTTGGCAATATAAAATAAAAAATTCAGCCAGTAACCACTAAAAGGAAAGTTCTGTTTTTGTTCAAAGATACAAAATACTGCTCTCAAGACACATTAGGTATTTTCTGGGATGCTATTTTTATTTATTCAAGGATTCTATGAAACTATTTTAAAAAAAGCATTTTCAGGGGAAAGTATTTATCCACCTCTAAACACCAGTTGATTACAAAGATTTTGTTTCCAAATGTTCAGTTTTAAATCATCTTTCAGAATGCATGACATACTGGGAAAAGGTACCCTCTGAGCCCTTTTAACTATATATAAACTTCTGGATATGATAATAGAGTTATTTTGGTGAGTGAGACCGTGCCAGACTCAAATACGAGTACGGGAAACAAACAGGAACAACTGGGAGCGTTGCTCTGTGCCCAGAGCTGTGATGTCTCTGGCTTTAGTGAGTCCTGGGGGAATGAATCCTGTGACTGAAGTGCTGGGATAGGGAACTGAAGGCTGTTCAGGAGAGGTAGTCAGAGATGGAGAGGTGGAGGAGTTGTCCTGTATGGAAGGGAAAAGCTGCAGTTAAGGGATTATAAAGTTGACAGCTTCTGGGTGAGGACTGGGGGGATGGAAAACAAGGCAGATGTCATTGAGTGTTGTATGGGACTGAGCACTTATTCCGTAGGCAGCCAGGGGAAATTTCTTGTCCTTATGGGAAATGTCCCGTTCCCAGACATTAACTGGGAATACTGCACTGCTGTGACAAGCCAGCCTGAGAAATTCCTGAAGGGTGTTGAAGATAATACTGTGCCACAAGGATTCAGTGAGCCCGCTAGGAAAGATGCCCTCCTGGACTGGATACTTGTGAATAGAGAAGGACACGTGGGATATGTGATGGTAGGAGGCTGCCTTGGCCGCAGCAACCACAAAATGGTCGAGTTTGAAATATTCAGTCTAATGAGAAAGAAAAGGTCAGCAGAGTTGTTGGTCTAGGTTTCAAGAGGGCAAACTCAAAGCCACTCAGGGAGCTATGCAGCACTTGTCCCTGGGAATCTGCTTTTGAGGGCTCCATAAGTGCTGGGTTGAACAGGGAACTCCTTGTGGAGCTTGATCGGAAGAAGAAATTTTCCATCTCTAGAAACAAGGCCAGGCCTCACAGGAAGTTTACAGAGCTGTGGTTCACATATTCAGGGAGAAAACACAAAGTCCAAAACTCATCTGGAGTTGAAACTGTCCAGTGTTGTGCCACAAAACTAAAAGACTTTTAAAAGTATATTAATAACAAGAGGAGGAGTGAAGAAAATATTGGACCAATACTTGTTGGAGATGGTCATCTGAAGGACGAATGGAGGCCTTCAATGCTTTTTTTTGCTTCAGTCTTTAATATTAATAATCTGGGACTGCCTGGTCCTGAGGCAGAGGACTGCAGCTGTAGGAACAGAATGTGGCTTTCCATTTGTGGCCACTGAATTTTTAAGGGACCATCAGTATCCACTGGATGTTCAGAAGTCCGTGGGGCCTTGTGAATTGATCCCAGAATACTGAAGGAATTAGCAGGACCCCTTTCAATCCACTACCAAAAGACTTGGTGATCACTGACTGGGAACTACTCAGGGTTACTACAATTTACAAGAGGGAAGAGCCAGGAAATGACATCCCTATTATTCTAACCTCAGGACTTGGAATAATTATGGAGAAGGTCATACCAGCTGCAACTGAAAGGCATTTGAAGGACAAAGCATTCCTCAGGCACAGACAATAGGGTTTCACAAAGGAAAAGTCCTGGCTAACTAATTATATATCCTTCTACTATAAGGTTCCCTGCCTAGTGGATGAGGGGAACGCAGTAGACGTAACTTTTTTTCCTGGATTTTAGGAAAGTTTTTAATATTATCCCTCAGAGCATCCTTCTGGACAGGTGGTTTAACTGTGAGATGAGCAGGTATCTGGAGCTCTGGGTGAAGAACTGATTGCTTTCTTTTTCCTTGGATTAACAGCTCTGCCCTGAGGGTTTTTTTCTGGAAGCAGCTTGTGAAGGACAGGAACTTTTTGGAACTGGAACCCATATGGGTTCAGGTGCTTAACAGTTAATATCTCTTCAGAGAAGACAATTAAAGGTTTAAACATGTGTACAGAAAATTCTTTTTTTTCCCTTTCTTCATTTTAGTGTAATTTTGGAAGGGACATGCTAATGTACAGTTTTATTTCCTCAGATGTATGAAATCACAGAAGAAAAGGGAATACTCAAAACATTAAATGAAATATGGTGCAAATTGACTGAACCTCTGCAACCCCAGGTGCCACGACAAGAAAATACCAAGATGAAAAACTTGTCCTACCCGTTTTCCAGAGAGAAAACATATTTGTGAGTACTTTAAAATGGGATGGACAACAAAGAAAGCTGGGATGTATCATTTTAGTGTTGTCATTTCTTTTACCCATATTTCAGTCAAAATTCAGAAATTCATCAAGCATGTCTGGAAATCCTGAGGAAGTACTCAAAGCTGTCAGATTTTTAGGGGACTACCAGAAATCTAAGTTGCAGAGACTTTCTGCCAGTGTTCTACTTCTGCTGGATAAGGCACTTGAAGCAGTGCATCAAATAAAATATCCATGTGTTCAGCTTGAAATGTAGAAATCCTCCCACCAAATTCCTGATTATTTGGTTAAGGATATTACTGCCTGTTTTGAAAAAAAACAGGAGCTAGTAGAAATATGGCAGTATTTTCCATCTTGCTAGATTTATTGTAGCAATTAAAACTCAGCTAATAATATGCAGATAAGGAATCCTTGACACCTGCCCTCTCACTCGGAATAATATTTCTGGGCCCAGTTTGACACTAAACACTCTTTTTTTCCTCCTGGGTATCTCCTTGTATTTATGTCCGATAAATAAAATTCAGTAATAAATACAGTGACCCACCATATCATTTATTGCCCTCTGACAATTTTAATTAATTCTGAATACAAGTCAAATTGATGGAGGGGAATAAACTGGGAAGCTAATTTCCCATATGATGATTTTGAGGTTTAAGTGAAGGCATAATTCCAGTGGAATGGTTATTTGAAAGCAAGTGAAATGCTGACTGTTTAGTGGCCAGGAAAAAAGTAATGAACATCTGCATCAGGCTGCTTGAAACCTAATAACACAACCTCAGCATGTTATAGTGTTGAAGGGATGTTATAAGAAAAATATTAAAAGGCCATCTTCTACAAACAATAGAGAGGTTCTTCTTGCCCAAAAGGCATTTTATATTAGCTAATAATTTTGCATTTTTATGCCCACCATCGGTGCAATCCTGATAGAACTCTGAATTACTGGGTCTTAAGCAGCACATTTTATTACCCTGTACTTGATCATCTACATTTCCTTTTAACATCTGTTTTTCTGATTAGCTGTGATTTCTAAGTGAATTCTAGATTAGAATATTATATGTTGTGTTACTTGTTGCTTCCATGTCTTAAAACAGAGCCGGTTTTCTTTTTTCTCAATGTTTTAGGTATAACATCAAAGACAAAGACACCTTTTTTGACAATGCAACCCGCAGCCGAATAGTAAGTTAATAAAATAGCATATCCTTGTCTTCTTGTGCTGAATGGGGTTTGCTAGTGGGATTTAGAACGGGATTTGTAGGGAGTATTTTAGTTTCAACTTTGCTAATTTCATCAATTTATGCATTTGTGTGTTCTTGCAGAACACTAATTCCTGACATATATGTATGTAAGGAATTCCTTCCTGGAGCTGCACGGTGGTTCAGGAGTGGGAAATGCTCTGCAGGGAAACTACTGACTCCTCTCCGTCGTTCAAAGCTGTTTTCAGCCCTGTTCCTAAACTTTAACTGGATTTCCCTCCATAGAGTCCTTGTATTTCCAATATTTCTATAAGGATGTGACACAGCAGGGTTTAGCCTACAAATGTTAGGGCAGATAACCCACTGATAGAATCTGCTAAATGATTTCAACATTTGAGCAAACCAACAGTGCAGAAGCCACCTATTTTAAAGCTTTGTTTTATTGCTAATTCCACGATGAAATTCATGCTAAAAGAGGATTTGTGTGTTCTTTTTTGCAGGTGAGGGAAATTTTGAAGCGCACATCTACAAAGGCCAGAAACAGCATGGGTAAGGTGGAGGGAAGAGAATTAGAGGTGTTCTTTTGAAAGGACGTATTTAGGTACCTCACAGAATATTGATTTTTTCAGCAGGACACAAAATATGCTGGCACATTTCCACCAAAAAAAAAAAAAATTAGAGATTGAAATAAATATTTTTTCTGAGGCATAAAATCTGAATTTCTGGTCCATGGTTTGGATCATAATGGGAGCTGGCTTTTCATTTCTACAGGTGCAGCATCTGGCACATAACTCACATTTCACGAATTGTTATAAAATTGGATTTGATTACTGTATGATCTACTTTAGAAAATTCAGATGTCAACTGCAATATGTTGTATTATTTCTTGCAGGAGCATACTTTTCTTACCATTTCAATTAAATAATGCACCTTTCCAGGTTATTTTTATTGCTTCAGCTTTAAAAATTACCTCCCTGAGCTGCCTAGCGAAATATATGACTGAAATATGAGGTTTTGAAGATACTTTTGGGATAATGCTGAAATCTTTGGAGCTTGAGGTTCAGAATTTATTTAATTTTCTTGAGGTTCAGAATTTACACAGGTGTACTTATTCTCTTTTCTCTACTCTTTTCTCCCACCCATTGTGAGATCATGGCACACATCTCCCTAGTGGAAAAGAAGTGATGGTACTCCCTGTCTGACAGATTTCCTGGAAATCTTTCTGTAAGCTTGACCACCTATGGACAGATCACAATGTCCAAGGGTAACATTCCTGGCAAATCATGTGCTGCAGCAAGATTCTGCACAGTCCTGGTGTGATTTTGTGCACGGAAGATGCAATAAAACATGTGTTTGGTACAGGAAAATAGATTAATTTAGGTTTCCCTGAAGAGAAGTTATATATTTTTTTTGAAATTACATGAAAAACATAACAAAATGAAAGCCACAAAAAATTCTTTCCCTTTTTCAACCAAAACCACTTGCCTTTTCCCAGTACAAACTTTTAAATTTATGACTGCCACACTGTTTCCTTTTAAAAAATTGAAACTATGGTTTAAAAAAATGTTAGGCATTCTCAGTTTCTAAAACATCATTTGGTAGGTGTCTGCTTTTTGAGCTATTTTCTCTGTGTTGTTCTCTGTTTTGACCCTCTATTTTCTCTGTGTTGTTCTCTGTTTTGACCCTCTCAAAAGGCTCTGCTGGGGCAAGAGAGGGGAACGCTGCCTTATTTTTCTGGGTTGCTGGGAACCCTCCTGGACACTTTGGAATTTTTGGGGAGAAAACTTGAGAGAAGCTCAAGGACAGAGTAGGAAGGGAAAGAGCACTCTGCCAGTGGAGATATCTGCCTCTTACTTAGGATTTTCTTTAATTTAACAGCTTGTTCTGGTTTAGAGTGGAATGAAAGCCATCATTGGAGATCAAAGGACTAGTAATAACTTTTCAGGAATTTTTTTAAACTCTAAGGTGAAAATACAGCCTCACGCACTTCAAGCTCAGGTCAGCTCAAGAACTCATTTGATGTGAAGTAACTATCTTAACATTCCCATCCTTTCCATCTTTCTGGTCTGTAGCCAGAACCTGATTGTGCATCGTGTTTGACCTAAATTCACTTATCCCTTTGGTCTTCTGAGATCCTCCCCCAGAAGACCTCTGTTTCGTGTCACTAAGGCTTTCCCATTTCAGCTTAAAACCACTCATCAGGAGAGGTTTAAAAGATTCTTTTAAACATCATTTTGTTCTTTTTTTTAAATGAGAGTTCATTGTTTCCTTTTCACAAGAGGCAGGACAGTGACGTTGGAAGTGCTCTTATAGAAGTCTTTGATTTCCATAAACATGCTTTATAATACATTGGGATGAAAATAACAACACTTCAAACACCTGGATTTATGGATTTTTTTTGCATCTTTTACATCTTTGTAAGGCTGAATCTGATTCCACTCCTATGATATTATACAAGAAAAGCTTTTTTCTTCTAGCATAACTCTGAACCACTGTAAACTTCCAAACACTGAACGCTTTCAGGAGCAGGTTTGACACTTTCCAAGCATGATTTCCTGATTCTATTGATCCATGTACTTGTCTTTGTATCAAGGGAGACAATCATTGGTACTGCCTGTCTAGCATCTCTGACCAGAGGGTTTTATTTCCAAATATTTCAGAACAGTGTGTAATTTGACTATGGGATGGTATTCATTGCTAAAGACATGAGAGCTCGTTACTTTTTTTTCTGGGCATTGAAAGCAAAGAGGCCTGGAATAAATTTATATAAAAATTACTAATTATAATAAATGACCCATCTTTGGTTGCTTTTTTATGGAACAATGGTTTTCACCTGCAGAGACTGAGGATGGAATTGCCATAAGAGTTGCAGGTCTTGGGAGCCATCAGGGATCTCGTGTCTGTCTATGGGTGCTGCAGTCACTGCTGGGGATTCCCTTGCTAAACTCCCTGGAAGTGCCCAAGGCCAGGTTGGATGGGGCTCTGAGCAACCTGGGATAGTGGAAGGTGTCCCTGCCCATGGCAGGGGGGCAGAAACCAGCTGATCTTTAAGGTCCCTTCCAGCCCAAACCGTTCCATGATTTTATAACCACAAACTTCTGTGGAAGTGTTTTTAATTGTTGCAGTGTGCCAGTAGGGACCCGTGGTTCTGACCATTGTAAAAATTCAAGAAGCACTTCTGGAGACTTTGCTCCTCAGCCACGTGGCTCTTTGCTATCAGGGTGAAAAAGTGGTCAAAAGAGTCTTTGTACTGTGCTGTCCACTGAAGAAAAAGCACTTTATGGAAATAAGTTTCTCTGAAAAACATTTTCCACAGCCAGGAACTCCTATGTTGCTCTCTTCTCACTCTGGATATTGTCAGTTATGCAGCGCTGTCCCCTTTGGAATGTCATGAATGAAATTGGTAATAACATTTTCTGTTCAATTGTGCCTGTTCACCACCTGAATTTTTCTTTTTCTTTTAGGCATTGGCACATTAATAGCAAACAATGTTTATGATGCAGCCTACCCACTTCACGATGTACGTATGCACTATTAAATATCCAGTTCTCTGCTGGTGTCACTCAGGAGACATCAATTCAGAGGCATTAATATTTGCTGTCTGTGACAATGAAAATCTCTTCCAAGTGTAATTCCAATATGAAAACTCTTCTGTAAGTACATTTCAAGTCATGACCTAAAAGTAAAATCAACAATGTAGGAACAGCTGACCAAACTTTTATTTAGTTTTATCTGCTTTTACGTCAATTATTAAATTGTTTTCTTTCTCCAGGGTGATTATGAAGGCCAAAATGATGACATGAATGAAAGAAAGGTAAAATACATAGGAAAATTTATTTCATGTTAGATTTAATGTAATAATTGATGTTCTAAATGTCATTGTAAAGCATTAGCCATTGTACAAACAAGTAGATGTTTTTACAAATGCATACATTTTTTGCATTATAAATTTTTCTCTATTTCTGCATATGAAAATGTTTTTGCAAGATTTTTATGTTTTCTTATGAAGCATGTCGGTAAATTTAATTTGATATTTGCATCTTGAAATGTTTCCAGTTTCCCTCTGCATGCATAGAAAAGATTTTCAACCTGTCAGGAAGTAGAAATTGTTAAATAACTCATATAATTATTTTATTTTTGTAACCAAATGCTACTAGAGAGCAGTGGTTACTAAAATAAAACATAGACGTACTTTTCATTTGATTGTGCATTCAATTAAATTGCATGCAATTTCTAAAAATCTGCTTCCAATTGTTTTGTAAATAAAGTTTCTAGCTATCAAAAGACATTCAAAAATAGATCAATCCTCAAGAGAAACAGTGTGAATTCAAACTGTGTTTAATATATATATATATCTGCTTACTTTTAGAAAAAGGAAAAAAACATTCAATTTCTGTAATCTATTAAGATCATTTCCATATTGTTCTCTAATGTTTGCTCATTTTGTTTTCCTTGATATGCAAACAATAGGATAGGAAATGCAGAGGGAAAATAGTAGGGAGAGAAAGGGGAGGAGGGAAGACTGAAGAAAAAGGGAATGTTTGGATACCTCTAATATTTAGTTACTGTGAAGACTGAATTCATGCAAACTGAGGTCATACAAATAAATCTGATTTATCCAATGCTAAATTAGTAAAATTTGAAAACACAATCTTTGTAGTTTTTGGTAAATAATGTTGCCATTCAGCCACTAGATGTCTTCATGTGCTGCATACAATTTAATTTAGAGTATGAACCTTGGTAAGCAAAACAAAGTTAGAAAACAAACTATAAAGGAAGCTTTTTTATTTGTGTTTGTTACTTTGAACTTTTTATTCAGGAGGGAATTGTCTGCTCTGGACTTGCAGAATTTTCTCTGAAAGGCAGCTCCACAGATTACTGACTTGGAAAGCAAAAATTTTAGAGGAAAAAAACCAAATAAACATTAGTCAATGGAAGAAGATTGGGTACTGTGGAATGGGGGGGAAGAGGGCCTAGAAGCACCAGTGTCTGGAAAAATATTCCCCCTACTAGTTGTATTTTTTGCTGCCCTCTTTTTATTCTGCCTATTAGGCTCAGTTATGAAGTGTTAAGTATTAAAAACATAAAAGCTTCTTTCCAGAAATACTTCATTGATTATTCACATATGTCCCTGCTGCCTAGGCCTTGAATCTTCTGTAGTATTCCTATGCATAACATCATCTGTTTTCTATCTGAATCTAATAGTCTCAGTGTTTAATTTCCTGACGAACCCTGATCAGGTTTAAAAGAAAGGAGGGCATTTTTGAGCTTTTTTTAACCTTCTGCCCCTTTTTATTTTGCCCGTTTTAACTTGTCTGTATCTTCCAATTCAATTTTCTCTTGTGTAAGCCCCAAAAATGAGTACTATTTGAGTACAAAAATGAGTACTATTGGCATTAGTACTAATAGGGCAGCACAAGTAATTAAGGTTTATGTACCAGTTTATAACATAAAAGGTTTATCCTTATCAACTTTCTTCAGGATTTCCTTGGAGAAAATGCACAGTGACACCATATCTTTGTCCCATCCTATGAGAATTAGAAATCTTCAGTCAATGAAACCCTCAGACTGAGAGGGTTTCAGTCTTTCTTAAGAGAGAAGGAATTTCCCAGTTTCTGTGTGATTTCTGCTCTTAAACAAATATATCTTTTTAAGAAAGGTATTGAACAGCAGAATGGTAATAATTCACCATGAGTATAAACACTGGTTTAGTCTTCTTTAAGCTTCTGACTCTCTGGCAACTTGTAACCCTTCATTGCTGTCCCTGTGTTTGCATTAAAAAATCCGTGACAGCTTTGTGACCTACCTGGGAAATCCACTGTTGTCACACAATAGAGCAGCATCCCTATTATTAGAAGCAGATTAGAAAATTCTTATAAATTTACAGAAAGTACCTGTTCCTAAATGGAATGCTATTTTAGACAGAGCTTTCTTTTTGCTCTTCAAATTCCATTCCCTAGCTGTGTTCAAAGCAGCCTTTGGGCAGTTTTAAGAATGACATAGTTTTAACTTCTTCTGTATATTTGAGTGAATGCATTTCTTATTATGATTATTTATGGAAATCAATAATATTTTGTATGTAATGCTGTGGGGTAATGGCAAGGGCTGATTTTGAATAGGCAACAACAAGTATGCAGATAAAAATATCAGTATGGCAGCCAGGACAATCCTCTTCAGTGAAGTTGTGTCACATAAATCGTGGGAATGAAAGAGGGAATAAGGAAGACTATCCTAAATTCTTTGCCCTTTGCAGTTGGGTGTATTGTGGTCAATCTACCACAGGTCCTGCAAGGTTTCCTTTTATCCCTGACCCTGTTCCAGCTGGATTCCTTCCAGTGCAAGAAGTTTCTGGAAAGATCTGGGCTTTCCTCTGTAGCTGTGGGTGAATTTGCATATCCAACAGCAGACGTGGCCTTGTGTGATGTCCCCAAGATGAGGACAAAAGTAGCTTTCCTATGGGCTCCACTGGGTATAGCAGCCCCAGGAGTAGAGCAAATACTTTTAGAAGATGTTTGTGAAAACAAAAGGGAGAACTAATTTCAAATTAATTTTCAGTTTTTTGGTTTTTGTTTTTTTCCCTTTCTTTAGTTGCTGTATCAAGAATGGGCAAGATACAGAGTGTTTTACAAGTTTCAGCCTATTGATCTCATAAGGTAATGTGGACTTGCATAACAACACCAAGGGAACTGGTTCTGAGGTGATGCAGATTAATTGATTTCCACGAATGAAATCTTGGATTGATCAGAACATTAAACATAATGCCCTCACCGGTTTTTTGTGGCTCTGATGATAATTTACTATAACAAAAATACACTCAACAATCGTTACATATGCTTTTGTATAGTGCTTATTCCTGGAAGAATGTCATACTTCAGCTTTTGGGGTTTTTTAGGTATTGATTTGTTCAAAGGAGAGGAATTGCCATTTACATTGGTGAATTTTTGTTGGAGGGTATGGTCACAAAATCTGGTGAATAATCAGAAGCTGGTGTTCACATCATGAATCAGTGTGAAAGTATTTGACAGTTTTGAAATTGATTTGATTTTTTTACTCCTGGTTTTACAAGTTTTATTCTGCTGAACATATCCATATGTGTTCCCAGTGGGGTTTTTTTTTGTATATTTATGAATTTTTTCTTTACAAACATAGAAGAAGCTGGCTTTAAAATAAGACAAAACAAACCAACCATGATTTTTAAGGATTTCCCACAAAGAAAGCCAAAACAAAACAATTTTTGTTGTATTGTATTTTGTTTGTACTACAAATACCAAGAAAAGAAAGAAATATTTGAGAATACTGCTGACTAGAAATATTCTTATGTAAGATATCTATCTAGGAAGAAATGAACTGGGATATTAAGAAATAGAAAAAATCTCAACAAATATCAGTTTCTGGAAAATTTGTATATATAAGAAAGATGCCATTTGTTACCATTTATCTTTTGAATAACCAAACTCCAACTATTTTTATTGTATGATCTGCCCCTATTGTGATTACCTGTAAAAGCTGCTGTTGGTAATATGGATAGTCAATAAGCTCTGTAAAATATTTTCGTTATATTTTCAGTTAAAGCTGAAATGCTGCACGTAGTTTTTCAAAGAGTTAAGCTCTAACTTTTAACGTGAGAGGAATTGCTCCTTATTGGGAGAAAGATGCTCCAAACTGGCAAGTGGAAGTGAGACCATCAAACCCTACTGAGGTTCTGCAAGGCTTTGAAATGTCCTCTTTTTTCGCCTCAAAGGTTTTGAGGCAAAGTTTATGTACTTTTTGTATGGCAGCGACTCTGGGCCAAGCTCCTCTATGGAACAGGTAAACTCAGAATGAGATTCCACCACCTGCTGTGTTATTAGTAAATATTACAAGTGTTAAATTAAACTGTGACTGGCTAGAGGAATTCTCAAGTTTTAGCAGACCTGACAGCTCAGCTGAGTTAAAAATAGAGGTACATCTGCTTACACTCCATCTTCATTTGGATTTTGCTGTCTCCATTATAATGTTTCACTGTGCTGATATGATTTCATAGAAATCCTGTGGTTTAAACTTCTGTGAGAAACAAAAAGAAGACCAGACATGTGCAATTGATTGTCTGTTCTCAGAGATGACTTTTCTTGCTTTTATCTTCCATATTTTGCTTGACTGCATGTTTGACTGTTACCACTAAAATAAATGTGGTTTTTATTTCCTGAGTAATGTTAGAGCTTTAGTGTAGATGTACCTGGAGAATGGCCACCCCTCTCTTTCTGCCAGTGCAGTAGGTTTCTTCACTTTTGTACCGTGGGGGTATCTGAGCTCAGCCTTGATGTGGATACTTGTTCCCTCAGCAGACATCAGACACACTTTGTGCTTTTTGATAATTTACTGTGACCCTCCTTTCTTAGATTACTTAGATTACTTAGATTATACTCAACTTTCTTCTCCTGGTTTTCTGGCGTAACTTAAATTTAAATTCAGGCTTTGCTGGACAGATGAAGCAGAATTTATCTTTCTTTTCACCCAAAGCCTCTCCTGCCCGCTGTTTTCAGACACATTAACTCTGTTGAAGCACGCAGCTAAATTTTTAATACAGCTTAGAAGTATTAAAATTTTTACAGTTAACATATTTTGAACTATTCTTGTTTCACTCTTATTCAGTAGGAATGCAACCCAAAAGTCATTCTTTAACTCAAGTGCCCATGCTGGAAGTTTAGATGTGGCACTGTGGAATTGTTATAGATTATTCCTGGTTCCTCAGCAACTTCCTTCTGGCCACACAACTGTTTCCAGTTCCCAACTGATTGTGCACCAAAGACAGGAACCACATATTTGTTATGCTCACTCTTGGTACAGATTGGGGATTCTCTTCTGAGGTCTGTAATCTTCAGGGAATTTAACTGCATAGTCAGTCTTGGAAAATTTTAAAATTCTTAATAACAAAAGGAAATAAAGGACCATTATAATAGTCACCAACAATTCCATTCACTCCTGTCTCTTAATCTGTAAAAATATCCTTCTCTGGCTTTGTGGACATCTTTGGGCTATAAGAAAAATCAAATTATTTTTGTAAAAGAAATGCAGCTGTGAGTAAGGAAGGCTTCTCCAAATAAGAACACAGTGGGTGTTGCATATTTCTATTCTACAGCAGAGCAATTTCAGTTAAAGACTTTAAGGAAATATATAGTGCAGACTGTACAAAGAGTACAGTGTGAATTGAGGTTTGATTTGTAAGATGTTATAACACCTCATCTCTCAGTGCACATCCAGATATAAAAACACATTGCTTGAAACACAGTCTGGCTAATGCAGTGCTTTATTTTCAAAAGCATATGAATGTCCAGATATGAATTTCATTTTTTGTTTATTTTTAACTCACTTGAAGAGGATTGCAAACATTTATTTGAGAGAGAAATCATGAATTATTTGCTAACAGACATCTTAGGCTAAAAGTACTGAAAATTATAGATGAAAAGTACTGGACCTCAGTCTCAGTCATCTCAGGAAGGCCTGAGGGCTATATTAAAAATTAGAGAATGAAAGCTGCAATTTTAGAATGTGCAGGGCTCTGGAGCTCTGTCTGTTGTAACACATCTTTTTTGTCATCCTAATTTAAGTATTGATTTTCACTAGAGAGGAGTTTCTCTGGTATGATTTTTTTGTATGAATGCACTTATCAATAGTAGTTCCTCTCAATCCTTGCACTGTAATATAAGAAGTGCTATAAAAACATCTGTGGCTTAGTGATTTTCTTCTATTTTTGATGATTTTCTTTCCTCAGGTGAAGATGAGTTCAAACTCAGTTTCTAGCAAGTTCTGCAGTGATGCTACATCCAGAGAGCAGGAGGGTGCTCCCCAAGAGTTCTATGACCCTGCATAAAGAAAGCAGGTTTTATATTTTTATATGTATTATTGAATGTTAATCAAAGTTTTAACAACGTGATTTTAGAATTAATAGGTTGTCCTTAGACATTCCCTCTGCTCAAAGCAGAGCTGGTTTGAAAGCCAGATCAAATTGCTCATGAGTTTTGAAATCTCCTGGGATGAAGATCACAGTTTCACCTCTTCCAAAACTGCACCATTATCAAGATATGTTTCTTCCTCTTTGGACTAAATATTCCTTGAACTGACTTACAGTCACTGTTTTTTGTCTTTTAGCAGTGCGCCTCTGATGAGCAACAGGAAGTGAAGAAAATACACAGCAAGTGTAAGAAGTGCAGTAGAAATTTATAATGAATTTTATTTCTGGTTGTAATGCAACGTTTATCACTTGGGAGCTCTAAATGACAGATGAAGGGAGTGATCTAAGGTTACTGATGTCACAAAGAGATGGTTTTCCTTCTGAGACAAAACTTTAACTCCTGGAAAACTGGCATATTTTCCTCTTAATGGGCATCTTGAAGCACCTGCAGCTGGGAAGCCATGTAGGAACTGAAATTCCAGGAGTGGACCATCTTTGTAGAGCAGAGGTCACCCTTTTATCTCTTGATCTATTAATATAAGATTACCTCACCCTAGGAAAATCAAGCAGAGTTGGCTCATTTCTAATTGTGGTGGAGCTTATTTTAATATCACGGCTTCTATAATGTCCCAGCTCATCTTCTAATGGTTTTTCATATTTTAATTTCTATTTTCCATTTCTAGAACTTCACCAAACCTCTTAGTAGCTAACAGGCTACATTATCTATAGTGTGATCACTTTCAAAGCTCCAAACGCCTCTTTCTGAAAAGCCTGAAACTGGGAAGACATGTAAAGATTGAGACTATGTATACAATAACTCTTTTTGCAGGAGCACATAGGAAGGCGTTTTAACTAAAATATTATTTATAGTGAATAGAACATAAATAAAAACTCGGGAGTTCCTGTTAGTCAAATTGTCTAGCTAATATATTCGCTCCTTCCTATCTTTAACTGTGTTTTCCATTGGTATGGAAAATTGTTTCACCTCAGTGTGTAATGAATTCTGGCCTTTCCTTGTCGTGTACTCATGTTGAACCTGCTCTTGACTGAGCATCCCCAGTCTCCCCCTGTTCCTGCCATGAATGCTGTGTTCCTAAAGCCTGGAGCTGGCTTCTCCTGGCAGTTTTTAAAGCAATGACAGACCTATGATCCATAGTTTGACTGTCTCAGCTCTGGATATTGTTGCCTTCTCTTTGAGTGTCTTGGGGCCTGTGTCGGACAGTGCTCAGTGAAAGCAATCAGGTCCCCAAATTGTCAATACTGGTTTGCCTTTTGACCTTTTGTTTCTTTCATCAATCTTCACCAGAAAAAACCCAAGCCTGGATCTATCTTCTTACCCTACTTAGGGTAGTTTTAAAATAGAGATAAAGTAGTAACAGGGGAGTTCTGCTAAAATGATGGTTTTATTGTCTTTAGAGATAAGTGTTTCTTCCTTTGCAAAAATGTGGTTAAGATCAATTTGTGGTACAGATTGCCCCTAACTGAGCCCTTCTATCCTGCCTAATGACTGAACAAAAGACTTCTTTCACCACCATGATTTGTAAGCACATCTTCATCTCTTTTTTGCTCACATACTGCCTAGAATTCTCAGGACTTGAAAATAAAGTCTGTGATGCCCAGTCCCAGAGGAAATGTTGTTCAGTCACTTCTTATCCTAATTTTGGGGTTATTGATCTCCAAAGTCGAGATTGTCCTGCATGTTTTAATTTCCCGACTTCTCTGTCCCTCCTCTTATTTTTGCGAATTAATCTCACCAAATATCCCTTTTTTTTTTTTTTTTTTTTTTTTGTGGCATGTAACCACTTCAGCAGAAACAACCCTGTAGCATCTGGTTATGTCACAGGGACTGAAGAACCCTCTCTGATGCACTTTGTGCCTACAATTCTTCCCCGACTGTCTTCAGCAGGCTAATCTTCAACATTCACAGAGATTCTGAGGCTGTCTGCAAGGAATTCTCTTCTAGGAAAAAGAGAAAGCAGCTTTAAGCCTGGGAAAGTGCAGTAATGGAGCAAACATAGCACTAAGTAGAAAAATGCCCATGAGCTCTACCAGTGTCTTTGGCACTTGTCCATCCAGCTCCTTTCCAAAGCTCTGCCAAACACACACCTGAGGCAATAATCTGAGCATATCTTCTCCTGTAACCCTCTTGCACTTTGAGGCCAACATCTTTTCAAAGTTCCAAGAATCTCTACATGAAGATTTCTTCCCAACATATGGCACGTCCAGCTTGCAGCTCATCACCATTAAAGCTCTCTGGGTGCAGTGGGAAGTTCTGTGCCAGCATCAACTCATCCTTGATGTCCTTCATCCCAGGTCTGACAGCAGAGAGCTTCCTGGAGGGAGCCAGGAGCGGGTGAGACCCTGGAGCAGAGTCTGAGCTGGTGAAAAATGAACAGTTTCCCAATCATTACCATTCTTTTCCCTTTCCATGATCTCATTAGCCCCCACAACCCCAGTTTATTTGTGAATGGCCTTTATTATCATGTTGTACATCCATGGAAATGGTCTGCATTTGAGGAGTTTGATGCTAGGGCAGCACTTTTCAGCCGGGTTGTGGGGAGTTTTCCCTCCCCTCACTGGAACTTCTCATCACAGGGCTTACCCAAGCGCTCCAGCCATTGTTTATTGCAAAGCAGAGGGGTTTTGCTCGTGGTGCATAAATCACTGAGGAATTTGTGTTGAATTATTCTGCTGAATGCAGGCCTGTGACTGGAATGAGATGATTTACTTACAGTTCTGCATTTCACAGGCTTTGTCAGTCCTGTAGGAAGTGCTTCTCTCTCTGTCTCTTTTGGCAAGAGCTTGGTCTTATTTATTGTTGCTTGTATGAGAGATGGAATTTTAAACCAGTAGGCTTGGATTGTAGTGGTGAGGAAAAACAGATCCCTACTTTCTGATAAACATAATTCCCAGGCTTCAGATCACTGTCTGAGCACCAGGATCCTCATTACCACCCAGGTTCCTCCCTCCTGCAGTGGGATTTTTAAAAGCTAGATCCAGCAAAGGGTGTGCATATCTACACCAGGACTTCTCAAAATGAAGGCTCTGAGGACTGAGGTTGCTGCACAACTTCCTGGGGTCTGCCCAGCTAGGCAGCTAGAATTCAGTTTTCTTTGTGTTAAGAACTCTCAGGCTAAATTCAATAGTGCCTGGACGCTGTCTAAACTTCACAGCCAGAAACTTATATTTTTGAATGGACATGGCTAATAGGTCCCTTCCAAAAGGTGTCTTTGGAGCTGATATCAGTGTATTTTGATAGGAAATGGAAGTTTGTTCTTTCAAACTGGAGAAATAAAAACCGCAGAAGTGAGAGGCGACATCTGGAAACAGAAGTTGCACACATTTAAATATTTACCTGCATTTGAATATTTTTAGGCATCTCTAGATGTGTGTGGCTGGAAACTGCGGGGAGTAGAAAACAGCTGCTGCATTTGGGTGGTTACAGTTCTGCTTATCTTTCTTGTAGAACTGCTCTTGATGTCTTAATCTCTGTAGAAGGTTCTGGTCATGGCTTGCTGGGCTGAGAGGAGGTTCTTTTTTGGCTCCTAAGTGCTGACCAGGAGTCAAGACCAACCCATTTCTGATTTAAAGGTATTCCCCCATACTAAGATGCTCTGTATGAGAATCCTCTCTGTACATAAGTTATATTAGGATAGGCTATGGCTTTGTCTGATGCAGTAACTTGTCTCTAACTGGGCAGAACTAAGACGACAACACAAGAGATCAAGAACTGGGCACCACCTAAAAATGATCCCCAGAAAAAACAAGCTTAAGGAAAGCTTTCAATATGGGAAAACTTTGAACTTCCACAGTCAGTACAGAGAGAAGAAAAATTAACAATTAATGCAATATTGAGCAGGGGGTAAGAAAAAGATGGAGCCAGGCTCTTTTTGGCTGTGCCTTGTGACAGGACAAGAGGTGATGGGCCCAAATGAGGGTGAGGCAGATTATCTTGTAGTTCTATAGGTCCTTCATGCCCTTCTTGAAAATGGGGGTGACATTTGTTTTCCTCCAGCTTTTGGGCACTTCTCCCAGTTGCCACCATCAATCAAAGATTATCAAGAACTGCCTTGTAATGACATCTGCCAGCTCCCCCAGCACTTGCGGGTCCATCCCATCAGGGCCTGTGGACTTATGGATATCCAGTTTGCTTCAGTATTCCCTGACCTGATCCTCTTCCACCAAGGTGACGAAAAGATAATTTTTTATACTTGTTTTTAATTGGAAATGATACATCAGTTTATTAGCCACCAGATGGTGTCTCTGACAGCAGTAACACGGTGCAAGCACTAACAAGGACCTACTTACTAAAATAAATACACAGAATGAATTCAGGCTCTGTAATAAGGGTTAGCTATATTAACTTGAAAAGCAAGAGAACTCCCATGAAATATTAGCTATTATTAATGAAAGATATTTAGTAAAAGAAGCCAATTTGAGGTTTAAACTCTTGTTAAACGAGATGGAAAAAATCATGCAAATTATCTTGTGAAAACTGGAGATTAGGGAAGTGATGAGGTACCAATGACCTCACATTTGTTCAAGTACAAAAAGGCAGAAAAGCAAGTCATAACAGGTATTAAAAAAACAGAAAGAAAAAGACTAAGAAGGTAACCTCCTTTCCAGTCTAAAAGAAAGGCTGATTCAGATTAAATAGGTTACTCCTTATTTGTATGTGCTTATTATAGGGAAAATATTACCTGTATAACTGAATGAATTGCTTCTTACATAGAATGTCACTTGGTGCCCTGAGCTGTTCATGAAATGAAACTTCCTTCCTCACAGGTAAACTCTGATCAACTTCCAGTGACTTTGAATTAGTCTCAGGTAGCCATGGATTTTTAATTTTCCAGGTTTAGAAGGTTATTGACATTTTTAATAATGCTAAATAAAGAGAGAATAACTTAAAGGTGAGGAGAGGCAGAGTGTCCATAGGTTGTCTCATGCACGAATTCTTAGAAGTGACAGGCCAAGCACTGAGTTACTCCTGCTGAAGGTGCCTCCCGTGAGCAAGGTGTGCTGTGGCTTCTGCAGCCTCAGGGGTGCTTAGAACTTTTCTTACACTAAGAACACGACAGGAAACATCAACAGCATAATGTAATCAGGCACTTAATCCTTTCAAACCCGTTCTGAAGTTTTGTATTGTCCCAGAACAGAGAGGAGAATGCAATTACAGTACTTCTGACTACCCAACATCGTGTTGTTTGCTTATCCATTTGGCAGTTGTCAGCCTTAATTTCTGTCTCGGTCACATTACATGTCTACTTATTATGCTTCTATTGTTCCTTCTCCTACAGTCAGTAAACAAAGGCTTTTTTCAGTTTATAATCCATCACCACAAGCTATGCACTTTCAGCTGTATTCTGACAATTTCTTGGAATGGAAGCAAAAGGTTCATGCATCTGTGAGGCTCAGGGAGTGGCTTGTCCTAGTTTTATTTCTTTGCAGGATAAGGTTTGACCTTTTGATATTTTAAATTGCAGTTTATACACAAATAATAATAAAAAGAATAATAATATTTCCCCATGGTTTTTGAATCCACTAGAATTAGAGACCTTGAATATTCCCTTCCTTCACACATATCAGCTTCTCCCTGTTACTGTGCTGAATAGTACTTTTTCTTAAGAGCCAAAAAGATTAGGGAAAAACATAGTTTTACCTCTAAATAAAAGTCAGAATTCCTATTCTCTATGGAATTGCAATATTTTGACAGTGGGGTTTTTTTTAGCCTTATAAGGAATCACAAAATTCCACAACACCTTGAAAGATAAATATATCTGTAATTTAGGTAAGTTTGGCTCCAAACTTAAGTATCATTGGAGGACGCAGCAAATATTTGTTAAGTAATGTTTTCAAAGAAGAACTTTAAAGAAAAGGGCTTGATTAAATGGCTCTGGTGGCACATTTCTTCATTCTGTTTTCAGGGGAAAAGGGTCAGGTTCTCAACTTTATTCAAAAACACATTTTTAATCACTCTCTACTGGACATTCTTGATTTTTATGTCCAGTATAGGGAAAAAAGATGTTCTTTTACCTTGGACAGAGGCTCCCTTCTTTGTTTTCTATATGCAGAACCAGTTGGTCTTTCTAAGGGACATTTTCTTTCCTATCTCAAACTCAGATGCATTGCAATTTATCTGAGATTCTGTAGTTGTTATTTTTTCCCCCTCTTAAAATTTTAATAAGAAGAATTTTTCAGTCTCTTGGCACATTGTTCCAAGGCAGACTGTCTTCTGCCAGGATCTTTTCTTGGCTTCCATATTGCTCCATTTGGTGCACTCTCTGTGTATCTGGATTTAGCACTGAGATGTTCCTTCTGGAGACGGCCTGGATGGAATATGTGCTGTCAGGCACAACCATGGCAGAAATCTCCAAGATCTCTGGATGCACAGCAGCCTCAGCGCTGCTGCTGAGCAGTAATTCCACCCAGGTGTCCCAGATGGTTGTAATAAATGCTTGAATCCTGCCCTGAGAAAATCTTCAAGTGAAGAAAGAATGGCAAATCCAGAAAAGTTTGGACATGGGCAGCTCTACCTGGAGTGAAATCTTGGGGTGTTCAGCAATGTTCCTGATCATCTTGTAGTGACTGGGGCTTTCCCTGTACTCCAGCAGTCTTTCTGAAAGAAGTCTGTAGTTTTGAGATGGAAACTTCCCATGTTGAGAGCTATTATCTCAGAACCAAGGGAAATATCTGTGTTCTGAACTTACCATGTGCTAGAAATTGCTGCTCACTTTCTAAGGGTAGTCACTGTTCTACCTTCAGTTCAATGGTACATTTCTTTCTGGTTGCAAAAGCCCTGAAAGAATAAATTGTGTTCCTGGGAACCTTTGCTGCGGGTCAGAGAGGAAATGTGCACCTGGATAGGGAAAGAAAATTCTAAACTGGCCTTGGCAGTAGAGGTGTTCTGACGTGAGACTAAACTGCTTGTCCTTCTTCCCAGCAGTAGAAACACCACAATTTCACCCCCAAACTGTGCAAACAAGTTTATTTTGAAGGCATTAGTAATGCATGTGACTTGTTTGACCTTTTGCACAGGGGAAACCTACCCAAGAGGCAGCTGTAAATCATTTTCGTTTTGCATAGAAACTATTGCATCTAAACAACTACTCCTCCACCAGAGGGGTGGTGGAATGAATTGAGAAACATGAAGTGACAGCTGGCCTAGAGTGGGGTATGGAAATTTAAAAACTGAAGAGTTCTGCACAGATTTCCCGGTTAGGTGACTCAGTGTCCACAGCGCCTTTTCCTCGCTTTTTTAGCTTTGTTCCTGAACGTCTCCAGAGTTCTTTCCAGCGTGTGTCACGCACCACACGCTTTATTCACATTCCAGGTACCCACACTTGTTTTTACAGAGTCAAAACCAAAGGGTTTTTTCCTTCTCTCTTTCTCCCCCCTTCCCCAAACCTTAGTCTATTTATAAATTGCACAACTTGGCACAGGAGCACTGTGACCAACGTGCAAGCAGAGGGTTTAATAATCAGTTATTCTTTTTGATGTTGATTTTGCAACCAGACAGACCAAAGTGCATTGCAGATGTCTGGTTTAAGTGTTATATGGGTGAAGCAGAGGAAACCGAGTCAATATTTTTGCTTTGGCCTTCTCAACATTTCTAATTCTGGGAGGGAATGCACTTTCTACACAGGGTTGTTGATGATGCTGTAGTGTTTTAATGCTGTTTCTGATAATCTGCTGGAAGAGCAGCTCTTGTCCAGCTTCTGAAGGGGTTATGGGTGATTTGGCCAAATCTTTCCTTAATGATGTGATTCTTGTTGAAGAGAACTCAGTCCTTGGTAGGTGGCCATTTAACCAGCCTTTACAAAGTCTTCCAAAATGAAAGGCACAAATTTTCGCTTCATGTTGTACCAACACACAGAACAAAAGCCTTGGGTGCTGCTCCTGATAGGAGCAGTACACATTCTTGACCAAAGCCATTTGCCTTTTGGTTTGGGAATAACCCCTGTCTCCATGGAATATTTGTATACAAAGGGCATTTCCCTAATGTGGAAACAAAGCTCACATTATGCCAGGGGCACACTTCTTTTGTGACATTCTGCAGTATCCATGAGCACACTTTGGAAAGGATTAGTCCTTAACTTTGTCTGGATATATGTGAGGCAGATGTAAATTAGCTACTGAGATAGGGCAAGACTCTGGTCTCAATTCACCTCTTTTGCCATACCAGTAATAAATCATGGATAATTCCTGTGGGATAATAAAGTGAGACTGATTTTATCCCAATGTGAATGAGAGAGCATGCCAAGTTCTGGGTGTAAATATATAAAAACTTGTAAAAACACTTTTTCTTGACTTACATCTCCCTCTGCCCTTGAAGAACACATTTTTTTTCACCTACTGTTCATTCACTACTGAATCCAGCAGCAGCTGCAGTAGATGTTGGTACAGGCAGTCACAGGTGTTTGCAGAGCCTTGACTCCTATTCAGAGGAACTAGAGAAGTGTTCTTGGGATGTGTCAAAGAAAGGATGTGTCTATGTCCTGTGCTGTTCTGACTTGATAAACTCATATTTAAATTGATAATTATGTTTCCAAGCATTGTCATTGCTTCTCCTTAGATTATTTCACTTTCTGGCACATTGGTGGACTGAGCTTGGGCACAGCATCTTAATTATTTTTCTTTTTCAAAACAGTTAAGCCAACACAGTGCAGTTTTCTTGGCAACTGCTTTTTTTCCATACTGCCAAGACATTGTTGAGCTCTTCTCACTTTCTTTTGGCACGGATACAAATAGCAACCCTTTGCTTTATAGGTTACAGATCACATTTATCACTGGAAAGCTTAAAAATTCAAGGGGAAGCCTCGTGAGCCATAAACTTCAACTTCCCCGACCCTGGTCAGCTACTCTTTAGTGCTGCTAATTTGTGGCCTTCTTTCGAAAGATCAGACGGTTTTGAACAGCTTAGACTGTGGACTATTTTTGGTGTCTGCTCCTACCTATTTGAAGCACTTTGCCAGGTGTGCCCATTGCCCATCTCTACAAGCAAGGAAGCAGTAAGAAGATATAATCAGAATAATCTCCCTCTCATCCTCCTTTTTCCTCTTTAGTGTCAAATTTAAGGTTGTCACTCCCCAGTCAGAAGGAAACTCAAGACCAAATGGAGTTTCCCTCTTTCCTGTGCTGTTCCAAGGCCATTGCTGCTGTTTGTTGACTCACACAGGAGGCTTGAAGAAAAGCTATAGGCCTTTGGGTTAGTTCTATATTTCAATCAAGTATTTCTTCCCTTACTCCCTATTTTTAAAAAGTGCATTAAAATGTGTGTATTAAACAAACTGTATTAACAACATAGTATATTAACAAACAAGTATATTAAAAAAATATATTTATTTTCAAATGTGAAAATAAAGGAAAGCTTCTTCTTATAATTACCTGCAAAACTACCTGGCATGTGCCAGCTTAGAGGGCAGTGCCACAGTATATGGCTTGTGTTTGCAACACAAATATTTATATTTATAATTTCATAAAACATGCTATATCATGTAATGCCGTATTTCCTTGTATTCTCTGCAAATCCATTGTCCCAAGGTGCTTAAAATCTTAAGTTATTGCCATTCAAGCCACACTGTGATGATTTTCGCTTGTGCTGTTTGATACTTCACATAGTTTGTAGCTTAGGGTACCTTGTAATGTCATTTGCAGGGGCTGTACTCTTTTCCTAGAAGATTCCTGAAATTTCCCAGCTTCTGGATGGCATCCCCTCATACTGAAGATAATGTTGCCTGTGTATCACCTTAAAACGCTTTTGTTTGGTTCCCCCTTTAGGATTGCACATATCCTTTCTAAAGGACAAGCAAGTTTTGTTAGACATGAAAAAACACAGGCACTCACTGAAGGCAACATGGGGATAGGCAGGGTTGCACTGCCAGTTTTCTGTGGGAGAGCCTGGAAGTGTGGAGTTAGCTGCAGCTGTGGTGGTGTGAGAACAACAGCAGGATCTGTAGTAATAAAAATCCCTCACTGTTGCTTCCCTTATCCATTTCATCTGAGCTGGAAGTGACTGTGGAGGCTTGTCTTGTTGTCCCACGGCTCTCTGCCATGGTTGCACTGCTGCCCTGTCTCTCCTGCGGCAGGAGCAGCCTGGCCCTTAGACCCAGCTTCTGGAGCAGAAAATTTTGGGTTGGGCCTCCAAAAATTAAGCATTTTCAGTAGGAATGATTTAAATCTGGGGTGCTAAACTAGGATAAAACTTTCCTAAGGTAAGTGGGATCAGAATAAGTCTCAAAGTGGGATTGTGCTCAACCTCTACGAAGAGCAAGTCTTGTCTTTCTTTTATTAGACATGATATCATGGATTTATTTTAATTTTTGCTGCTATCAAAGTGTAAATGTCTCACTGACTCACATTCCATGTCATGCCCTGAGTGCTCTCTGTGTAGCTGCTTTCTGTCCAACACTGCTCCATCTTCCTCTCCGGCTCATGAAATATTTTAACCTTGTTGGTTTTTACGTAAATTTTGGTGAGTTCTTGAGTTCTATGAAGCTCTTTGGGTTTTGCAATATTTCTAATAACTCGTAACTGTACTTTGGAATGATCAGCGAGGTTCATTCATGCTTAGTTTACTTCTTGCAGTGTGATTCATGAAGATGCTGGGCTGAGTTCTACCACTTATTTATCAACATCTGCAGTGGGCAGTTCCTCAGAGCAGACACTGTTTCTTCTAACCAGCTGTCCAGGGGCTGTTAAGTTGACAAAATATTCTTTCTGAAAAGCCAGTACTTAGGTGCGCAAGTAAACTTTCCTCCTTTAGCAGCAATTCCAGATTAATCATCTTTTAGATACCAGAGGATGTTGTCAGTGTGGCCCCATAGATGTAATTTCTATGACTCTCACTAACTGAATCCAGCAGTAGCACAGAGGCAAAAACATACTCCTCTGAGGAGCCAAGAATTTTCTAATGTTTTCTCCTGTTTTGCTGACTTCTTTTAAAGGATGCAAAGACCACAGTCTTCTCTGAACAGACATTATCTCTTGCAATGATGTCTGCTCAATTTCAGCTCAGGAGAATGATCCAGGGCTGTCTTTTTAACTTCTCACAACAGAGAAGCCCAAAGTGCCAAATGCCTAAATCACCCCCTTCATTTGTTCCTATTGTCTTCAAGATACTCACAGTTTTCATTCATGTCTTTCACAATTCATATTTTTACTTTCTGGGGCTGTTGAGTAGCTATAAAACAGTTTTGAAAATGATACCCTTGACACATGCTTTTTCTTCTTTTTTTTTTTCTTTTTATTTTTCAGGAAGTATTTTGGAGAAAAGATAGGACTTTATTTTGCATGGCTGGGTTTATACACAGAATTCCTCATTCCATCTTCAGTAGTTGGGATTATTGTATTTCTGTATGGATGTATAACCATTGAAAGTGACATTCCTAGGTAAGCTTACCTGTGATCCATGATTTGTTACTTGAAATTGTAAGACTGTGCTTTTTCTTATTAATCCTTAGTGAGAATAACTGGTTTTAGCTTGTCTGAAGAGCAGTGATGTATCATTACCAACCCTGTGAGCATTACAAACACAGAGGCATTGAACAGATTTTTAAAGGGCACTCATTTATTTGACTGTTCAGTGTTTCACCTCCTAAAACAGCAATGTTGAGTGAGTCCACTGCACTGAATTATTTTTCTAAGACATTCATTTGCTTTTCATGAGTTCACATAGCTCAGTGCTCAATCAGAAAGTCATTATGTAAAACTCACTGAAATTAATGCAAACACGACTCTTGGAATACTTTATTCTCAGTAAAATCAGACCATTTGTACAAGTAAGATGAACAATAGTTACAAGACTTATCAAATGCCAGCAGATCAAGGGATGTGATTCTGGTCCTCTTCACTCTGCTGAGCCCCACCGGCAGGGCTGCATCCAACCCTGGGATCCCAGCACAGGAAGGACAGGGAGCTGCTGGAGCCAGTCCAGAGCAGGGACACCAAGGGGATCAGAGGGATGGAGCAGCTCTGCTGGGAGGAAAGGCTGAGGGAATTGGGACTGTTGTGCCTGGAGAAGGGAGGGCTCCAGCAGGACCTCAGAGTGGCCTTGCAGGACTTGAAAGGAGCCCACAGGAAAGATGGAGAGAGACTCTTGACAAGGGCCTGGAGTGACAGGACAAGGGGCAATGGCTTTAAAATGACAGAGAGGAGGTTTAGATGGGATATGAGGAAGAAATTGTTCCCTGTGAGGGTGGTGAGGCCCTGGCACAGGTTGCCCAGAGAAGCTGTGGGTGCCCCATTTCTGTCAGTGTCCAAGGCCAGGTTGGATGGGGCTTGGAACAACCTGGGATAGTGGAAGGTGTCCCTGCTCATGGCAGGGGGTGGGACTGGGTGAGCTTTAAGGTCCCTTCTGACTCAACCCATTCTATGATTCTATATTTGCTCTCCACAGTATTCCCCTTCTAGACACAAAAAATGTTGAGTTTTGTGTATCCTGAAGGGGATGTACTACACAAAAACTGCCAAAGTCACACCGTGATGTTAATGTCTGCTTCCCAGTGAAATAAAATTAATTCCTCTGTATTATCTGTATCTGACTTCTGCTGGAGACAGGATACTGCAGTACTTTTACGCCGATCACACTCATGACAGTCCCTGAACCGACAACTTTTAAAATCACTGTAGTAGGACAGGGTTACTGATAGGTAAATGATGAACAGCACCACATCTGAAACAGAGTCTGTTTCCTTAGCTTGATCTGAATAAATCTTGGTGGGCTGTGTTTGTCAGGGTGAAAGCTTGTGCTAACATTTAAACTCCAGGGATATTTATGGCTAAGACGTATCTGCAGCACCCTCTGCTGCCTCTTGAAACAGAGAATTACTGTAACAACGTGAGAGCTGGAAACAGCTGCATGCTTTTCAAACCATATAATATAAACATATTCATACTAGAGCTCCAGTAGTCCTTTTTTCATTTGAAGTCATAAGGAAAAAGCTATTTCAGGATGGTCCATATAGGAACAACCATAATCACAACATGCCAGCTATCATTGAAGCAATGTCACACGTCTCAGCTCATGATCCTGGCAAGGGCATTTGAGCTTTGCACTGCTCAGTTCACCTAAGGGAGACTGTGCAGGTATGAAAGGCTTTCATATCCAAACCTTATGGAAAAAACTGAAAGCATACTCAGCACTGACAAGTAGTGTTTGGCCTGTTAAAGCGATACTGATAACAGGTCTCTTAAAAGATTTTTAGAGATTGAATCCATACATGGCAAATAAGACAAAGAATTAAAATAACAACCTTACAGTAAAGTTCTTAAAATCTGTAAAAAATCTTTTCTCTCGTATTTTTGTGCCACTATATTAAAAAATGTGTATTTTGACAAGGGCACTGAATTTCTTTCGTGACCACTTCAGTCTTTCTTTTGATTAATTTAAATCTGGTCTGTATAAAATCACGTAACTGACTGCAGAGATGGCAGACTCCACTTTCGTGTCAGAATTTTGGTTTTTTACTGTGGTTAGCCTCAGTCTTCAGTGACGCTGTCTTCCTTAATTCACTAACACAGTGCAGTGATCAGTCTGGTTGAGTGTTGCATCGTTTTTCTGTTGGTAAGGTGCCTACAAAGATTTTAAAAATTCCTACCCATGGCAATAAGCCTCGAAGAAGCACACAGCTCCCGTTCTCTGCAAGCTCAGGCCACATATATTGCACATAGCTTTCAATATCTGTGATGTGCTGCTTGATATTACTACTGCACATCCATAGTTTCTGAGCTGGAATACTCAGAGGAACCTGTGCCCTTGTCTGTCACAGCAAAGAGATGTGTGACCAACGCAATGCCTTCACCATGTGCCCCCTGTGTGACAAGTTCTGTGACTACTGGAACCTCAGCTCTGCCTGTGCCACCGCTCGAGCGAGTCACTTGTTTGACAACCCTGCCACGGTTTTCTTCTCCATCTTTATGGCTCTCTGGGGTGAGTATTGCTTTGTAAGTTGGCAGTGCCTTTTGATGGTTGGACCCTTCACAGGATAATGAAGTGCTGTTTGACTGAACGTGATCCCTATGGCTTTGAGAAGCTGGTGATCCTCAGAAGGCCAGGGAGAGCTGTCTGTGTTGAGACTGGGGAAAGCAAAATCATTGTCAACAGCAACCCCTGGAATAAACGGAGAGGAGTTGTGTAGTTCAGGGAAGAAAAATATGTCCTTTCTTCCTGTACTGCCATGTTTAGAATCATAGAGTCTTCAAGTCTGGAAAAGATCAACAAGATCATCAACTCCAGCCTTTGACTGATCCCCACCTTGTCAACTAAACCAGAGCACTGAGTGCCATGTTCAGTTGTTTATTAAACATCTCCAGGGATGGTGACTCCATCACCTTCCTGGGCAGCCCCTTCCAATGCCAATGGGAAGAAATTCTTCCTAATGTCCAACCTGAACCTCCCCTGCCACATCTTGAGGCCATTTTCTCCATGGAGGAAATTGTGCCTTTAATGGATCTTCTAATCTTTGCCATGTATTTGCTAATTTTTCTTCATTTTCTGTTGACATGTCACATCCTTTTAACACCTTCTGCATTTGGGGCCAGAGTGTATTTGAGGATTGGTATGGTGCAGACAGCTGAAAGGGTCTAATTTAAGCACAGTCCCACTTCCTTGTGGGATAACTCAGTCACATAATTTTATCAAAACTTCATGGGATTCAAAGGACAATGAGACTATTATAATTTTAATTATAATATATTTTAGAGTATTCTACTTAAACAAGCTTGCTTTTCTTTAATGGCAAATATCCCTGTCTCCATGAGGATATCAAAACACTTCATAAACATGAATGAATGCATTGTAGTATTACTCTTATTGTTTCTGGCCTCACCTCTGCCCTGAAAAGTGTGTGTGCTGTGCCTGCATGAATTATTGCTGGTGTTATGCTCTCCTTTACCCTAGAGCTTGTTTATTGTGAAAGTTAAATGTGTTATTGCTACTGTAAAATGATTTTTTATTTCCCTATTCATTGTTCCCCAAGTGAAATTATCATCCTTAATATGAAATTGAGCAAGTACGTTATTGTGCTACAGCCATCCCTCAGCAACCAGTGTGTTATTCTTTGCAACCCTATTAAGATTTTACAACTTGTTTTAGAAAGAACTGATTGGTGGCTTGGCATTGGGTGAGGACAGCAGAGAGTTTTTCAGGAACTTGCAGACAGAACACATCATGAAAGCAAGAAGCATTTATTTACCAGTTCCTGTAAGCCCTAGAGCAAATATTAGAAAATATGTGAGAATTATGACTGAGAAATAGAAAAAAGAGGATGAATTTATAGACTCAAAATAATTTATTTTACTACTTCAGATTACAGGGTAGACTGGCAGATTAAGTGTCACCTGCTGCTGTGAAGCTTAAAATAAATAAAATATTTTCCTGACAGAGAAAGTTTACTGTAAACTTTCATCCATGCAAACGACAATTGCCACTGAACCTCATCCAGAACAATTGTATTTTAGTATCAGCAATGCAACGTACAAAAGAAAATGCTGGTATATCCTTGCACTAAGACAAATTAGTAGAATCTGTTATGGAACAGAACAGGACAAGAAGTTCCATATGCAATGCTTTTTAAAAAAAAAGGCATGTAATAATAACAAAATTCTTTCAGAGCTGTAGCCCTCCTCCAAAAAATGTTTCGCACAGATTGGAAAAGTCTGTTCTTGGGACCATGATAACTGAGCTTGTCAGTTCAAGAAAATGCAGCCAGCACACACAAAGAGCAGCAAAGCGAAATAATGGAGCCTTCACTAACTCTGCCCAGCTTGCCTATTAAGTATTAGATTACACCAAATTTTGCTTCCCTACTATTAGAGGCTGTGCTGGTTATATCTAGAGCTCAATCTGTTGAATGGCAGAGCTCATTCACACACCTATTCCAGCTGTGTATTTAAAAGAGCAAATGATGGTAATCTGGGCCGGCTTCACTTCACAAGGGTGTTGGGCACAGGAATTCTTTCATCCTGCTTGTCTTCTCCCATTCTTTAGAAAGCAGAAGGCTTCCTATGGTTAATATCTCAAAAGGAATCATGCTTTTAGTAGCTGCTCCTGATTCCTCATGAAGTGTCTTTGTGATTCCAGCAGTCCTGCTGCAAGTGTCCGCATTCACAGTGATGCCTGGCTGACTGGGTTTGATGTCACTGGTGTCCTGGTGCTGAATTTCGATGTCAGATGCCTTTATTAGAAGTTTTACAGAATCATAGAACGGTTTGGGTTGGAAGAAACCTTAAAGCTCATCCAGTTCCACCCCCTTGCCATGGGCAGGGACACCTTCCACTATTCCAGGTTGTTCCAAGCCCCATCCAACCTAGCCTTGGACACTTCCAGGGATGGGGCAGCCACAGCTTCTCTGGGCAACCTGTGCCAGGGCCTCACCACCCTGACAGGGAACAATTTCTTCCAAATATCCGATCCAAACCTGCTCTCTGTCAGTTTACTTTTTCTGCTGGTGTAAGTCAGTGCAGACATGCTGATTTCAGAGCAGCTGCTGCATGAAGCCAAGTACTTTCTTATAGAGCTAAATGTGGAACCGAGCTTTTGTATAACAGGAAAGAATGGAATGAGTAATAGCACCCTATAAAATAACAAAATGTTTTTGTATTTAGGATATCTAAAAACCCTTGAGTTTTCAAACTATGCTAAATATAGGTTTTATATGTTCTCTCTTCTGTAAGGGAGGAGCACACATAGCAACTCACTTGCTTAATGTCTGGATTTGCTTTCGGTGTGCTGTCAGTCCTGTCTTTAAATGGTATTTATTTCTTATATGATGGGATGATACCTGTGAAGAAAATATTTGCAGCTAACTGTTGGGATAGATTATGACTTGTAAGAGCCAGGTTGTTTTCACAGAGTTCCTGCTTTTCACACTGTTATCTGACAGTGTAGATGCAGTCAAGTGAAGCTGATCTAATTCTCCACCGTTGTCTGTCTTGTGGGGCTATCTACAAGATGTTCAAAGTGAGGTAAACACTGCTGTGTTCTAACAGTGTTTTTACAATACCCTTCACACCCACTGAAAAAGTGAGGTGAAGCATAAGAAAATGGAAAACGATGCCCCCAGTTGTTTATAGGTATAGCTTTTATTGGTAGAGTTTTGGTGGTTTTACTTGGCATGTACTGGTTTAATATTGATACTGATATCGTCATCTGAAAATAGGTGTCCACAAGCCAAGATTTATAAGTGCTATTTCTAATAAATTGTAAGTCCATAAATCATGAGCAACTAGGAAAAGGGATATATAGAGGAAACAGCAATTATGAGAGGACAGCCAGGAGACAGTAAATATGAGACAACAGTAAAACATCTGTTCCTTCTCACTAGTAAAAAAAGGAGAAGCAGGAGGCTGAACCAGGGGCTAGACCTTTAGAGCAAAATCACCATGTCTACGAAGGACAAAAACATTCAACTACACCATTGTAATACATTTCAAAATATCTTTTTCCTCATATTGCTGGGGATCCTAGTTATTTCAGTAGCAGGCTAAACCTACCTCAGAACGCTTCATGGTGAATTAAGAGAGATGATGTCTTCAGTAGGTATCAGCAGATATGGGCTCAGTTCCATTCCTTGACAAGAATTTACCAGTGGCTTTGGACAATCCATGTTCCATCTTTCTGTATTTTAGTTTTAAAATACAGTAATTATTGTTCCCATATAGCACTTGAGTTCTTTCTTTAAAATTGGGCCTGAGGCTGTTTCTTAGTGCTTAATTTTAAAGAGTCTAGCCTAATGGGATTCAAATATCCATTGAAGCTTATAAGTAACACAAATGTTTACCACAAGGCTTTGGATTTATAATTTTTAAAATTATTTAATTTCTTTTAAAGCTACCATGTTCCTTGAACAATGGAAGCGTTTGCAGATGAGATTGAGTTACTTCTGGGATCTAACTGGACTGGAAGAAGAAGAAGTAAGTCTCCTCTCCCTGGGCTAATTTACTGTGTTTATTATTCTATAGATGACTATTATCCAAACATTGATATATAGATTTCTCATGAGTGTTCTCCAGCCTAATGCAGTTTGTAGCTGTGTTTAGATAAAGGACTGTAACTGATGCAGTTTTGAGTATCAATGTTTATTTAGGAAATCCTCACCTGTATCTTACTGGTCAGCACTCTGAAGTTAGTAATGAATGTTGAAAAGGATGATAAGAGCAGATTGTGTTTTGCTGAGAATGCCCACGTGGCATTGTACAGTGTGCAATAACACAATGACACTGAATAAATACTTTGTCATGTTACTCCATTATGTGTAACAAGAATTCTCTGTGATGATGACAGCCACAGGTCACAGTACCATGCAATTTTTGCATCCAGGTCTGGGTGACATCTATGATGCATTAGGTGCATCATCCTGAGCTCTAGGTGCTCGCCAACAGAGCTGTTTCAAAACAATAAATGGTGTAAGTTTCTTCAGAAAGAGCTTTTCAATGAGCCATGGGGTCTCCAACCACACCTGAATTGACTGAAAATGAGACATACTTGTTTATTGCTATTTAAAATGTCCCTAATTTTGTTTTTGGTTCTGTCCTTTGGTTTGTTTTAAGGACTGTCTCTCGTCCAAGGCTTCATTGCTAACCCTGACAAAAGAGAGTACAGTTACTAAAATCATGAATAAATATCACACTAAGAACAGGTAGGCTTTGGACCTTCCCCTGGCAATAGATGCTGAACTATCTCTAGAACAGAGTCATATTCAGTAATTCAGAACTGTCTTGGTTTGCTGGGAAGATTTGAATCCATTTCTTCTCTTCATGTTCCAGCACAGTTCCTCAAACAACAGGCCACCTACAAGTCTTCAGCCCTGACTGAGCTCAGTTAGCTGAGCTCAGCTCAAACAGGAGAGGGCAAATACCGTAGGGGAAAAGTAAGCTGCCATCATGGACTTCATGATACAGCATGGTGGTGATGCTATTCCCCTATTTCCTATTTCCCAGATCGAAATATTTGGATAAAACAAAAAGATAACCCCAAGAGCAGACAGCACGCTCCAGTATTCCTCTTCTTCCATCTGTCCCATAATGCAGAAATATTCCTTCATTGGTGACTTGGCAACAACCTGGTCTCTTTTGTCTCTGTTTCTCAGCATTTCCATGACTCTTTCCCCTGTTATGCTGTGGATGATGCTCACAGTACAACCCAGTACTCCCAGTCTGTGAGTTGTGATGCAAACCCAGTGCACCAGCACACCAGAAATTACTGCTTGTCCCACATGGAATGTCAAACTCCTCCCTACCAGAGCAGCGATCCTGTACCAACTACAGGGCAAACTGAGAGGCTGGAGAGCAAACTCTGGGCTCTGTGGCATATTTGATGAACCCACCAGATTTTTCGGAATTTCAAGTTCGTCACTCACAGTAAAAAATCCTCACGTTTAGCTTAATAGCCAAATTTAATTGGTTTAGCTTTGCAAAATGCTGTGAAAGAATCTATAGGTTTGTGAGATCCTGTGATGAAGAGGCCTGAAGTGGTAAAAGTCTGTGGACAGGAACTGTGGGATCAGCAAGAATCCTTTGTTTATGACAAATGAAGGAGTGCCAGACAAATCTCAGCACAAGCTGAAAAATTAGGAACTTAGAATGATAAAATAAGACTGGAATGGACCTTGAGGGGCCATCCCTCGTGTGTTGTAGGATCAACTCTACTTAAACCATTATGAAGAGATGTTTGTCTAATTTGTTCTTAAATAAATCCAGCAGTGGAGATTTCAATTCCTCCCTAGGTAATCTACTCTAATGCTTCTCTATCTGTACTGCTAACAAGCTTTTCCTAGTGGTTTTTAAATCTCCTCACTACATGTTAATTTTTTTCTCTCTTTTTTCCCTTATTTTGTCTTTCAAAGATCAAGAGGGATTCCTTCTGTCCTCTTTTCAGCATAATTCAACGCAGTATCATATTTCTGTCACCCTTGTTTGTGATGAACAAGCCTCTGCTCTTTCAGTCTTAGTTCCTAACTATTTTCAGAGAATCATAGAACCACAGAATGCTTTGGGGTGGAAGAGACCTTAAATATCATCTCGTCCCCCCCTCCTGCCATGGGCAGGGACACCTTCCACTATCCCAGGTTGCTCCCTGCCACATCCAACCTGGCCTTGGACACTTCCAGGGATGGGGCAACCACAGCTTCTCTGGGCAACCTGTGCCAGGGCCTCACCACCCTCACAGGGAACAATTTCCTTCTCATATCCCATCTAAACCTGCTCTCCGTCAGTGTGAGGCCATTCCCCCTTGTCCTGTCACTCCAGGCCCTTGTCAAGAGTCTCTCTCCACCTTTCTTGTAGGCTCCCTTCAGGTACTGGAAGGATTTTCTGTGTATCTTTTTACTCTTGCTCCTTTCTATCTGTTTTCTGGTTGATCCAAGTCTTTTTTGAAGAATAGTGGATGTGGCTCTTGACATGACATCTTAAGCAGAAAATCACGCACTGTGTCATCTCCTGTCAGTTCTTTGTACTTCAACAAAAACCCAGAAGTTAGATCAGGTTTTGTTCTTTTACCCGTAAGATTCATAAAGATGTGGATAAATCTGTCTTTAGAAAGTTACTGGCATCAGGTCTCAGTGGTGGTGAAGTCTTTACAAGTGTTGAAAATTATGTTGGAAGACAGACAACTGTGTCTGATCGGGTTAAGCCAGAAGAAACCAGAAGTGGGATCACTTAAAAGAGCAAGAAAGGGACAAGGAAGAAGCTCAGTAGGTTTAACAGTTTTAAGACTAGGCAGGTTTAAGCTATCGATTATCAATTTCTTTAGGAAGGGAAGATACAGAACCAAAGCAGGCAGAAAGCAAAGCAACCATAAATTTGAAGAACTGAGAAGTACTTTGTGAGAATTATATCGAAATAAAAGCCTTCAGTGTAATTTTTGTGGACTTTGACTAACAACTTTTCAGTAAATTGCTCTCTTTAACCACACTGGGCCAAACCTTTTGCTTCAAAAGAGTCACATGAGAGATTAATGTAGTCCATTTCTTTGTAAGTGTCTTGGCAGTGGCACTCTGAGAAAGCAGACTCCCTAAGGCTTCCATGTATCTTTGCATCTGGCAGCTCTACAGACTGAGAGAATTTGTGTTTGGACACCTGAAATCCACAAAAAAGAACGAGAAGCATTGGGTACTAACTAGAAAAGAGATAATTGTGTTGAAAAGCAATAGAGCAACTGATAAATAAATGGGAGAGGGAAAGGAAAGAAACAGACCAGAACCATGAGAGCAGACAAAACCTTGGAAATGCTGTGCATAAACACACACGGAATCTCAGAATTGTTTAGGTCGGAAAGGACCTCCAAGGTCATCGAGTCCAACCTTTGACCAATCCTCACCTTGTCACCTAGACCAGAGCACTGAGTGCTGTGTCCAGTCATTCCTTGGACACCTCCAAGGACACTGACTCCACGCCTCCCTGGGCAGCCCATTCTAGTGCTTAACAACGTTTCCAGTGAAGAAATTCTTCCTGAAATCCCTCCACTCAACATTCCTTGCCATAGATGTGTGACTGTGTAACCCAATCAAAGAGGTTGTGCATTTGACTCTAGTTCAGGGTGTGTAATAAGGAATAGGGCCCTCAATAAACCACAAGGGGGGGTGGGAGAATCCATACCCTCTTCTGCTTGGTGAAGAATTACAGAGGGACTCCAGTTAATGATGCTGGTGGTAGAAACTCTTGCCTTCCCATGAATCTTCAGAAATTGTATTTCCAGGATGTTCCTGCTTTCATCTTTTTGGGTGGAAGAGACTTTCCCTCATTTTGCCAACCATCCTGTGCAAACTGAAATAGAAATGCGATCATTAAAGATGAAATTTTAGAATTTGGGCAAGAACTTGGAAGTCAAATGGACAGAGAGTCCGCTTTAAGTGAAATGCCAAGGAGTCTCCACTCATTGGTCTTGGTATTGTTCAAGTAGTCAAGCTGTTATACTGTTTCATTACAACAGGGAGGAATTTGGATGTCTGTTTTCCTTAGAAACATTTAATTTCAAGTTAAAATCCTGTGCTCTGTAAAATGTTTGCCAACTATTTTAGTTTTTTTTGCAAACTAATTCCCGAAGTCTGATTCTTCCTTTTGCTATTTAAAGAGTTTAAAAACCCCCTGTAATTATTGAACCCTTAAGGGTAGTCTTGAGGTCACTGTGGATTACTGCTGAGTTAAGACAAATTAATAAAGAAGGTAGATTGAGTAAAAGACAATTAAACAAAATTAAAAAGCAAGCTGACTTGGTGACATTAAATATGTTTTCAGATGCATTCCATTGTCACCTAACTTGATCTTGGTTTAACTTCATCTTCTCTACTATGGTTTCAAAATTCATTTTGATCGGATCAATTTGATGGTTTCACTTTGTCTTCCACCTTGCAAATTACAGCAGCAGACTCCTTTTCTGAAGTTTTAATAGTCTCTGCTAAACCACGAAGCACAAGATATTTTTGTTTGCTAAAATCTTGAAAGGGGAGACTCTAATAAAATAACTGTGTAGCTCTCTTGGGAAAAAATGTCCAGTATTGGTAAAAGGGGAACTTGTAGCCGCAATATTTTGTCTTGTCTCAAATCTCCCCTTTCAGGCTCTCTGCATCCACAAGTTTCTTGTGCCAATGAGATCTTTAGTTTGGATTATGTTCTCCAGATGCATTATCTCACATTTTTCCCATAACTATTCTAATTTTCCTGTTGGGTCCACGCTTCCAAATATTTTTTTAATTCTTTGTATGCTTTTTATTAACCTCTTTTGGGTTTCATTACTCTTTCCAGAGAATCTTCCCTGACCTTCACTAATTTCTTACTAACACTAATAATTTAATGATCCTCGGCTAGCACTGTTCTTCTAAACAATTCCTTTCAACATTACATTTAACTCCTATGTTTAGGAGGATTAGAGTTTCATTAGGATAGCTGGGGAAAGAATACTGAAGAACAAATGTTATCCCTCAGCTCTTTGGGGAAACTGTTTAGTACTAGTTATCGCTCCACTAAAAGATTACATATGAAGGCACACTTTAAACATGTTTAAAGCTGTAAACTGTAAGAACAAAGTCAGGTGACAATTTCTTTGCTTTCCAAGGAGCTGGTAAGGGTATATGATTACATTTTTTCACTCCCAGACTGTTGATCCAGAGATGTGCCACAACATCCTGGGGCTTTAGTACATTTTCCTCTTCTGTTTCCCAGACATATCGACATGCTCTTATTTACTTTTGTTTATTCCTTTTCTGTTGTAATTACCTCCTCTGTCCTTTCTAGGACTGAATTTTCTTCAAGGCTCAAAACTGTTCAATTTTTTATTGGTAGTCTTGATTCCTTGGGGTGTTGGGATGGGCCACTGAAAGGCTGGGTCACTTGGAGTGGCACAAGTTTTTCCCTCCCCTGGGTTCAGAGAGGTTAAATCTATCTTTATCCAGCACTACCCCACTAGGAACAGGGGCCACCTCAAGGCCTTTTTTCCTCTCCTCATTTCCAGTGACTCAGGAGATCCAGGTAGGTAAGCAGGGCTTGCCAGGGATGTGCTCCTTGGAGAACACACGAGATATGGAATCAGGTGCTGTTTACCCTGTTTATCAGGTGCTGTTACTCCAGACTCTTGTCTGGAGTGATGGGACAAGGGGCATTGGCTTCACACTGACACAGAGTAGGCTTAGATTGGATATTGGGAAGAAATTGTTCCCTGTCAGGGGGGTGAGGCCCTGGCACAGGTTGCCCAGAGAAGCTGTGGCTGCTCCATCCCTGGAAGGACAGGTTGGATGGGGCGGCCTGGGATAGAGGAAGGTGTCTCTGCCCATGGCAGGGGGTTGGAACTGAATGATCTTAAAGGTTCTTTCCAACCCAAGCCACTCTGTGATTCTACAATTTATACAATTTCACTTGTCAGTAGAAGAGTATTTAAATGGATTGGATTTGAACTGCATAATGAACAAACATAAATGATGCTATATTCTGCCACAGTTACCCACAAAATATGTTATCTGCCATTGAAATGGCAGCATTTGGTCGTTTGGTCCTAGTTTAAGGGAGCTTCAGAATCTGAGACCATATTTCAAAATTTAGTTTTACAGGTACTCCCTCAAAGCAGTACCACTGTTCTTGCTCAATGCAAGCAAACAAAGGCATAAAATCTCTCTGTCTGTCTGGCAAATACATCCCCATAATAGAACCTCCTAGTTTCTTTTAACTAATTCTCTTTTATGTTGCTCTAGGATATCTTTAATTGAGTTCCTGTATACCTGCTCAGCATCTTCTAACACCACTAAACTTGTGTTCATGTTACATGACTTATTCAAGCTTTTGCTTTAATTTTTCATCTTTCAAATTTGTTTTGAAAGTGACCTGGACTAAAAAGATCGTGAACATCTACCAGTGCCTCCAAGCTGAGATATAAAACTATTTTTCCTCGGACAAGCATCCCATTAACAGGACAGTCTAAACAGATCCTTGGTGTGAATGACAAACTCTTCCCTAGACTTCTCAGCCCCTGCCTCCTGTGTCACCATCATAAGAAATAGAGGGTTTACTCCTTGATTTCTAATAATTAACCTTTTTGCAACAGAGAATGGCTGGGCTCTCTGTTCTGTTCATTCCACATTTCCATCTTGCTTTGGGGCAGAAGCTGGGTCATTCCAGTTTTTATTTGTGGAAACCTTCCTTCCCATCAGTATGCACTGCTTAGCTGCTCTGCTTCTGTTCAGGATATTAGGATAAGGCTGTTTAAGGAATTTGCAGTGGGTCTTTGCCTTTACTTAGAGCATATGGCTTATTTTTTTGATGATAACTCCTTTGGTCTGTAAAATCTGGGGTAGTTGCTAAGGTTCATTTTTTTTTGTTGTTTTGTTTTAATAAATGCAATGTGTTTATCATGCATGCTTTGTAAAATTCCATTATCACTTTCTTTCTAAATCAAAGGGAAATTAAGGAAAAATTGGTTCACATTATTTATTCTTATCAAACTCGGTCATTATCTACAGAGGCTTAATTTGATGGATAGTAGATACACATGTATGTTTGAGGCAAATCCTGGAGACCACTCTCAGGGAAAACTCCCACTGATGTCAACATGAATTTTGCCTGAGTAGAAATTTCATGTTTTGGCTCTTTGTTTTCAGAATGGGAATTATAATTTTCTACTCGGAGCACTCATTTGGCCTCGCAGTACCTTGGCTCACACGGTTTTCAATAAGTGTCTGGCAGCTGTACTGGCACATTTCCAGCATCCTGGGATTCAGATCTATCCCTACATGGACATTTTGCCTTTGTGAAGTCATCACAACTATTTCTAGCTTATTGTCCTGAGTGTGGAACCCTTCCCATTTTCACATAAAGAATTGATTCTGAATCACACTCTTTTTACAGCTGAATGGGATTGTCCCTTCACATCCATGGATGTATGGGTCAAGCATCCCTAAGTCTGGACTGTAAAGAAATATTTAGTGCAAAATACTTATAAAAGGAATATATACAAAATGCATTCCAGGGAGCTCTGTGGTCTGGTCAGTCAAGGGTAAGATACTTGGCAGTTTCAGCAAAGGCAGGTTGACTGCTTTTCCCATCCAGATGTAGGTGTATGAAAGGCAGTTGAAAGGACACTGGAATGTCTTACTAGGAAAACTAAACATAACTTGGCCAAATTTGAACAGAATATGCACTCAGAGCAAAACTGTCAATAGCAAAAAGTAAGTTAGAGTACAATGTTTTGCTTGGCATTTATTTTCTTTATTTCACTTTTCATTCAAATCAGTTTCCAAAAGTTGCTCTGACCTCTGGAGGCTGCCCCTGGTGTCTCAGAATGCTTTGCTTAGCAAAAGAAAGTAAGAGAGTTGAATCCTCTTGATAGCTTTGTTTGTGATTAAGTGACCAAAACTTTGGGGTTTTTTTCTCTTAATCATAGTCGTGTTTGGTTTTGGTTTTTTTTCAGGAGCATCCCAGACCAGAGTATGAAACCAAATTGCTGCAGAAAAAGCTGAAAAGTAAAAACATCACAATGGAAAATTCAAATGAGGTAAGATGCAGCTTGCTCTTTTCATTTATGGGGGATTTGTGTTTGTTATGTTGTGATTATATTTTTGTCTGTCTCTCAGAGGTTGCAAGAGGCACTTTTTGGTGCTCTTAATCAGCCTTCTGAGTTGGTTGGTGGTAGTGTGGTGAAATGCAGCCCTGCAGAGCCGTTGCAGGGCTTTGAGGTCATGCCTTTCAAAGTAAAGCAATTTGCATAGAAATAGGGTTGACAGGTGGCTCAGGATCTAATCCGTAGATTCCCAAGATAATCGCTCCAGAATTCTCATAGCAATCACACAGAATGTCAGTGCTTTTCGAACAATGAAGAAAGCAGCTTTTATTACGGTGATTACATTTGCAAAGGTAACATTGGTGTCTTTAGTTCTGTCACAGTTGCACAGTTGTGAAGTTTTAATGGCATTTCCAGGACAAATGGAAAAATAATTGGTAGATCATTTTCAGATTGAAGCGGGTTCAGGATTTTTATGGCTATTTCAAACTTTTTTGAACAAATCCTTTTTTATCAATCTCCTCTTGTAAATTGTTGACTGAGGTCTGTTTTCTAAACATTCACAAATTCTGTAGTCTTGGTCCATTAGGCTTGGTTAACCATTGCTCGTTCCCTGCATTCCATGTATGCCAACAAAGCCAACACATTTCAATACCATGTTCAGTTTCCAGGGAAAAAAAAAACAGTTTAATTTGCTTACAGGTTGAGAATCAGTATCCAAAGTGGAGAATTTTCAGGCTTTCAAGTTTGGTTCAACAAATTTAGCTCGTGGAAGAGCTTCTTTATCCCTTTCTTCTGATGACCACACTTTTAAAGTGTTTCCAGGGAATCTTTCATTTCAGTGAACCTGCCTGTCACCTGTTGTGCCCAACCAAACTCCACGGAAGATCATAGAAAGATTCTCAGTTTTTTTAGTGGGCTTTTGATCTTGCCCAATAAGCAGAGACTCACAGAGCACTGTGGAGAGTCTTTCCTTAAACATTACGTGGCTCTCTTGGCCTTCCAAGAGAGGGGTCAAAGACTGTAAAAGTCAGATAAAACAGTTGCTGTTCAGGTTTTTTTTGCCTTAAAGCAAATGAGAACTGGAAACAAGTCAGACAGTGATGCTGTAGAATATTATGATTATCTTTTTTTACCTGAGATACAGAAATTATTATAATTTAGACATTAATTTAAGGTAAAAAAAAAAAAAGAAACAGAAAAAACCCAAACAAAAAAACCCCAAAAAACCAACCAAACAAAAAAACCAACCAAAACCCATAAAATAACCCAAGGACAAATGTTAAGTGAATAGGTGGAAAACAAGGAATGACATAAACATCCAGCACTACAAAAATAGAAAGAGCTCCTTTCAGACATCAAGAATGAAAAGGCTAACATGGAACATTTTTTTTGTCAAGTTGCTTTCTGTGCCAATGTGGATGGAAAAAATACTGAATTACTGAATCCTGAATTTGTGTTCCCCAAATTACTGAAATATATTCCAAGCAACTGAGCAGTTTTCCATTGGTCAACGTTCTGCTTACCAATTCTGTCCTGCAAACAGCACATTAGTCTGGGTTTGGAAGATGTGCTGCTCAGGCCTTTGTACCCCAGTGTCTCATGAAATTATAAGAGCAATAGATGTTGATGTGAGAACTGCAGAAGAGGAAAAAAAAAACCTTAACATGACAGTTCAGTTAAAGAACTAACTGTGGAAATGCACCATTACATTTTGCTTTGGAAGACCCTGAAAAGTTAGACATTAAAAGTGATGAGTATTTAAGACTGCAATAATTCTTCAGCCTTCTTTTTAGAGGTTTCAACCTTTTCTTTTTGCAAGACCATTAGCTCAGGAGATTTTGTGTGGCAGGTTAATATTAAGGCACAGGTTTCTGTGAGGTCTCTGGCTCAGTATTTCAGTCTCGTTGGGTGGAAGCCAGGGTACAGAACCTTGTCATATTACCAGGACAGATTTAGTGGCTGGACAGGCATCAAAGCAGAGATGTCTCTGTAGTTAAAGATTCAATCCCCCTAATTTCTTGGTTTTGTGTGAATACACAGATGTCTGTGAGGTCTCCATCTCTTCATCTCTTGGTTGACAGTCTAATGTCATGGCATAAGTATCTGTGAAGTTTTCTCCTGAATATTTTTAGCTAACTAGTGTAAATTAAAGGCATATCTTTTTTGGTGTGGCTGGTCAACAACTGTAGTGTGCTGTGTTAATATCAAAGGATTGGCTCTGGCACCGCTGCCTAAAACTTCTCATTACTTATCTAACATGAAGTCAGAAGTCTCCAGTTCAGCAGCTGTGGCTTGTTGGGATAGAAATGATGCCAAAGTGTGGCTATTGTGAGAATACTCATCTAGAGCTTACTTGAAGGCATGTATTTCTATAAAATTACTGGCTTGTTTCCAGTATTTTAATTCCTCTGTTCCAGTGAGGAAGTGACTGGCTTTATGGCAAGAAGCAGCTTTTATGTGCAAAGCTCTGTGTACGGTACATTTTTTTCCCTGCCTTACTCCAGCAAGGAGTTCCTGTGAAGCTAATTGGGTTATTTTTTACAATGAAGGGACAGGGGTTTGGTTAGGGGCTGCTTTTGTGATTGTAGAAGAAAGGTGACACCGCTTATGTCCTCTCTTAAATGATAACTTGGGAATACACGTTCAGAGGAAACCAACATATAGTTTTCCCTCTCTGCTGTTCAAGTCATTAATTTTAATGAGTGTGGAAGATGCCCAGCACCTGTCAGGGCCAGTAAACATATGAGTCACTCTACCCAGGCAGCAAATTCCAAATCAGCCTGATGAGCCTGGCAAGACAAAGTATGACACATCTAATGTATTACTTGCCCAGTGGGGTTTGTGTTCAGCTCTCATACAAAACACCACTTGGTGTATTTCCGCTACTGGAATAAGTGAAGAACAAAATTTCAGCCTTCACCACCCTGTGTGGTTCAGGCTGTTTGAATAAATATTTTATTGGTTATTAGGAGAGTGAGAAAGAAACTGTGAGGTCTCAGAGTGCTTCACAAAAGATTGGTGTGAAGTTACTCTAACAATAACACCCTAAGGTTCTACTATTTCAGGAGAGAATTCATTTACAGCTAAAGGAGTTGAAACATTTGTGAGAAACGCCTCAGGTTAAGAAGCAAATAGATAAACAGACAGTCCCTATGGATTACAACATGGATTTTAGAAAATGACAAGCTCTAAGTGACTGATTTGGGAAATCTGGAATGATCTGTCTTATAGTCAGTACTACCATTTAGTTCTTTATGGTCACATGCTATTTACAAGGACATGTAGTGACAGCATGAGGGCGAATGACTTCACACTGAAAGAGAGCAGGTTTGGATTAAATATTAGGATGAAATTGTTCCCTGTGAGGGTGGTGATGCCCTGGCACAGGTTGCCCGGAGAAGCTGTGGCGGCCCCATCCCTGGCAGTGTCCAAGGCCAGGTTGGATGGGGCTCTGAGCAACCTGGGATAGTGGAAGGTGTCCCTGCCCATGGCAGGGGGTTGGAACCAGATGATCTTCAATGTCCCTTCCAACCCAAACTATTCTATGATTCTCTGATAGAAAGGCTTCCCATGTGTAACTCCTTGATTCATGTACCTCAAAAGGCGTTTTTGTCCTTGCAGTAGAGATGAAGGATTACACACGTGTGTGGATGCATGTTTCTGATAATACATTCATGCAAACATGGCAGATGCAAGCTTTGTAATGAAGCAATTAATAGCATATTTGTTTTTCTTTAGTGCGCTTTAACACTGAAGATGTGGATAGAAATATTTAATGATAGGGTAAAGTTACTGTATGTGCAGAATGTTAACTGAAAACGTGGTGGGTATTTGCAATCTTCTGATAAGTTGTTCCTCTGTCTCTACAGTAGTGGCATCCTCGATGAAATTACACAGAGGTCAGGAAATGAAAATTGGTCTTGTGCCTGAAAACATGCAGATGGGGCTAGATCCAACTCTCACTGGAGCCGATGGAAAGCCTTCCAGTCATTTCTGTGAGAGATGGATCAGGCTCTGACTCCTTTTTATTAAATGTCCAGCTGATCTGGCAAACACGATTCCACATCATATATATATGTGTGTGTGTGTGTGTTCTTATCTTTCCTATTTGGCAGGAAAGCGAATAACTCATTCCACATATTTCTCAAGGAAAGTTTTCTTTATAGAAAAAAAAGGGCTTGTCTCTTGGCTTGTGTCCTGACTTGGAGCAAACCCTAGGGATCATAGAATCTGGCATTCTGTTTTTCCTTCATTTTAAATACGAAAGTGGCAGAATAAATTATTTAAATTTGGTGGTTGAAACAAAAGAGCTGGTAATTGAAACAAAAAAGAAATATTTCTGTCTGAAGCATTGTTTCAGTTAACAACTGAATTAAAGCAAGGTTTGAAGAGGAAGGTCTCTGGTTTAAAGAAAATAGCTTGAGAAATAGCTTTCTAAGCGTATGGGATAATAAGATGAATATGTAATAAATGATTTTTTTTCCCTTTTCAACTTATTTCTTGCATCATTAACTTTTGAAAATAAAAAATGACTGAATGAAAATAAAATAATGGCTGAAGATGAATGAGGACACTTATGATTATATTCTTATACAGAGATTTCATCCTCTTTTTTGTACCTATATTTGTTATAATTCTGTTTTTTTTAATGTTTATTTGAGTTCTAGGTTATGGAAGTTTCCTACTAGAGTATTCATAAGAAGAATTTATGTCTTCAAAAGAGCATTGACATGGTGTTTCAATGTGTTACTTAGATGTGTGGGTTCTTTGATTATAGAGTACATGACATGTATTCAAACTTCCTCACTGTTGCTGTCTTGGAATTTGGTTATCTTTGTATGGAGTAGTGTAAGAAATGCAGCTAAAAATGTTCCACTTGCTCCCTGTTCCTCTGAAAGTCTATGGTGGGATTTCCTCATTTGTATCAGACAGATGAACCCAAGGTATGGCCACAGTGCTGTGCTCCTGTGTTTGCAATTATACTCCAGCCAGACTTCAGTAGGAAATAGCTCTTCCTAGTCTCTCAAGATGAAGTAATAAAATGCTTAAAAATGTACTATAGTAGAATATTACAAGTTGGGAAGCTTTTCAGGATTTTATCTAGTCCAAATGACTACCCATGGCGCTCCTGTCCAAAGCTGTGATCTCAAACCGTTACTCAGGATATTACCCAGTCAGGTTATGAAAATCTCCAAGGATGGAGATGGCAATACCTTTCTGGACATGCTCTGCCCTCATTGTGTAAAAGCTTCTCATCGTATTCAGCCTGAACTTCTCTGCTTTCAGTTCAAGCCCATTGTCTCTTGTACTTCCAGCAGTAACCACTGTAAAGAGCCTGGCTCTGTCTTTTGATGAGCTCCTTAACTGTGCTGAGCAAGCCTTGCTCCTCTGTTTCTCTTCCTTGGACAAGTTCTCTGCCCTTGACTCGCATAAGCAGTGCCATTTATTTTTTCTACTGGAAGGCCCAAACCAATATTTTAGATGCAGGCCAATGAGTGCTGAAAAGCCGAGGTAATCACTTTCCTGAATCCACCCATTGACACAGCCCAGGGTGCCATTGGACTTTGCTGCCAGGGCATGCTCCTGGCTCTTGTTCATCTCTTTGTCTGCAGACACCAAAGGGCCTTTTCAGCAGAGTCAGTTCTCCTGCAAGCAGTTTTCTGTTTTGAAGGCATTTGTTCTTGATGAAGTTCTGGATGTTAGTAGAGACCTGTTCCTTCAGTCAGTCCAGGTCCCTCTGGATGGCAGCCATGTACTTAAGCCCACTGACCATGTCTTGATCCCACCCCAGCCTGATGTCACTGTGCAGGAGCAAGCAATCCATCACCTCCTCCAGGTCCTTCTGTAAAGCAGGGCAGCTCTAGCATGACCGCAGCAGAACTCCAGCTCTCACAGGTTTCCAGGCAGATTTATTGACTAACACCCTCTGAGCCAGACCACGGAACTCACATTTTTTTGAAGTCAAGGCAAATGACATGGACAAGTCTCCTCTTGCCCACAGGTCCAGTCATTTTCCTCACAGAAAGCAGCCAGGTTAGTGCAGATAATGGTTCATCTTTGGTAAATCCAGAATGACTCTTCACAAATATCGACTTCTTATGTGCTCAGAATGGGTTGCTTCACCAAGAAGAAACCAAGAGACCAAAGTGAGATTTATTATGATTCCTTAATTATTCTTTTGTCCTTTCTGTGAGGATGGATGCAAGATTGTTCTTTCTTTTGTTGCCAAGGCCCTTCCCTGCTCTTGGTGTCCCTACAGAGATGACAGAGATCATGCAGTAACATGAGCCTGTTCCTCTATCTTCCATTCTTCTTTTTCAAAGTTGTAAGTTATAAATGAAATCAGTGCTTGTCTTTCCCAAAGGAATATTTTTTGGTTTTTTTGACTAGACACCTAAAAGGTGCTTAATTAGGAATACTGACTGCTTTTTTATTCAACCGTTGGAAGCTGAACAGTGCAGATGAGAGCAAAGATTTTAAGAAAATTGTGTCTTATGCTTGTGACATTCTTCCTGCTAAAAAAAATTATAAAGAAAATAGTGGTCTTTGTCAAAAGAGAGTTTTGAACCTAGAAACAAGAGAAGGCAGGGCTGCTGTTTACTGCTCTTATTTGTGTTACTTATTACGATTTTGGCTGAAGGAAGCATTCTTTCTAGGGCAGTGCTATAGCTTGCGTTGTTTAATCATGGAACTCTGACCCAAGCATTTGATTAAAGTAAAGCACAGGCCTCAGCGTCCTGGATATGGATACAGTTAAATGCTTTTTCTGAATTGAGGCCTAAGCTTCTTATTGACAGCACTCAAGATGATGCTGGTCTCTTTCCTATTAAACGGAGTGGAAAGACTAATTTTTATAGGTTGTGTTTATCAGTACTTGAAATTAAGGGGAGTTCTGCCTGAGTAAGTAATAAAGTCCTTACGTCTGCACTTACTGACTTGCATTGTACCCTGTCTAATTACAGGTTAGAGGGCCACAGCAAAGTTTCAGGCTGAAAAATAAATCTCCAGAAGTCTGCTGGGTTTTGATTTAATGCACTAGAAAAACTTGGGAGAAAAAAACTGGAGTATTCTCCCTTTCCTGTGTGTGAGTGACAAACTCCTGTGTCTTGGAGTATGTTTTTGACCTTCTGTTGAGCACATTTATAGGGTAAATTTCATGCTATTTATCTCTTACAGAAGCCCAGATTTGGGACAAAATTTACAGAAATCGGCTGTGGAAACAACAGTCAGTTAAGTTAGCTGCCAAGAATTTTTTATTTGATGCATTCTGGAATCCTGTCTGCAATTTTAAAGAAATAAACTGCATTTACATTCAGTTCCTTTGGGTGTCCATCCCAGGAAGATTGAAATTCCACAAACTCCTGGCTTAAAGAGCTAAGGAACTCAGTTTGAACTGCTCAGTTTTTGCAGCTCTTACTGTGCTTGATTGAAAAACAAGCTTGATTGAAACTTGCCTGCTGATCGGCTGATTTTCATGATTCACTTGATTTAGGGATACAATGGCATTGCTTTTGGAAGCCCCTTCACACTGCGGTATTCCATGTAGTAAGTAAACTTGACACCAAGAGGATCAGAGGAATGGAACAGCTCTCCTGGGAGGAAAGGCCAAGAGGATTGGTGTTGTTCAGCCTGGAAAAGAGAAGGCGTTGGGGTGACCTCGTTGTGGCCTTGCAGTGCCTGAAGGGAGCCCACAGGAAAGATGGAGAGAGACTCTTGACAAGGGCCTGCAGTGACAGGACAAGGGGGAATGGCTTCACACTGACCAAGAGCAGGTTTAGATTGGATATTGGGAAGAAATTGTTCCCTGTGAGGGTGCTGAGGCCCTGGCACAGGTTGCCCAGAGAAGCTGTGGCTGCCCCATTCCTGGAAGTGTTCCAGGCCGGGTTGGATGGGACTTGGAGAAACCTGGTCTGGTGGAAGGCGTCCCTGCCCATGACGGGAGAGTTGGAACGAGGTGACGTTTAAGGTCCCTTCCAACTCAAACCATTCTGTAATTCTATGACTGTAATTTGCCCAGATATTTTGTGGAGTCTCCATTTCTAGAGATAAGTAAAGCCTGACTGGAGAGAGGCCTGAGAAACCTGCTCTAAGTGATCCTGCGCTAAGCAGGACATTGGACTAAGATGATCTCCAGAGGTCACTTCCAACTCCAGTCGTTGTGCAATTCTGTGAAATGTGGGAAAGAAATCATTCAAACAAGTGCAGACAAATTGGTTTGACCACAATAGGCATATTTTGAAAGAAAATATAATTTGAGCCTTACTAGAAGTACTTGAGCAACGGGACAAAATGTAACTTGGGTTTACTAAAGGCAGATTAAGAACCATGCCATCTAAATGTGTGTGTTTGATTAATGATATAATGGATTCCCTACGGAAGGGAAATGTGGTGTACTTTAGTAAACTCACACTGTATTGTTCCACAGGGGAAATATCATGTATTTAATATGTTATTAATCAGTATCTTTAACAGTGACTGACTAGAAAAGTGTGTATAAGGATTTTCATTTCAAAGAAAAAGACAAAAATCTGATTTTCAAGTGGCTGATTTGGCAATGCAGCTACAGTGCCTTCTACCCACTATTGTTTGGCGCTCCATGGCCCATCCTTCTCTGCTGTTCTTCATGTCAAAATTTTCTGTCATCCATTTTTTTTTCCAACTTTTAAAAAAGGTTTTACAGAGTTGGGAATATCTTCCTTGAATAAATATGATATATAGAGTGTGGGAAACTGTGCAGGTGATCTGTTCATTTTGTGTGGGACTAAAGCTTTAGAATGTAGATAAGTTCTGTTCTTGGTATTTTTTTTCTCAATTATATTACTAAATATATCAAAATATAAAAAAAATGTATTTGTTTCTTGGATATTCCTCCCCCAGGCTTGTTCAATTATGGAAACAAATGCATCATGGCTGAGTTCTGCCACTTTGTTCTTCAGGATTTAGAAGGCTTCCATATTAAAAAGTAAAATTCCCACCTACTTTCATTTATTCCCGTATATAATTAGTCCCTTTTTCCTCTAAGTGTTAAACCAGAGAACAACCCAGACTTTAAAGACAATTTTTGCTGGTTAGTTTCTCCTTGTGGAAAGGAAAATCTAGAGCAGGTTCAGAGAGAAAAAAGCTGAATCAGAGAAAATGAAGTCAAGCAAAAATTTAACTAGATTTTTAACATTCTGAAGAAGAAAGAAAGCAAGCAGACAATTGCTTCCAGAATTGCTGAGATTGGATAGGCAAGTGTACATCTAAAGTATAATTTAAAAATTACATTTGGACTTTTTTTTTTAAAGTGTATTTTCCTTGGTTTGTACTACATGATAAGAAATGATCTAAATGCATTTACGCGAGAGCTTGAGCATTGACAGCCCGACGAATGCTGAGTGAGAAGCAGGGTTCAAATCTACGGACAGAAAAACATAATGAGAGAATAAAAACAATCACAGGCTTTTGAGAGAAGGAGTAATTATGAACGATTTGCAGAACTTAGGAAACATAAGGCCACAAGCAATGCAGACTGAACTGTTCAAAACCCGTAGCTGTGTAAGCAGTGAAGAGTGAAAAAAATTTGCTGTAGATGCTCCATCCCTGGAAACGCTCAAGGCTGGGTTGGATGGGGCTCTGAGCAACCTGGTCTGGTGGAAGGTGTCCCTGCCCATGGCAGGGGGTTGAAACTGGATGATCTTTAAGGTCCCTCCCAAGCCAAACCCTTCCATGATTCTAGGATCCTGCTGTCACTCTCTTGAGTCTGTTGTATCTGAGTTTTGGGGCACTCATTGCAGGAAAACGAAGGTAACGGGATGTGGTGTTTGAATGCATCGGATTTGCGTGTTCAGTTCTACTGCCTGCAGTGTTAGATGGACTGATGAGATGAGTCACGTCCATTTGTGTAAGTATTTTGGTTTATGGAAGCAGCATTTATGGCATCCTGGAAGAAATCTGAGGCAGAAGGACCTTAGGTGGTCAAATTGTTAGTGGTGCACAGCTCTTCTAACTTACATGCCCTTCAAGGTATGCCCAAAAGTATACGAGGCATTAGCAGACCTCTTCGCATTCATGCTTCCTAGATGTTCAGCAGAGCAATCAGGACTGGGAGAAGCTCCTAGCTGTTGGTAAAGAGAATTATCATCCTTCACATGATATCTAATGGCAAGATCAGTTTGAATGGGAAATGGGCCAGTCAGCTGCATTCAGAAGGGTTTGGAAGGGAAAATGACCGTATTGAGGTGAGGAAACTGTTTTAAATCCCTGCATGGCTTATGGTGAAAGTAGAGAAAGGAGACATTTCAGGCAAGCAGAATAAAATCCAGACAAAATAAACTTCAACAAGGAACCCTGTCAAGGCTACACTGAAAATCTGGAGAGTCCCAAGTTTACAGCAAGCAGGTTTCCCCACTTTTCCCATTTTGCTCCTGGAGCTTTGTTCAGAGACAGAGCCATTCTGCATGAGCTCAAGCTAAATGTGAAACAGCCCTTAGGAATGGCCCAGTGCATTAATTCAGCAATGAAACTCACTAAAGATAATGCTCTATTTCATCTGAAAGATAATTGGGGTCCATACCACATACCACAGGATTTTCCTGCCAAGCCAGACAAGTGTGTTGGCTGCAGTTTTATTAGGAAGAGAAACCTTGAGTCACTACCAGATGTCACTGTGCTGATGCTGGTGGAGAACAGGTATTCAGCACAGGTGGCTTAAGAGATGGCACATTCCTCATGCAGTCTCAGAGGGTCTGTTCTCAGGGAGGGATGCTGCTCACTGGTTCACAGGCTTGAAGTGTAAAACCAGTTACAGTGCCTGAATGCAGGCTGGGGGATAAATTGAATTAAATTCATTTTAATTTTATATATGGCTATGCTTTCGAAAGAATTTAAGCATCTTTGCAAAAGGTGAACAAGGAGCTAAGGCTTACGTATGCCTTCGTAAGTACAGACAGGATGAGGAAAGGCATAGTCTGATGCTTTGAAAAAGGGAAAGGATACAGAAATAATGTTATTCCGGGCACCTATTGCACAACGGTTTCTTTGTCACAACATGACAATATTGTATAAAGCTGATGAAGTGGGAAAAGAATTGTATCAACCACTTGCTGTCTGTATTAAACCAGTAGCTTGAAATACTAATTTTCATCTAAGATTATTCAAGTTACAGCATTTTACATTTTTATTTAACTTAGCTTCATTTATTGGATTGTTGCTATTGTTGTTCATCTGGTTAACTTTCTTTTGATTACCTGTTAAGGCAAAAGTACCTCTGGTTCTTTTGTGTCCCTCTTTCTCTAAGTCTCAAACAAGAACCTCATACACTGAAGTGTCTACAATTGACAATAACTGGCTACGTCAGTTGCAGGAAATCTTTTAAAGGAACAAGTTGATAAAGCTGGACCACATAGCTGTGAGTTGTTTCAGCTAAGATTAAATTAGATGGTAGGCTAAAGTTCCTTCAGGCTATAGCTGAGGTTTTTAATTTTAGTAACAATACTGAGAAATTTTGGAAACTTCTTTTCAAAACTAATGAATCTGATGTGATCCAGGTCTAACTGTAGGCAAGGCTTCAGTTTTCTTGACATTCAGCTTATAAAAACACACTGAAAACACTCATATAGAAGGATTTAGTATGAATTAATGAATAAGGTCACTGAGCTCATGAAAGAATAATTTCCTTTAAGAAGGATTTTAGAAGCAATCAGAATACTAAACTGTAGTGGATCAAAAAAGATTGTTCAGAAAAGAAAACTCTAACTTGGGAGAAAGAATGAGAGCATTATATAAATGTTAAAAGTCTAGTTCAAACTAAATTTTGAAAAGGAAATATTTTAAAAAGTAAAAAAAAAAATTGAACAAAAAGGTAACCAAAGAATCCCAAAGAAACTGTAGGTGCACATACACAGAGAAGGAAAAAGGAATGGGGAAGTGTGGGCAGTGTTCCGTAGGAGTGGTTTTAAAGGTAATCTAGTAATGGTATTGAAACTATCAGAGTTGTAGGATGATACAGGTTAAGCAAGATCTCTGGAAACCTTCCAGTCCACTTCTCTGATCAAAGCAAGGCCAACTTTGGAACAGCTTGCTTAAGGCCTTGTTCACTCACATTTTTACAGTTTCCAAGGATGGAGATTTCCAGCCTTTCTGAGGAATATGTTGCAATGTTGGCCTGACCTCATTGTGAGGAGCTTCTGTGGTCTCTGATACCTGACTGGAACTGCCCCTGTTGCAACTTGTGTTTGTTGCTTCTCAGCTCATCACTCTGCACTTCACTTTGTCGCTCTGTCTTCCCTACACCCTCCTTCTAGACAGTTTTCTGCATCAATTTCATCTTCAGCCTCTGTTTTTAAAGGCTGAAAAAGTCCATTTCTTTAAGCCTTTCCTTCTAGCTAGAGCTATATCCCCATAAGCATCCTGATGGTTAACTTTATGCTTAACTTGGCTCTACATATAAATGCCTTCCATTCTCTTTTAAAGGTCTTTAGATGCAGTCTCAGAAGAGCTAAATACAGTCCCCAAATCCAGGCTGATAATGAATGTTTTAAACTGTATTTGTCTGAGTATCAGCCTTTGGAGCACAACAAGCTGTCATCCCAAGCAGGGATGTTGTACTCTGAAATGTGCCATATGTATCTGAAAGAGATATGCTGGTAATGGTCGATGTCTAGGTCTGTGGTTGACGCAATTAAAAGGTCTTGCATTGAAACAAAGAAGTTGAAACAAAGACCAGCAAGAAAAAATCAGCTGACTCCGTAACGACCCAAAATGCAAGATGGTTAGGAAACACAGTGTATGTTTCTACTGTTTAATATCATAGAGGAAAATTTGAAACAGGAAGAAATCCATTTACCACTTGAGGGAAGTACTGTACCAGCAAATGTGATAAGAAAGATCCTCCTTTTAGAAACCACAGTGCCACAGTATCACCGTGGGTTTCACAACCTGACTAATAACAAGACTGAAAGTTGCTAGAAAGTTCTTCAGCCAATTAACATTATCTTTTCATTATTAAATCAGCCACAGCTTGTAGATTTAATTTCCCCATTTTCATTCCTAGGGCTTGTACTTCATACTGACAGACGGCAATGCACACACTAAGTTTTATGTGGTGAGGAGGAAAGTGTTTTATAGGGAATGTAAAAAGCTCTTACAGAACAGAGAGGTATTCCTTAATTGGGTTGTATATCATCAGGGTTTTAATAAATTTGATTAAAGACCTGATTATGCAATTCCTTTCTCCAGAGCCCTTACTGAAGTCAAAGGGAGAGCTACAAATGGAAAGCTTGCAAGACAAAATCCTGGCATGAGATAGCATGAAGGGAAGCTTTACCCTGGAAAGCAGACTCATAGCATCTGTATTTATCACAGCATTAAAATTAGATATTTATAAAGAGTTTTCAGCATCTCAAACCCGTCATTATCCATATATTGAAAATTACCGGCTTTGCCTTAAGCGTTCAATAGAAATTACTTTGTGCCCAAAGTCCATCAAAGTGGAGGGCTGTTGGTTTATTTCACCTGACTTAGGGACAGGCTGTTAGAGATGGTGATTGTACAGCTGGTAGAACCTTTGGAGGTTTTGATCTAAAAAAAAAGGTTATGAACAAAGAATGTTAAAACTTGCAGTTTTTCATAAGTTTTGCATGTATATGATTTTACCACCAGTACTAATCTTGCTAACTGGGGCCAGTCACAGCAGTAAAATTAACAGGATATAGAAGGAATAAGATCTGTGAGTCATAAGGATCGTGTCAAGACTTGAGAGCTTCATGAAATTTACTGAGACAGTTTATTTTTGAAGAGGAAAATGGCACAATCAATATGCATTTGATTTCAAGTGTATTGATTCCAGATTTTCCTTTAAAAGTTAGTTAAATAAGCTTTTTACTCAATGGCCTTCCTTTATAGGACTGTTTATGAGAATGTGGAGCTTTTCAGAAGAAGAAGGGTAGAAATAGTTCTCCTTATTAATATTGTATGTCTATATTTTAGAAGATTTTATGTGAAACGTAAGTTGGCAGTGAATAATCTTGAAGTGCATAATTAGTTTTTTCTGTGCATGAACATTAATGAACAAGTTGGTAAAGATCATTTTCCATTTAGATCACAGTAGTGAGCCCTAAAGGAAGACAAGGAATGCCTGATATCGTGAGCCTTGTTTTCCACTTCTGTTCAGAAATCTCCTTTAGGTGATTTTACACTTGGAAAGGTTGGGCAGGGTTTATACAAGGGTATGTAGCATTGATGTTTTCTCACTGCATGGCTGCATATTCCAGGCTTAAAAACTATGTCAGGGCCTTAGAAATTTAAAGTAATCTGGGTTTATATTGCATTCTAAGGCTGAATATTTAAACCTGGATTTAGTATTCAGTAAAGCTGAATATATGGCTTTACAGGATGTAAAAATATTACTGATGGGTGTTTACTCTTTTCTGAAACATCCAATGTCTCTTTTTTGTATCTCACTGAAGAACAAACACCATACCTTTATGGGCTCCTAGGAATCTGGCTTGCATATTTGCATGATGCAAAGGTTTGTTTTGTCTCATAATAACCACACAAGTGAAAATTGGAATGTTTTCGTCTTAACTGTGGCCTTCCAGTACCTGAAGGGAAACCACAAAAATGATGGAGAGAGACTCTTGACAAGGGCCTGGAGTGACAGGACAAGGGGCGATGGCTTCACACTGACAGACAGGAGGTTTAATTTGGATATGAGGAAGAAATTCTTCCCTGTGAGGGTGGGGAGGCCCTGGAATAGGTTGCCCAGAGAAGCTGTGGCATGTGTAAGTTGCAGTTGGGGCTGCTGTATTTTAAGTCTTAGATGTGCCTATCTTCTTAAAATACCCTTTTATTTTTCCCATGTACCCTTCTGGCTTCCATTATCAATATTAATGATACACGGGGGGGTGTAAGCAGTGCTGATCTTCCCCTTATTATTGGAGGAAGAGGAGAAGGACTGATGCCCTTGTACCTACAGAGAATTCTTTTTTGGGCTGCAGAAACTTGTTCAGCTTGGTGAGTCTGAAGCTCTGCAAGAGTTTATAATTTGTAATGTTGACCTGTAATAGTTGCTCCATGACTCTGCTGCTGAGATTTGGCCAGCGTACCTCTTCTTAGTCAGATTTTCCTTAGGAAGAGGTAATTACTTTTTCTGTGTTACTCTGCTGCCAGAAATGATTGGTAAATAGAAATAAGCCTCTTTTCCTTGTATATAACTGTAGGGAAGCCTTGTGAAGCACAAGTGATCAGTCTCTGCTTTTGGGAAGGTGATAAGACCCTTATAAAGTTTAATGAAGGACTGTTATTGTGTTGTGGGCTGGAAGAGAAAGGGAAACTCCTGGAAAAATTTGGGATGTAGGGGCTGAAACAGTCGAAGATGCTACCAGTAAGGCAGGGATCTGTAGGACATAGCACAGTGCTGTTTGATTATGTGGAACTGAAGAGGTGTTCCCATGTCCTCCATGAGCAGCAAACGCAGGAATTTCACCGAGCAACACCACTGGAGAACCCTTGCTTGGCAGATTTGTACCTGTTCAAATGTTCCTGTCCGTTTGGAGACATGTCTGATAATAACTTTTTGGAGTTGTTATAATTTAAAGAGAGACTTGGGAGGTTATGGCCACAGGAGTCATTAAACTTAGAATGAGAAGTGAAGATTTATGTAATAACTGTAGCAGAAGAAAGGACAAGAAGAATTTGGCTTAGAGGTAGGGGTGATGAAAGGAAGATTGAAAGACAAGGTATAAATGGGCCAAAACATGACAAATCTGTACTCAGGTGCAACTTCAAGATGTCGTTTTCAGAAACAAGTGTGCTTTCATACAGCTCTAATTTCTTGGTGTTGTGAATTTAACAGCAGAAAAATTGTGCTGAAAATAGGAGGAATTTCACTCATGACTTAATCTGCCTCTTGCTTTCTGTAAGTAAGAAGTTTTCATTTAATACTGGGGGAAACACTTCCTTTAGTCTCCTTTAAGTCTCTGGATGATTTCAGTGTGAACTGAGCCTCAGGTGACAAATATTCAAGACTGTTCTGCACAATCTCATGCCGGGTAGCTGGAGTAAACTTACTCATGTTAGAAGGAATATAGAGACATCCTCTGTTTTAGCTACTAATTTGTCTCCCTGAGGTCGAGACCATTCCTGTTCTAGCAGGCCTACATGTGCTGCTCTGAATGTCAATTCTGCTCCAGATCCCTGGTTCTGGCAAATGGAGTTTATATTTTACACATACTCCAACACATACTTAGTATGTTTCTGCTTAAGTATTTTGTCTTTAACCTCACTCTGCTTGTCAAAACTGTGACAACTTCACCACAGAGTTCTGTGCTGAACATAAACTCCATCAGGAATGAAGGTTGGAATTATGGGAGGAATGTACTGGCTTTCCGGAACGTGCAAGTTCCTATCATCACAGATAATATAGGGGCATGCAAACTGGAATTGTCCCAATAATTCCAGTGGTCCCAGCCTGTTCCTGACTTATATGAACCACCTTTACTGAACAAGATCTTGATCTCTACAGAGTGAATCTGGAGCAATTCAGAGGGTCTAACTGAGGCTGAACAAGGCCAAGTGTTGGGCCCTGCCCTTAGGTCACAACAACCCCCTGCAGCAGTTTTCTTTATAAAAACTCCAAACAAAATTTAAAACCCCACGACTCTGAATTTCTAGAGGCTTCTTCTGCATGCTAGAGAGAACTTTGAATTGTGATCCATTGCTGGTAGAATATTATAATAGCTTGTATTAAGCCTTTTTTTTTTGTTTCTTAATTAAACTTCAACTGCCCGTATTAACCATTTCACTGATTAAAATCCAGTAAAGTGAGTCATGCAGTTACCAGCCCAAAGCTCTACAGATGTTCCTGATCCACATAATGCATTTTAATGATACATTTTATATTTGTGCCTAGCTAGCAGGCATTTGCCAAATACAGATACATCTATAATTCTCTATTCAGGGACAAGACTGTCATACATAATCCTGGAAAATAAGAAAACAGTGTCACTTTAATAGTTGTTTCTCAATGCATTAAATTAAGGTAGAAGGAGAGGTCTATGAGATTGAAATATTTGATTTGAATCTGTAATAATTTATCCTTTAGTGCATTTCTCTAGCTCATTTCTGTGTTTATTTTGTGTGTGGGCTGTTCTTTTCTAGTGTTCTTACAAAGTGAGCAAATACATTTGGTTACTGGTACTTAGACTGAAAACTGTGGTCTCACTATTTACGCTTGTGGCAACCCCTTGTGGTTTTTTGTACCAGGACCTGTTTTTTAATAAACGTGGCCCTTGCTCTATTCAGTCACGTTAATTCCCAGCAATACACACTTCAATAGATACTAGCATATGTCAGCATTTCTGGAATATATTGAATCAGTGTCACAAAATATGATCAATGACTGTCAGGTTTTTCTTGTATTCACCAACAGTAACTACATCTATTATGAAATCATGTCCTTTCCATTTCAAGGAAGGATCCTCCCACTGCAAGGGAGGATTCAGTGTTTTATGAGATGCTTTACTTCTGCTGATCCTATGTGCATAGGAAAGTTTCATATTTCTGCTGTTTTTCTCCTGCTAATTGCGTTGTGTGGCTGCAGCATTAAGTTGGATACTTAGATCTCCATGGGGCACCTGGACCTGGATCTGAACTGTGGAACCAGGAGATTTCCAGTACCATTAAGCAGCTCCTTGCAGTGGCTGCTGTGCTGAGATGTTTCTATTTTAGGTAACTCTTTTGATGGTCCATGCCTGTTATCCCAGAGGGTCTTGCCCTGCCTCTTTCCACATGGCAACATTCCTGGGAGAGAATCATGATTTCTTTCTCCTAATTTATAATCAATGGAACGGAAATTCAAGGGTCAGAAAGAGGTTTTGCCTTTAGAAGGAAATAGAGAAACACCCAATCTGTCAGCATAAAAATATACATACTTGAGGTCTAGAGATTTATTTTTTCTGAGCGGGATAAAACAGTTTTAAACAAAAAACAAGAACCTTCTTTCATTCTAATTATAATTATATATCTTCACTTTCACTACTGCTTTCAGACACTCAAGGAGAAGCACAGACCAACTGTAACTCCATATTCAGCAGCATTCAGCTCCAGTTTCAGCTCTTAGCCAAACCAAATTCATGATAAGTTGGAATAACTGAAATTTTCTCACAAGCCCTGATGCATTTGAAAACTAAATGAAATTCTTAAATCATGTATTTTGGCGTGAAAATGCCACAAAAACCCCCCCTCAAATAATTTTCTATTCCCTTTTGGTATATATTCACAAAGAAAATATAAACCAATTTTGGGTGCTTTCCTTAGACTAGTCGGCTCCTGCAGTAACAAAGATAAGGATTTTGAAAGCAGCTTTTGGCAAAATGGGAGAAAGATATGGAAAACAGAGAATGCATGGCCCAGGTTTTTTCAGCGTGAAAGAAACATTAGAGAATAATTTGAATTTCTTGTGTGCTACTTCCCTTTATTAAAGTAGAAAGGGTGAACATATTTAGAACAAATTCAGGTATATTTAGAAGCATGGTATTGACCTGTGGCACACATGTGGAAAAGTGTCAGAGGTCTTTTCCTACTGTCCATAATTCAGGGGAGTATGTGGTTATCTGGGTATTGAACTTCAAGTCTAAGGACCTGAAGTTCCATCAGTCTGTGAGCTCATTTCTGCTTTGCCCAAGTTTGTGAACGCCAGCTGAGAGAAAGAAACTGGAATGAAAATTTCCCTGCTCTGCAGCTCTGATTTGAGGTGACAGCTGTATTTCCTTCACCTGTATTCCTAAAGCCTAAGGGACCTCCATGTCTCCCAGCAGTTCATGTCACTGGGGGCCACCTCCTTAGGTCAGGCTCAGTCTTTTCTCAAGAAGCCTTTTAAAAGTATCATCTGAAACACACACACAGAATCAAGCTGAAATGTAGAGCCCAGTAACACTAGTGCAGCAATGAAACACACTCTCAAAATGAGCTTTCTGTTCCAGACTTGGGGTTGAAAGGAAAAGCTCCAGTGACCTGACTCTGTTCCAAGGACTCTGTAAAGTCATAGCCCAGGTTCAAGTCTTGAAGGAAGAGAGGAGTGTGTTGGACATGACAGCACTAAGTCACCTGCAGCATTCCTGTGACCCACACACTGTTAAAGACAGTGTGCTGGAATGGGCTGCTGGGTCAGCAGCAACATGAGACCCAAGGCATATTCTAATCTTTCCATGAACATTCAACATCTTCAAAATACACCAGTAAATTCCCAGTTTTATGGCCCTTGAAGTTTTACTACGTACCTCAGAATATCTAATACTTTTAAAACCCCTGTTCCTTGAAGTTGTGTGAATAGCTAAGAAGCAACATGTTATTTTATTAAATTATTGGTTTTAGATAACGCAGAATTATAGAATGGCCTGGGTTGGAAAGGACCTTAAAGATCAACCGGTTCCAACACCCCTGAGAAGGGCAGGGACACCTTCCGCTATCCCAGGTTGCTCAGAGCCCCATCCAACCTGGCCGTGAACACTTCCAGGGATGGGGCAGCTGCATCTTCTCTGGGCAGAGGGGTTGGACTGGATGATCTCCAGAGGTCCCCTCCAACCCTAAGGATGCTGTGAGTCTGTGATCCCAAAGGTGGCTGCCTGGCACTTGCTTCATTCTACTTAAATTTCTTTGTCATGCTCGTGTTTTTAAGAGGCCACACACCTCTTATCCCTGTCTATCCCATCTCACCTTTTCCTCAGGATGTGGTGCTGCTGTGGGGACTGTGCCTGGGCACTCTGTGTGTTTCTTTGCCTAAAGCAAACACTTCTGCGTGGGTGTTAACCAGCCCAAGGCTCTGGCTCATGGCCTAGAGCTCAGCTTTTACACAGGTCTGTGTGGAAGAAGCAGAAACAAATGTAGTACATCTGAGAAGTGGGATGATTAGGCAGATTGATGTGCAACTAGCTGATACTGTAAAAATTATTATTACTATTAAAATTAACATTTTGCTGACTCGACACCTTTCCTATGTCAAGCATTAGACATAGGGCACATTTCTTTATTAATACAAGTGTTATCAAACTATGAAGCACAGCCTAAAGCTTTGCTTCAGCTGAAGTATGACATCATCGTTCACAGCACTCTTTTCCAAAGGTCAGGAAATGTATCAATTATCGTCATGCATGGGAGCTCTGCAGCAGAGGATCTTCAGAGGGTTAATTGTTACTTTAGGCTGCAGATTCTGCAAACTCTGAAAACAGAAAAAATAAAAATTAAGGCCCTGCTTTCAAATGAGTAATATTATTCCATGGCTATCTGTCTATATAGCGGTGAACCTCCTGTGTGGGGGGAAATCCAAGAGGAGTTCAAATCTCACAGGCAGTAGCAGAACAAGATCTGATACCAAGGATGCAAGAAACTGAAAGAACCAGCCAGAGGACTTGCCATGCCTTTGTGCTTTTCTGGATTGTAACACATGGGGAGAAATACGACAGCAACACAATCAAGTTTCTTGCATATCTGCTTATAGAATAGCATGGTGCATCCCTGCACGTAAAGGATTTGTCCCAGTGTGCTCCTTTTGAGTTGAAATTGAAAACAGCTTTATCTTAGGTGAGCTACTGAATGTTCAGGACTCTCTGATCTCAGTTAGAACTTGCATTAACAGACTGAGTGCTAAATTATTAAATTGTGTATGAAGCAGCTACAAATTTAAAACAACTGTAGTTAAACACAGGAGTTCTCTCAAAACGGGGCTATAGTTTGGAATTTAACTGTAATGACAGGCCCATCCCTAGAAGTGCCCAAGGCTGGGCTGGGTGGGGCTCTGAACAACCTGGGATAGTGGAAGGTGTCCCTGCCCATGGCAGGGGGGTGGAACTGGATGATCTTCAAGGTCCCTTCCAACCCAAACCATTCTATGATTCCATGGCTCCTCTATTCAAGAGGATAATGAATTTCAGCCACAGTGGGGCCTTTGAAGTACTATTTTTATTATAATATAGAATTTTGAGTCCACAGAACTTAAAGATCAGCTTTGTCACTGTATGTTTCCTCCCTATGTAATTACAAGCATTTGGCAAGATGTTTCTTCTTAATATAGTTGTGATAAAACCATCGTTCATAGTATTTTATTACTATTGCATAAAGTAGACTTTCTGCTGTTTTTCTCCCAAGCTTCCCTCTACAAATATGGACAATACATGGTGGTGGTGCAGAGATTACTTTTCTATTCTGATAAAAGTTAAAAAAGATTTTCTGATAAAATATGTCTGTATTTACAAATAGTGAATTTTTGCTCAGTATGTTTCCCCCATACACCGAAACTCCCCTCCGCTAAAATACTCTTTGCTGCAGTTATTTTTTCAGTAAAAGATGTTTTGATTTTAATAAAATATCTCAGTTCAACTTTTATAGAGTAAGGAGTTTCCAACTGTTGTTTTTAAATTACTTCTTATTTCAAAATGGAATTTATGTTAGAGGGGTTTTAAAAATAGAAGAAATCAAAACAAAATATTATAAGTTGTTGACGTAAAACATTTGGTTCACAGTAATTAAAAACATTTTTGAAAACAAACACTTTAGTCTTCCATCCTAATTTGGGACATAGCTCCCTCCTTCTGTTTTTTTCTTTTTGTGAAATGCAATGAAACTTTCATTGGAGAGGAAAAAATATCATTTATTTCCCTTCTTATCTTGCTTAAATGCCTATGAAAACTAACTTTTCATTGCCACCTGTTCATAACGGACCTACTGACTTTTTTTAGCTTGAGAAGGACTCTTTGGTCCATTTTCTTCATTAAACTGATCCTTATGATCTCACAGGTTACAGAAGGATAAAAGGAACAGATTTGCTACCACCAGTAAGAGTCACTCTAACAGATATTTTGAAAATAAACAGAATATTTTACAGAACTCTATGCCAAAATACCATCTTCATCAATGAGACACTCCAGTCTAAGATGAAAGTCTGAACAGGGAGCAGGTGAACAACATAAACATGTGAAGAGAAGCAGTGAGACCAAAATAGGAGCAGAATTCCGGTGTATTGTAGTGACACCAGTGATTCTGTGATTCTCTGGGTAGAATTGGAAGACTGGGCAAAAGAGGGAACAGGCAGAGACTTTTGCCAAGAGGAACAGTGGCCAATGTCTTCAAATGAAATGGGATTTTATATGAAGGAGTTCTGTGCTGGAGATTCTTTAAGGTGAAACCACATACAGTGTATGGAAAAATCATGGAATCACAAGATGGCCTGGGTGGGAAGGGACTTTAAATCTCACCTCGTTCTGGCCCCCTGCAGGGACACCTTCCACTATCCCAGGTTGCTCAGAGCCACCTCCAACCTGGCCTTGGACACTGCCAGGGATGGGGCAGCCACAGCTTCTCTGGGCAACCTGTGCCTGGGCCTCAGCACCCTCACAGGGAACAATTTCTTCCTCATATCCCATCTAAACCTCCTCTCTGTCAGTGTGAGGTCATTGCCCCTTGTCCTGTCACTGCAGGCCCTTGTCAAGAGTCTCTCTCCATCTTTCCTGTGGGCTCCCTTCAGGCACTGCAAGGCCACAATGAGGTCACCCCAAAGCCTTCTCTTCTCCAGGCTGAACAATCCCAATTCCCTCAGCCTTTCCTCCCAGCAGAGCTGCTCCATCCCTCTGATCCCCTTGGTGTCCCTGCTCTGGACTGGCTCCAACAGGTCTGTGTGGGACTCTAGAAGAGGAATGCTAAGAGAGGAATGATGTAGACAAAATCATCCATAGATTTTCTGTGAGGCACCAATGGAGAGATGCCTGTTCCTCACTCCAGAGAAGATTTCTGGTGGGAGGCAGCACAAAGGAAATATCTGTCTTGCTGAAGAATAAGGCAAGAATGGAAAAATGTGCACTCCAGAAGTTCTGTGACAAAGGGGCCTTATGATGTCTGGGTTATTTCTAGAGAAGAAATCCACAGGGCTAGGAATTGTGACAGAGATTCTTTTGTGGTCACTGGGGAAACATCCCACCCACTCCTTGTCCCCAGAGGACTTTCTGGATTCAAAGGCTGGAAATCCATATGGAATAGCATCTCTAAACAGCTTGTTTTCATGAAGAAAAGCCACCTGGCATCCCTGGGGTACTGGCGATTGGATAATTCAGGAAAAGAGAAATGGGTGGATGTGGGTGGTATCTGTGTAGTTTCTCTGAAGAGCATCTCCCTTAGATATGCCAGGTTCCATGTCATGGGATAGTAGTAAAGAAAATGGGAGCTAAAATTCTTTGGTGGGCCTTTGAAGGCCCCAAAGTGCAATGGTGGAAATTTGGACTTGGGAATTTGGAGTGTTTGAGTGTACTGAGCTGTCAAGTCTCATTTGAACCTGCCAGTGTTGCACCACTTCCAGATCTTTGTAAACCAGATCTCGAGGTTCAGCTGACCAACCACACACAGGCCATGCCTGGTGGGACTATCACAGTGGTAGTTTTCATCTCCTTTAAAATTCTGAGCAAATAGTTCATTTCTTGAGCAAATAAGCAAACTATTTTCTTTTGGCTGTTCCTCCTGCTGCCTGATGAAGCTTGTCTGTGGGGAAATAAGTATTAGACATAAATCCCAATAGAAAAAAAACCACACATCTTTTCTTAATAATATTGCACATTTAGCTGAATTATTTAAAAGATTCCAGATGCTTAATCTGTTGCTAATATGTTCAATCTTATCTGGACATAAATGAAATTGCTTTGTTTCTAAAGGAATGATTCCGTCTTATTATTCTCATGAACAGATAATCATTGCTCTGTTATAATCCTATAGGTTGCTGGGCATTTCTACTGACGTGAGAACCGATGCATTTTAGGCAATGGGACATGCAGGAGCTGATGTGTGAGACATCAGACATTTCCTTTATTCCTGCAGTCATTGCCAGATAACAACGTTTTGTGAGCTGCTGATTTGGATGGATTGTTGGGCTGATATCAGTAAGCCTGAACCTCTGGATATTCAGGATTGTGTTTAGGCCACGGAGCTCTGAGGGATCTGAGCAGTCCTTTTGTTAGAGGGATGTCTTGGCTGCAAGACTTTTTAGGGTTAGCACCAATTTTGACCTCAATACCGAGTGACACGATGCCTTTGGTCACTGATTTAGGATTTTAGCTTATTGGAGGGTGCATTTGCTCGTCTATAAGGTCTGAGGGTCATCTCTTCTTGTTTTGTCTTTTTGTGCCAAGGACAACAGGTCTGCTGACTCAGGATGCCACACTTCCAGCTGCAGTTCAAGGATACAGGTCTCTGTTGGGTTTGCTACTTTTATCACGGGAAGACAGAATATTCCAGTAGGAATGCATCCTCTGCAAATCCAATTGACATGGCCTGGAGAGTTGTTGCTATGTTAAATGTAGGATAAACAGTGATCTTTGAGGAGATACCTCCTCACAGTTTCATGTACATGCTGCCACAACTTCCACCACTTATTTGGTTTGGGATTACAGACATTTGTCTTGTTGATAGACCTACTCAACCTTTTTTTTGTTAATAGTAGAAAAGACACAAAGAAACATTTTTAAGAAAATGAAATATGAAGCCTACTGTATCCCATTTTGCCAACTTGATTTGTAATAAATCCAACTGAGGCTTTTCAAAGCATCTTTCAATAGATTTGCATTTTACTGCCAGTTGCCAACACTGCTGTTTCTTCAGAAAGAAAAAAATAAGGCGAATGATCTGGGATGCTGGTAGGAAGTAGCCCCCTGGAGAGCTTTGTGTGTTTCCTACACAGTTTTAGCACATATATACAACTGGAATAAATATTACCTAATTCAGCCCAGTGTAAGAGTAGTTATCACTTCCCTGTTTGGAAATTGGAAAGGATTTACAATTAGATTTCTATGGACCAGGGGAAGTTCAGGTTGGACATCAGGAACAATGTCTTCACGTAGAGGGTGATTAGACACTGGAATGGGCTGCCCAAAGAGGCAGTGGAGTCTTCATCCCTGGAGGTGTTTAAGGAAAGACTGGACTCAGTCCAGTGGCACTCAGTGCTCTGGTTTAGTTGACAAGATGGTGTTTGGTCAAAGCTTGGACTTGTTCGTCTCAGAGGTCGTTTCCAACCTGATTGGTTCTGTAATTCACGAGGAAGTCACTGCCAATTTTATACCGTCAGAAATGTGTGTATATATATATATATGTATATATATATAATTTATAAAAATTAATTTAGATTTGAATTTACATTTTTGAAAAATGAGAGTTGACACAAACACTAATGTTTGTAATTCCCTGAAGTCACAGTTCTCAAAAGTCTGAAGATAATGCTCATAGTACCAAAACGTGAGTATTTCATTACTCTTCCAACTCCATTAATAGAATTTTTCTCTTTGTCTTTGTCTTCCAGTGTTTTATTGACACCTCTTAATTACTATCCCATACTCCTCCACTCTTGCTGGGTTTTGGGGGGAGGCTGAGTGTGGGTGAAGGTACGGGGGTGCTTGTTATGAACTTCTACTCACTATAGACTTTCTCCACGGTTAACCAAACAAAATATTTTCCCTGGACATGGGCTCGGAGCAAGAGGCAGTGCCAGTGACAGAGAAAGCAGAGGCAGGACTCTTGTAACTCCAAAATGTGTCTTTTTTGGAGCAGAATGGAGAGAGGTGAAGGCCCCTTGCTCTTGTATCCTTTCCCATCCTTCCAGTCTTCCTTTGCTGTTTATCCAGAACTCTTTTCTGCACGTCATCTCTCTGTTACTGGCAAAAGTTTGCCTCTGTAGATTGTGTTTTGCAACTGCATTTCAAATTTTATAGCAAATTCAAATGTTAAAATACAAACTTAATTAATACTTTACAGCTGGTAATAAATGCTCTGGAGCCAGAGAAAGAATTTTGCATAGCCACATCCCCCTTTTAATCCTTTCTCAGCTTCTCAAGCTTTTCATTACCAGCTTAAAAACGTTGCTAAAATTTACACCATGGTGCTCTCCTCTGGTGCTGGTGTGATCATTCACAGTTTGTGTAAGCTAAATTTGAAATTGAAACCCAAGGAAGCCGATAATGTGTTGCATGTCTTTGTCTCCTACTTTGTGTGGGGATAAGTGGCTTCACATGGTATAAGACAATGGAGAATCATGTTTTAAGTGTGCAATGCCAAAGCCTTAGAGTGAGATTTTGCTTCACTAGGAATTCTGTGATGATTTCACAGCAGCAAGACGTTCAGGCTAGATTCTTCCAGCTAGGACACTGACACAGAACTAGGCCAGACAAGCTTCAAGGGAACATGGAAAGGACATCTTTCCTCAGAGTCTAGCACTAAATGCATCTCCTCCAGAACTGAAATCATAAGCTCAGTTGAATTTAATTCAGAGAATTGCAATTTGCGCTTTGCAAATCACAAAATTGCCAACTGCCTTAATTCCACTGGGCCCAAACTGCTTGTGTTAAAGTGTATAATGAGATTAAACAAGTGATTTCAAAGATAAAATTCAGGTAAACTGTTATCTACCTGACACAAATAGACTTGCACTTATAAAAGATAACATAATTTTGGACCCTTTTATATTTTAAGAAGAGATACTGCAAGTAGTTGGCATCCGATTGTATAACCAATGGACTCACACAGAGCTGTTAGTCCTATGCTTAAAATAATTTACAGAGAGAAACTCTTAAATTAAATCACTTCCAGTAATTTAAACGGTGCTGAGTTATGGGAACGACTAAAAGGTAATTTTTTTTTTGAAAAGTTATGCTTGATAAATTGTTTTAAAATGGGTTGTGTTTATTATTCCATTACTTCTCCATCAAATGTTCACAGTTTACATGAGAAAGTGTGGAACCAGATTGACTATTACAGTAGGGGTGATCTGGATTTCAGGGTACAAAGTGGAGGTTGGAAATCCAGGGAACTCCAGGACAATGAAATCCATTTTTTTTCTAAAGCCACTCTTTGAAACTCATCTTGTTCTCCCTCACAGTTACATGTCCAGTCAGTATCAAAGCATATTAAATTGATTTAATCATGCAAAGTAAAGTAGGCATGTCTGGCTCAGAATCTGTCTCACTTATGCTTGACTATTTAAGAGTATTTTAAAGCCACATGTGGTATTTCATTACATTCTTTGAGACTTGTCAGGAGATACACTAAAAAACAAAAGCTGAGTAGGTGACAGGGTGTTCCTTCACGGCCTGAGCTGAATTTGTGACATTCCAGTACCACCTTCTCTACTATGGCAGGCCTGGGTACCACTGTCACTGAGGGAGTTTGGAAATCCCACCAGATGTATTTGTACAGCTGGCCCTTTTCCTTTTCAGGATCAGCCTCATTATGATTTATTAATCATCTACAAAGAGCATTGACAAACAATGAATATTTATGACTACAGATGTAACCCTATTGTTTGTGCAAATTATAGTGTTTTCCTGATAATATTCTGAATGGCTTCAAGTTGACATAAATAATTCATACTTGTAAAGCCATATGTTAAACTGTCATTGTAAAAGACTAAGTGCTGCCAGTTTTCACTTGAACCATATGTAAATATCAAGCACTTGATATTAAACAGTGATATAAAGTCTAAGCACCTTAATGCCACTTACACAATAAAGATTGCACTACGCCCGAATGCATTGGGTGTCAGTGGCAGAAGAAGTTTAACTGCAGCAAAGGAACCATTTTTATTCCTGAGTAAACTACAGAGTATTAATTTAACCAAGTCTGGCTTTACAGATTTGAACTACAGAGAGCAAACCTCCAGCTTTTGTCATTATTACTGAGTAAAGGAAACAGCTTGAAATATTTCCACGAATCGACTGCAAGTTGCTAGTTTTTATCAAGGTACTCATTGCACGTCTGTGACATACATACACATACATTTAATATGTGTGTGTGTATATATGTGTGTGTCAAATGCTGTGCATATGTCACAGAATCATGGAATAGCCTCCATTGGAAGGCATCTTAAAGACCACCCAAGTTTCAAGCCCCTGCCATGGGCAGGGACACCTGCTGCTATCCCAGGTTGCCCAGAGCCCCATCTAATCTGGCCTGGAATACTTCCAGGGATGGAGCAGCCACAGCTCCTCTGGGCCTTTTTATTTTTCATTAGGAATTTCAGAATGTAGTGTTAAGACTCGTAAGGAGTAGAAAGCACTTGGATTCATGGATCCTTCCCTCCATTCTACCAGCACCATCACTAACAGAGATGATGCTGGTATCCTCTTTCATGCCAGGCTCCATGGCTGGAAGCACAACCCTCACCCACCACAACATGAGGTATTTCTGAGTCTCCCAAGGCAGAGAGACTTGGCTACTCACACGTGCTTTCATGAGCCCTGATATGTGAAGGGCCAAGTCAGTTGCCCGTGTCAGGGCTGTAGCCTGTGGGAGATTTACTTCCAACCCTATTACAGGAGAAGAAACACAGCTGTGGACTTGGCTGATCGTTCCCATTCTGAGGGAGTGGTCTCAGCCAGCTTAAAAGCCAAGAGGTGGCCTGATCACAGTTCAGAAGAACCCACAGCCAAACTCCGAAAGTTTGCCAGTAGATGCTCTTAACTGACAAATTTGTAGCTGAATGCCAAGGCTGGAGGATGCAGATAGGCAAATTCAGCTTGGAAATAAGCCATACATTTTCAACAGCTAAGGTAATTAGCAATTGGAATGACCTAATAAGGCTTGTAACTGACTGTTCATCACAGAAATGCTCAAGCTGTGATTAGAGGTTTTTCTAAAAAAAAATTAGTTAAATCACATTTATTATCCTTATAGCAAAAATAATCTCAAGGAAGTTGTGTGGTTACAAAGGAGACTAAGACTGGGTGGTTAAAAATAACATTGCTTAGCCTCAAAATCCATTAATTTCCATGATTCCAGTACTAAGCCTTGCACACACTTCTCACAGCTCTCTATTCTGCATTGCTTCCACAATTTAGATTTAGAGTGTGTCCACTAAACTCCACTGAAAGCTAATGGTGTGTCTGTGCTATTCTGCATGTTTCAAAGACAGCACAAATTTTTAATTAAAGGTTTTGCAGTCCTTTGTCTGTCTCCAAATGAGCCTTGGCAGTTTGTTTTCCATGTGCAGTCCTGAGACAGAACATTGCTCACAAAACACAACCACATTTACTGTTAAAATGCCATTGCTGCTTGAGTGAGATGAACAGAAAATGAAGTTCTCTCTTTTAATGCAGTTTAAACCAAAAGCTCTTTCTTTCAGCTTCTGTGGGAGTGTGAAGGTAGAACTTCTAGATTCAGACAGGGATAGGCACATGCATTGCAGAAGCCCAGCATGGCAGCAGTTTTTTCTTTCCTCACTGAAGTCTGAGGGCTAATACAAGCCCTCAAAAAATGTGAGTCTCAAATACGGGCTGAAAGAATCTCATGAACTTGGCCAAAGTTTCTTAATTGTAATGGCCACTGTGGCCCCTGCAAGATCCCAGAAATGTTGATGGTCCTTGATCGTACCTCTTTTTGTGTCATCACCTTGGAACTCATTGTTTTCCAAAACTGCCCATTCTGCAGGCTTTTTCTGGCTCATAATTTCCAAATAGCTCTGAAGGATCCTTTTCTCCTTGTCTCAAACTCATTTCACGGCCAAAGTAAAAGTGGGGGACTCCTTATTTCAGAAGCAGCTCATTTCATGCCTTGTCTTGAGCCTGCAGTGCACAGGCAATGTTTTGGGTGTTACACAAATACAGAAGAGCTGTATTTGATACCACAGTTTATATTTCTAGAACCTCATTTGAACAGTGCAGTTTTTACACGAATTTAAGCTTTTGTATTGAAGTAGAAATTAAAGTAGAAATCTACTAAGAAATGTGCAGTTATAAAAATGGCAATTACTTATTTGAAGCTTCCTGGGCATACCTAGAGATTAATTTCTGGATTTTGTGATTGGAAACATAATTTTGCAGCTTTTTTTTTGTTGCTAGCAGTGTAAGACTAAGTGTAAGAGAGGGGTCCTGGATTCTGTTCTTCTCTGAGCATCCTTTACTGCGTTCCAGTCAATTATTACAGCTCTTTGCAAGTCCAGTGAAATCATTGGGATTGCCCAGGTGCAACCACACTGAAGAGCCTGAATTTCAGCACTGGAGCTACAAAGTAGGATGGAGAAGGGAGAAAATCCCTTGCTGTACTCCCCAAATGCAGGTTGAGCTGGCATTGTTGATGGTTAGAAACACCTGCTTGGAGGAGGTGTTGTCTTGAGGGAAAATGTCAATAAATAATTGAAATACTTGTGATGTGAGCAAAGTGGCTGTGGTTTAATTCACAGAGAAGTGTAGAACTGTTTTCAAAAGCTGCCTGGTGCTGTCCAAGTGCAGGGTACTCCCAGGTTTCCACAGCTCAGAGGCCCACCCACCTGAAGATGCAGAGCTGGATCTTTGCCATGTTAGGTAACTCATATGGAAATAAACCATCCAGAAAAATACAGAAGGGATTCAATTTTATCTTTCTTTCTTTTTTGAATTTTTTTTAATTTCATTTTTTATTTTTTAATAGGAAAAGAATTGTATCCCTTCATTGAACACGTTCAACACACCATTAAACATTAAAACAGGAACATATCACTGCACACAGACCAAAACCTGCTTTTTCCTCCACTACCGTTGCAAATCCATCATTGCATTGAAAGAAAATGAAAGGAAGATTTTTAAAGCAAATCTTTTAGTTTGCCTTTGGCACAAAACCAAATAATTTCTATTGTGAGGTTTTCTGTCTGCATATAGATATTCCCTTGCAACACAGTTCAACCTGGGGAATGTTCCCCAGTCTAACATATCCGTCACTGAGATTGTTCTTCACATGATCCATTTCAGATTGTTACGTCAGTAAATGCTTATGCTTTTTGGGCTGCTCCAGATAGAGGATCATCCAGTTCAGCTCCTGGCTCTGTGCAGTCCCACCCTGTGCCTGAGAGCGTTGTCCAAACACTCCTGGAGCTCTGGCAGCCTTGGGGCTGTGACCATTCCCTGGGGAGCCTGGTCAGTGCCCCACCACCCTCTGGGGGAACAACCTTTTCCTGATATCCACACTAAACCTTCCCTGACTCAGCTTCATCCTGTTTCCTCGAGTTCTGTGTCTGATCACAAGAACAGAAGGTAGCTTTCCACTATCTGGAGGGACTGGGAGCTCTGGGATGGACGAAGATGAACTGGGAAAAACAGAGATGGACTGAGAGCTCTAGGAGGGACTAGGAGAAGCTGAGACTTCTGGGATGGACTGGGATCTCTGGGATATTGAGTTAAATGTCCAAATTTGTTTTGGCCATGTATGCCGAGTAATGCAGTGACTTCATCCTTTCTTCTCATGTTGGCTTAGCAACTCTTCACGTTGTACAGATCTCCCTTTGGCTGAGTGCTACAGACCATGGCAAACTCACGGAAAAGTAAGGTTCAAGGAAGCACGTGTGTGGAAGAGCAAGTTGAGAAGATGGCCTGCTGACCATCCTGGTGTAACCCCACCCAGCAGCACTTGCTCACTCCCCAACACCAGGCTCAGGGGGAGAATGGGAAGAGTGAGAGGGTGAAAATCCCTTCTTGGGATAAAAGCAGCTTTATAGCAAAGCAAAACAAGGAATTAATTCCCTGCTTGCCGTGGTTGGGCAGGTGTTCAGCCATCCCCAGGAGAGCAGGGCCCCATCACATGCAAGGGTTACTCAGGAAGAAAGATGCCATCACTCTGAACATCCCTCTCTTCCTCCTTCTTCCCCCCGTCACTTTATACACTGATCATGATGACATAAGGTCTGGAATGTCTCTTTAGTCGGTTGGGGTCACCTGAAGTGGCTGTGTCTCCTCCTAAAATCCTTCAGCAGTGTGGCAGCAAAAAAGCAGAAAAGGCCTTGGCTCTGCTCAGCAATAACAAAACCATCTTTATATTATCACCCCTGCGTTCAGCACAACTACAAAGCACAGCCCCACACCAGCCACAGCCCCATACAGCCCCTAGTGAAATTGTAAAATGTGGTGTCCTTCAGGCCTTCTGAGAGATTAATCCCTCAGAACTTCTTTGCGTCCTGTGGAATTGCTCAGTGGTAACAGCCAAAATGCAATTAAATGTATGTGTGCATTCACAGGAATGCTTTCTCAAGTGGCCTTCCAGCTACATGCTGGACTCTGTGTATGAGCTGTAAAGAGCATTTATGTGCTGCACACACTGGGCCAAATCATTGGTGCTTCTGGTTGGGTTTGCTGTGCCCCAGTGCTGCCAGGACTGTCCTGAAGGAGACGAGGTCACAAGAGGGGCTGCTGAGTACTGCTCCTTCCCACAGTGTCTGAGGCACCACCAGCATGGCAATGGGTGTGTAGACAGGATTGTGCCCTACGTCTAATTCCACATCCCGGTTAAAAAATCCACAGCTGCATTTCTGCGCTTATATACTGCGTTCTTAGTCCTGCTTTGGGAAAGCTTCTTACAAATGCACAGTGCTCCCAGATTTTTATGTTTATCTGAGGGCAATTGTGCCTTAGAAATGGTTTATTGGAAACCTTTGACCTGAGTTCTAATCTGATTTAAATTCGTCTACATTCAGAATAACTCTGGGCCAACTCCCGTGTAAGGGTAGTACTGATCCACGGGGCAGCAATGGTGCTTCACAGAAATACAAACAGCAGCTGGCTTTGTGTCCTTAGTTAATTTGATTATACAGTTTTAGCTTAACTTAAACAAAGCAGTGACCTTATTATTATTTTAAGAAACCTATTTTGAGAGGAGGGAATCATATTTCTCACATAAATCCATCTTCAAATGTCTTTAGAAGTACACGGGGCAGGGGCTGGAGTTGAGTTTGTGCGGGGAGGGGAAAAGCATACTGGATTTCACTGATCACAGTTGCTTTAAATTATGCAGGGAAGAGGGAGATGCTGTTTATGCATGAAGAAAACAAGGTTGGCAGCAGAGATCAGAGGGGCCTTGCTTTTGTAGTTTCCCTCTGCTATAAAACAAGTACCAGGAGAAGGATGGGGTGTCTTGCAAGAATTGTCACGTTTGGTGCTTGTGACCATTAGACAAAAAATCTGGGTTCAGTGGTAGTCAGCATTCTTATCTCAAGCACTGTTCTTCCGTAGTTTTACAAAAAGCAATTCAGAATAAATGCTTGAATCTTGCTTTGCCTAAATGTAAATTAAGGTCAATCTCAGGGATTTCTCCTGATATGAACTTAAGTAAGAGTCGAATACATGTTTTCAAATAATAAAATCACAGTTGCATAGGATATTTTCTGATTTTTTCAGACATTTTCTACATGTCTTATTTACTCTTACCCTCTCTTATCTCAAATTAAAATCTACTTTAAAATATCAGTGTTCTAAATAGCATAATATACTTCAAAATCACAGCAGGGGAATTGAGAATGGTTCTCAATAACAAATCTTATTAATTCTAATATTTCCTGTTGTACAGTTCTGTCATGTCTGTTATTTTGTTTATGTGTTTTGCCTACAGAATGAAAAGCAGAAGCTGACATGGAGTGACCGCATGCCTGGATATGCAGCAAACTTCGGACTGATTCTATTTATGGTAATATAATCTGCATTTCTGCTCGTTTATTAGGTGTGAGAAACATTGCCATGAGCATCTAGAGTGAAACCCTTGAACTGGTGTTCTCAAATACGTTAAAAATCTGAAGATAAGGTCAGTTTGGGAGAAATACTAGGAAGGTTCATGGAGCTCAATGCCTGCCTCCAGCTTTATTCTCTTTTTCCAAAGGCTTCTTGTGGAAGGGCTGACTTGCTGTAATCTCAGCAGCTCATTACACAAATTCTGCCTCTCCCCCAGGGTTTCTGCTCCATCTCTTTTATCCAATGAAGGGATAGCATTGGTATTTATTGGTAAGCACAGTATTGCATATGTTGGTCACGGTGACTTTTGGAAAGGTTGAGCCTCAGGACAGGCAATATCCTGGTGAAATAAATCAGTTGCTGAGAAATATTTATCCAAGACACATTCAGAGATGGACTGTACAGTAGTTGAGGAAGATCATGGTACACAGTCCTCCCTTGGGAACAGGAATCAGGTGTGCAGGTCAGGCTGTAAAGTGGGGACACCACTGTCCAAGTCAAATTTCCAGCAAAACAAACACATCATGAATCTGCTGGAGTTTGTTAACAGCAACAGGAAAGCCTGGCTAACAAACCCTAAATGACATTGTAAAGGATCCCATTGTCCCTCTGGTTACAGCAGTTACTGACTGAAAGCCTGTATTCATATCTACAGCCACTATAAAATGGCAATGAAATAGGCCTCTTTATACCATTGCAGCATCTAATGTGGGAAACTCACTTGGGGCCTAAATTATTTTAAGATACCTAAGTGTATTTCAAATTTGCATATACTGCACCAGATCAACCAAATGCTCACATTGAAGCTAATGTCTACACCCTCATAGATATGCTTATATATTTATGAAGATGCATGCATTGCATATTCAGTATGCATTGCATATTAAATTTTCTGTACATATTAGGTGTGTCACATATGGATGTAATCACAGCATTTTGAGTGAGTTTACCATCCTGAGGCCAAACCAAGTGTTTGCTTTTTGGACAGAACCTTTAAGTGTCATCAGTCATGACTACACTTGGAGCAGAGTACTCTGAGTCTGACTAAGCACACAGCCCTGATTTAGCTTTTACGAGTCATTCCTTTGCAGACAGGATGCTTACACGTGCTCTTGACTTTCACCACATGTTTAAATCTCCCCTAAGCATGAGCTTAAAGTGCTTTCCTGACTCATAGCCTAGGTATTACCCTCACTGCTTACTGTAACATCTCGAAAAGATTTACAAAGGGTTGTTACCTACAGTTTGTGAGATGTAAAATATAGAGATCCAATTCTTCAGCTTCTGTTCATGACTTCATGACTAGTGGAGCTAGGCTGACTTTCACTGTCTTGCAAAGAGGCCACAGTGATTTTTTTTTTTTTCCAATATTTTGAGCATTATTTACATGCAAGTACCTACAGGAGACAACTCGCAAACCATGTATGAAATTCAAGCCAGCTCTTGATGAGGGAGAGCACTCTCTGCTATCCTCCATGGGTATTGCAATCTGCTCTTTACTGTATGGGATGTTTCCCTTTTTCCTGCTACATTGGTTAAACAGGAATTGGAAACATCAGACTGAAGTCTTGTTGTCAGTCTGTGAAATAGAACTGTACTGAGAAAACCTTGTTGGTCTGGTCAGCTTCTGTTATTATTATTCACACAGATTAGTTATTTTAACTATAAGGACGAGGTACAAAATAAGTAGTGAAATTTTGAATTTATGTGTGTGTGTGTGCAAGGATACACTACTCAGACACAGACCTGCACACAAGTGCATAGCGATTTCTAGTGCTGCAGAAGTGATTGGTGAATTTTTAATGCTACCTTTTGCGGGCCAAAAGGGTCTGGTGGCCCAAATCCATAGGTGTTTTCCATGAAGATTTATATTGCCATAGAATGGTGCTGTTTTGTTCTGTCCCTCCTTCCCCCAGCTTTACACTCTACACTTTACACTTTCCTTGATGATTCTTGAAACTGGTAATGGTTTTCTTAGCATAAAATCTCTCCTCTTTTTTTTAAATTTCTTCCCTTAATTTCTGTATTTCCTTTGAATACCTCACTTTTGTTAATCCCTCTTTCAAGAATTGTGTCGTGATCTTTTCCTTTCTTTCTGGCTTTTCCTCTGTCTGTATTAACCTAGGCATGCTGGTTTTTTTGTTCAAAATGCAGGTTGAAAAAAACATTTGCTTTCCTTCTCTTGCCCAGTCTTACATCACCAAATAATTCCAAGGATTAATTCATGCATTTATGGATGCTTTAAAGTCTGGTCAGAGTCTTTTTGTTGCATGCAAAGCCTCACTGAACTGCAGAGGGGGCAGAAGATCCAAGCTTGATTTAAGCTATGCATTTTGCAGGGATTTTAGGACAGAAGTTCACAAGTCTTATTTTTGCAGAGTAAGATCAATGGTAGCAGGAGATCTGGGCTCAGCTGGGCATCTACGAGTTTTGCTTGAGTGTGACTAACAATAATGTGTCACAGTTTATAAACTCCACATTTTGAAGGCACATGTTGTGGCAGAGATTTCTGAGTTGGTGATGAAAATGCTGGTAGTGTTGGAAGAGAGCAGGGTGGCATAGAGCAATGCATCACTGGGGTTTTTCTTTGTTTGGCTCAGTCAGAGAATGGAAGAAAATCAATTTGAGTCGTGGCAGAAGAGTTTAGGCTCTTCCACCCTATTCTCACTCACATGGTGTAATACTTGACTCTAGAATAGCTGTGCTGGGGAGCCAGAGAACTATTTGGACATTAAATTGTTATCCTACTTGGATGGAGGTAGCAGCCTAGCCCACGGGGTTTTATAGCTTCCTTCTCAGATCTAGTTTGCTTTCCTGTTTGTCTTCATTCATACCAGGCTCAGTAGGTGACCTTTTCTGCAGCCAATTTTCACATCTGTTTCTAAGCAGTTCAGTCCTGGACGGACTAGTTCAGATATTCAGGGAAGAAACTGCCCTAAGGGGGGGGGGGNCCTGGACGGACCAGTTCAGATATTCAGGGAAGAAAGTGCTGTAACGGGGGGGGAAGAATGGCCAGAGGGAATGTTGGCAATGACAACAATCCCCAAACCCCAAAGTGGGCACCAGTACAAATGGTGGCTGCCTGATCCGGAATTGGGGCAGAAGAGGTATTTTCAGGAATGAGAGAAGTGCTGTGAAGATACAGGAACCATTCCCCCTCAGTGACTGTCTGGGGAGTGAGAACTATGCTCACAGTCACTGTGCAGTCCTACAGGCTCTCCTCAATTTTCTCTTCTTGCTGGATGCACAGATAATGAAGACTCCTAAAGGAGTGTTTTTCCATCTGTGTCTAAACAGATGTTTTAAAACAGCTGAGCAATTGAGAGTTTCTGAAGCCCTGGTGCTTTTGCAAAGCAAATATTTTTGTTCTTTAAACAAATAAACCATTTTTTTTCAGTAACTTTGTATACCTTGCTATGGCACTGCATGGATTGAAAAGGCTGCTACTCTCTCATCCTCCAGTAATATTCACCAGGGCAAGGGATCCCTAAAATCCTTTGGTCAGGTTTAAGAGTTTGCTATTGAACTTTCATGATCTGAAATTTCCTGTTTCTCTATTTAGTGAGGACTGTCCTCAACTCTTCTTCCTGTTCCGTTGAGATATCATTCCTAAGTGGGAATTTGTGATGGAGAGAGGTGTCTGTGGAGGCCCAGGGATCTCATCATCTCCAGAATGAGGCATCCAAGTTTACTTTGCTGGTTTTCCTTGTCCATCACCATAGTGAAAAAATTGCTAAGAAATCTGCAGGGAAAAGAAACAGGAAAAGAGTATCAGGAAGGTGATTAAGAAGAAGGAATCTGTGACTCAGATTAAGAAAAATAAAAGAAATTAAGGTGACTGTAGAGGTGGAAGGTGAAGTAAATTAATACCAGGTGGTGCTGTTTTGTTTTCTTCCATTATTGGGGATTTTACTCTCTGCTGTTGTGATTGTAATGGGGAAGTGAGAAAAAAAGTTATGGTCCTTGTATTCCTGCACCCCTTCTGTCACGCCAAGGTAGTTCAGCATGAATGTGATCTTTTTGTCTGTACGTTTGGTAGGTAAGTCAAAAGAAAAATAGATATAAAACCTAGAAATGTTTCCTTGACACAATGAAAATTACAAAACCAAAGCAAATAATGTTGTATGCCATTTAAAAAGATTTCATTTAAACCATTTCAGGTTCAGGCTTTTGTCATTCACCCATTTCATTTAAAATTAATGAAACAGTTCTTTAAAAAGTAAAAATTAGATGTTTTACGAGGTCTAACATTTTATTACTATTTGCTGACAAAACATATTTGACAATTTCATCTGAATTCTCTGGGAGTTTCTCCAAATAATTAATTTTTAGTATGTTTACTAGTTCTTCATAAAAGCAAAATGTGCCCAGTTTTCACCTTCAACCTTTAATAATTTAACTCTGATTCTTGTTGTGGTTCTTTTGCAATAGTTCCTTTTCATGCAACAACCTTCCTTTGCATACAGGAATTCAATAAACTATTGCTGGCTCATTAAAATGAACTGTTAAATTTCCTCAAACCCATGTTGTGAATCTGGGCCCCTAGGCCCATTTTAATAAATGTAGTAGTCTAATCTTTCACACTGAGGTAGTCTCTTTCATCCGAGGATCTCAAGATGTTTTACCCAAAATAACGAATGTACACTGGAATTCTCGCCGAAGGCAAAAATGAAAGGGAAAAATGTACCTTGTCCCTCTCTTGTCCTGTGAAAATTTGTTAGTTTTTATTATTGTTTTACTGATTTTTTTTTCACTGTGGATTGGTTTAGATTTTTTTTTTTTTCTGAAACCAGAATACCACAACCCTGTGAAATTCAAATTCTTCTTGTGGGAACTTGACCTTAAGTAGCAGGGCCAACTTTCCTCAACTCATGGGTCAAAGCCAGCCCATGCAGGATGCCAGGGATACCAAGTGATTTCTGGGACACAACTGAAAAGTGAAGCCCTAATAACCCTGCTTAGGTCAGCCTTAAAGGAATAATAACAGGGGAAACTTTGTATTTTTTAGTTTGCCTGTTGGCACTTCTGCTGTGCACAGGTGAAGCTGTTTGAGCCAGTAAAGCCCATTTACTGCACATAAATACAGGCCCTTCAGTCCAAGCTATCTGAACTAGATAAAAGAACTTGCTTAATTCCTGCTTTGGAACCCAAACTACCCAAATTTCACTGCATGAATGAAGTGTGTAGCTTTAATCAGAACAGACGCGCCCATCTTCAGGAATTCATGGAATCAGTATAAAAGAATCACAGATTGGTTTGGGTTGAAAGAGACCTTAAACATTATCTAATACCAACCCCCCTGCCATGGACAGGGACCCCTTCCACTATCCCAGGTTGCTCAGAGCCCCATCCAACCTGGCCTTGGGCACTTCCAGGGATGGGGCAGCCACAGCTTCTCTGGGCAACCTGTGCCAGGGCCTCAGCACCCTCACAGGGAAAAATTTCTTCCTCATATCTAATAAAAAATCTCCTCTTTTGGTTTAAAACCATCCTCCTTTTTCCTACCACTACCTGCCCATGTAAAAAGTCACTTTCCCTCTTTTTCATAATCTTCCTTTAGGTGGTGTAAGATCTCCCTGGAGCCTTCTATTCTCCACACTGAACTATCCCAACTCTCTCAGCCTGTCTTTATAGGAGAGGTGCTCGAGCCCTCTGAGCATCTTGTGCCAGTTGAATTGTTGTGCCAGTTTGGAGTTGTGCATCCATTTTCTTCTTTATGGCCCTGTTAGTTGCAGAGCTTTGAATTGTTGCCTTTTAATTCGATCATCTGCATGCTGTTATCTCGCTCTAAGAAATAAACCCACCATGCCAATTCACGGAACCCACCCAGCCTCCCAGCCAAAGCTTCTGTTTCCAAGCTGACCTAATCCACGTGTTCACTTGTTTGCAGATTATGCTGACATTTTCAGCAGTGTTTGGTGTCATCGTGTACCGAATCACCACAGCGGCAGCCTTGTCCTTCAGCACAAACGAGACAACCAGGTCCAACGTTCGAGTGATCGTGACTGCCACTGCTGTCATCCTTAACCTCGTGGTGGTCCTTATCCTCGATGAAATTTATGGAGCTGTGGCCAAATGGCTGACAGAAATTGGTAAAACTATCTTGCCATATTCCTCATTAATCCATGTATTGACACGAGCGTGTGCAAAGAGGGTCCAGGAGGAGCATTTCCTCCTGGACAAGGCCAGTGAAAACATTCAGGCCTGTGAATGTGCCTCTTTACAGCTAAGAGCTGCAGAAAGTCAGCGGGTTGTTCCAAAAATGTTGATGGCTCCGACAAAATTACACTGGTGTTGTTTCGCTGATGAAAGTTTTAACCATTTCCTTTGTTCCATTTTTGTTCCATTTTAGGGGCGTGTCTGGGCTGGACTTTTTAATAATGATTTCTATTGCAGTTAGTAATTGGACTTCCAAAATATATTTTAAACGTCAAAATATTGTTGCAAGCCTGACTATTTATTTTTTGTAAAGGCAAGTCATTCCTTTGACTACTGTAGAGGTTTAGACCTAAAGTATTGTTTTGTTATATACATTAGGCTAAAGACTTTTACTAATAGGGCTTTAGGCTGTGGCTTTGTTTTGTTATATAAATTAGACCAAGGATGTTGTCTGATAGTGCCTTTACATGAGATTACTATTAAGACTTCTGTTTCTTCCCAATTTCTCAGAACACTTTTAAATTCACAAATGAAGATGTCTCTTTTAGTCCTATTTTTGGAAGAACATTACAAGCTATAGTTTTGCAGTTGTTACAATAGAGGTCCAATCCTGAATTTTGGAAGTATGGTCCTGTTAGTTTAGATTAAATTCCTAAAGTATTTGAAATAAATGAAGAAAAAACAATTAATTTTCACAAATTGCCGCTTTACTGGGTTAGCTTGTTTATTGTTGTTTTGCACCAGGCTGTGGGCAGATTGTAACAGGGTTAACACAAATGGACTGTTCTAGTGACATAAATGAACTCAGGCTCACTGTCCAGGCCAAAATTGTACCCAGATTTTCAGCTTTCACGTAAGTGACAGGCTGCTAACTGTGTGTGACCTGATCAATTCTGTCCAGGTAAGAAAGGACACAAATGTTAAGGGATGACTGAGGTGTGTGGGAAGAACAGGAAAAGATGAAGCTGAGACTTCTCCAGCAGTTTCTAGGCAGAAGCTGGGGAGTGCAAGGCACTGCCATGGCCTCTCTTTGGGAAGCACAGAAGGAAAATCTCTCCCCTTGAAATGTGCACCACTCTGAACAGTGAAAGAAACAACAATTTCTTACTTGCTGATTATTGTCCCCCTGCCACTTTGCATTTAATTCTAGTCCTATCTTTATTAGGGCAGCATTCCTAATCGACCATCAGATGTTTTGTTTAAGAAGGATCCAGTCAGAATAATCTCTGGTGCTACAAATTACATGAGTTAGAAAGTTCACTCAGGCAGCTTTCTCCAGCACTAGGCTTAGATGCCAATGTAATCAAAATATTTTAAACAAGTTCAATTCACGCAGGCTGATAAATGCTGCTTAACTTGTGAACTCTCATTTTGCTGAGAGGAGCAAAACATACTCAATTCTCTTTTCACACTGCACTTAATCCACAAGCTGAAGAACACACTTGTTGGGCTGAAGGAGTAGCTCTTGACGGCATAAGTTTCTATTCCAACCCCAAGTACACTTGAATTTCTGTTCAGGTGAAAAATTACATCTGTAAGCACAAGAATAGCACTGATAGCAAATGTGTTAATCATCAGATCACAGTCGTTGATATGCCTCAATACCTCCTCAATCAGTGCCTGGAGGAAAAGAGTGGGAGTTTTGTTGTTATCAACACAGAGAGCTCGTACAGGTTGGAGCAGGACTCCTGTGGCCCAGCACAGTGGGGCACTGGTGCCCCTTTATCACAGAGGAGACCAGCCAAAGTGCAGATGGTATCCTGCTATTCCCGGGAAGAATAGATCATCTTCAGTAATCAGGTGCTGCCAGACAAGACTTACAGCTCACTTGTAACTCAAAATCACAGAATGGTTTGGGTTGGAAGAGACCTTAAAGCTCACCTCGTTCCAACCAACCCCTGCCATGGGCAGGGACACCTTCCACTATCCCAGGTTGCTCAGAGCCCCATCCAACCTGGCCTTGGACACTTCCAGGGATGGGGCAGCCACAGCTTCTCTGGGCAACCTGTGCCAGGGCCTCACCATCCTGATAGGCAGGAATTCTCTGAGGCCAAGGCAGAACCAGTGAAACAGGGACAAAATCCAGCTACTCATGTTTGTCCCTTGCAAAGGCAGCAGCTCCTTCAGTGAGCTAAGGACCATTCCACCCTCAGCTCAGCTCATTCTCTACCTGCAAAGTTCCAGCTGCCCCATTTTGGCATTATAAGCCACCACTGAGTGTTTCATTTTTGGGGGGTGAGGGAGTTTTCTCTGTTACTAATGCACTTATTCTGGCTGAATGCATTTCTCATGCAGCACACTTGATGAGCTGGAGGACAAATTCTACAGATGCCTCTACAGCTATGGTATAGGATGTCTGAGGGAGCCTCTGGGACCATATATGGTGTGCAAATGTTCATCCAGAGGCTGAGCTCATCCATGGGGGGGTTCTCTGTAAGGCAGAGTTTAGGATTTTTCTCCCTCAAATGAAAAGCTTCACTGCTGTTATTCAATATTCCTGCTGCCCTGAGCTGCTGTCCTGTGGATCTATTGAGTGTATGGAGTCACCTACAAAGTATTTGAAGGTTTAATTAAGCTTTTTAAAACAATAGGTGGGTTATGCCTTAGGGTTCATCAGGTTGTGCACTGATCTTTTATGAAAATGTGGTTGAAAGTATCACAAAGCCAGGCAGTGAAGGCTCATCAAGCTTAGCTATTCCTTTAGTGTTAAAATAATCATGCTGCTTTCCTAAGGAAAACCCAAAACAGCAGCAAAGCAAACAGAACACTCAATTTGTGCCCAAAACAAAACTGTACAAGTACAGCAGTATTTTTAATGGAGTCCTTAAACCCAGAGCTCTGGATCTCCTTATTATTCCACACTTTTTTTTGTGCCACAGAAGTTCAGCCAAGAATGATAAGTTTGATCATAAAATTATCTTCTCTCATATTAGATACAGCTCAGGATGAGCAGAGAAGCACAAGGGTTTCACCCATATAAAATCTTTAAAGGAGCATCCTACTGTCAGTTTAAAAAGCCTCTGTTTTATACCTGTGTTTTCTGCAGCTAGAAAATTTCCACGGAAATGGAAAATAAATCTGGGAACAGAGTAATGAATACCGAAAATAATTAAACCAAGAAATCTTGAAATACAGAATATATATAGTGAAGTTTTAGCAAAAATATGCCTTTGCACTTAATTCATTTAATACCTCATTCAAAAATGTATTTAGTCTTGTGTTTAGCATCAAACATATCAAGTCTCACCACAGAAAAGAGGGCTTGTGGACTACAAGTTAGGGATGTTTTTAAGGTGTTTTCTCTGGTTGAAAGTCTTTGTACTTTGCTTTCAATATTCCTGAATTGAGAATATTGATGTTTCGTTATTTTAGTTGTGTAACTGATATACTCATGTGTGTTAATATCCACATATACAGCAAAGTAATTTATACTGCTTTTGCTTTGTGGAATTGAACATCTCTGGAAATCAGGACTCAGTGACAGATTTAATGGGCTTTAGTACAAATTAGAGCTATGAAGGAAAAATCAGTATAAGCACAAAGTTTGAAGTTTGGTTTGGGATTTTTTGTATATGTTTGGGGATTCAGGGATTTTTATGTATTTGCTGATTCAATTCTCTGGTTTGCTTTTTTTTTTCCCCCCCCCAGAAATACCAAAAACAGAGAGAACTTTTGAGGAAAGACTGATTTTGAAGGCATTCCTACTGAAGTTTGTGAATTCTTATGCATCAATTTTTTACGTTGCCTTTTTTAAAGGAAGGTAGGATAAATATCCTTTACATATAGGTAATTCTGTAGATATATTTTTGTATATGTGTCTATATTAGTGGATCTGTGTTATAAAATGGGCACAAAGGCCTGGGACTGGTCATCTTTGCCAGCTCTGAAAAAATATCATTGACAGGGTTATTTAAAGTTAATAACTCCTTTTAGTTTTAAAAAAGGGTGTTGTCTTTACAGTGAATGGTGGTGCTTACAGGCCTTCACTTTCCACAGTTTAGCAAATTTTCCTTGAAGCATCATTCAGGAAAGAAAGGTTTTCCTGTTTCATTTAAATGATGGAACTCTTTTTTCTATTACTTTCTCATCATTTTACACTATTCTCCCGTATCAAGTTAAATTAAGAAATAGTTACGGTCAACTGGCAAATGAAGTGATTGACCAAAAAGCTAATTCAGCTGTCCTGCTAAATGAGTGTGACTTCCTATAGGCTCAGGATCCTTGTCTTTTGGGACCCAGTCATCCACATGCTTTTGAACGGGAAGCTTAAAATGATTATTTGCTAAAACTTTGGCAAAAAAGTGTTTGAAACGTCCTCTGGATTCTGTTTCCTACCATTTTGCTCTTCCTTTTGGGGGCTGTAAATTTGTTAATCTTTGCTCTTCACTAATCCTATCCAGCAGCTCTGATTCGAAGATTAATGATGCATTTTGACAGTGGTTGCAAATATTGTAAGACAACAATGAAAAAATCACCAAATTCTCTGTTTTTTGACCATATTTTTTGTGTAGTATGGTTAGAATAAAGTCAATATCATTGTTTCTCCTGGTGTAGCCAGAAGAGTCTTGGTTGTGTACAGATGTGTAAACAATTCCCTTCAGGGCATTACTCAAATGTAAGAGAATCCAAATTAGGATATGTGTCCCCATGTTTATTTGTGATCTCTAATCAAGTGAGGCAGTTTATTATTATTTTGTTTTAGCATAGAAGAACATTTTATTAAAATTATTTTATCCAGATGTAGTAGAACACCATTTGCAGAGCCTATTGCTTTAACTAATCAAAGCTGAATAGGTGCTGAGCCTTTTAAAGTTTATTTTGAAGAAGCTACTTCTGAAATATTTTGGCTAATATGAACGAATAATCTTGCTTTCAAAGTTAACTTATTTTTGTGGTTTTTTATTAAATCATGGTGTCCAAATTTGTTTATATTTCTATTTTTACACTAATTTACCTATTATTATTGCTTTCAGGTTTGTTGGCCGTCCTGGTCGTTATGTGTACGTGTTTGAAGGTTATAGGATGGAAGAGGTAAGTACATATGAAATTAAAACTGAAAAATAATCCTTTACACAAATAAATATATATACAGTATTCAGTGGACTACAGACAATGGGAAAAATAGAAAAAAAGTTAAAACGAGGTTAAATCTTCAACTTGAATATGCAAATCCCAGGGTTTCCATCTAAGGCAACTTTATATTCTTTCTTTCTGCAGTTTTCATTATTTCATGGTCTTTCTTAGGTGAAGCTTCAGCATTTCTATGCTTTACAATTGGGTACTAAGGCACAAACATTCCATGATTTGGTTGAGGCTCTTGGGAAACGTGAATCTGGCTTCCCATTCTGCAGATCTCTGGGAGCCTGGCAATTTTAACAGCTTAAAAACCTGGAGCCATTTTGTGCTAAACCTGTAAACATCTTTTTTACCAAATTCCCTCATGAAAGGGAATGCTGTGGGTATTCCCTTGAAAGCTGAGAGATGTACTCAAGGTTTGACAATAGAGCTGACATAAAAGTCTTTTCAAGATTGAAGGTTTTCTTCCCCCCTGGGAGATATCAGGTTGGAAGAGCATTGGTGATACTGCATTATGTTTATTACATTGATTATATAGTAAATATTTTTAAAGGAAATATAGGAGCCCCAGGGCACGGTGAGTTATTTCAGAGCTCTGCACATTTTCCATAATGCAGTTTTATGAGTGGAGATGAAATACCTTGTCAAGCATAGATTTGCAGTGATCGATGAGCTCCACGATCCCAGACAAATTGGTGGTAGGGACAGTGGGCACATGGAGGCATTGGGAGCTCTCCCAAGTGGGTATTTTTAAATTAATTCTCTTAAGCCCTTCACACTCTCTGGTTTTGTTTCATTGCAGTGTGCTCCAGGAGGGTGTCTGATGGAACTCTGCATTCAGCTGAGCATCATCATGCTTGGAAAGCAACTGATTCAAAACAATCTCTTTGAAATTGGAATCCCGTATGTATCCCAGCCTTTTCCATTATGTGTTATTCCTATGGCACAGTAAATCAAAGCCATGATCCTTATTCAGCTAAATGGGACTTTTGCCTCTGCCTTCAGTGAGTTCTAATTGAATGTGATGATAAATCACATTTTTGGTTGTGGTGAAATGATCTGGTTGTATTTTATGTTGAATAATTGGCCATATCTTCACTAAATGGGTTAAAGAAAGTGATGGAATGTATGAAATAATTGATTTAAATTAATTTTAGAAACCAGGGAAGACGGGCATGGTATGATAGATCTCCTGGGAAGTTTCAGAGAAGCTCTCAGGACAGCAGCATTGCATACAAATTAGCACAAAGTGGAGGGGAGATAGCGTGGGGGAAAGCAATAGCCCATAAAAGATGTTACAATCTATTACTTGATCTATGACTATTTTACGGGTTTAGGGATGAAATCCACACGTTTCCAAGGTGCCTCTGTGTCATTCTGTGGTGATGCAGGAGCTGGAGCAAGCAGAGACACTGACACTGCTCAGTGCCTTTCTGCCACAGGCTGCTTCAGTGCTCAGTCCCCTGCTCCAAACACAGAGGGAAAACTCTCCCCGTCTGTCACCAGTGCCTAGGGGATCTTCAAGCACTGGGAATCCACTGAGAAAGTCCTGCTCCTGCCTCTTGGGAGGTTTGCTCCACAGTGGCAGTGGCCTGTGAAATGTTGGAGGGGAAGAGTCTGGTTTAGACGTCTCAGCTCCACTGAAATGAGGCAGAATCTTCCAACTCTGGTGTCAGCAGCTTTTAGGTCACATCCATAAGGCCATGAAGATGCTAACTAGAAATCAAGAGGAGTGATTCTTAAAAGATATGAAATATATTTCAAATGAGCCCTTTTCCTCCCTTTTCTCAGCAAGAACCTCTTTTTTTTTCTTGCAAGGAATTTAAATAGAGGGAGAAAAAAAAATTCCCAAACAAATCAGATGTGGATTATGGATGGTTTCATTATTCTTGTGTCAAAGTTCAATAGGGAGGCCTGTTTTCTGTCTGCATCTCATTGAGTTTACATTTTATTTTGAGAAAAGGGTGGTAAATCATTCCCAAAATATCTGACATGTTGAAGGCTTAAAGCTTTCTCAGTGTAAACCTGCTGTAATTTGTTTCTCGTCTTCCAAAAACTTACTGCTACTGGACTTTTTTAATGGGGATTTTATGATGTTACAAATACTGTATTTATTATTTTTGACTCGTGAAAGCATGGGCTGAACCAGTCCAAACAGAAAGTCATGTCCAATTATTTTTCATTTCCCTCCCTTCGGTGCAAGAATGCGATAATTTCATCCCGTTTTTCTCCCTCAGATCTGCTTCCCCACCCTTCAGCCAACAAACTGTGGTGGCCTCAATTTTTAAAACTGTCTAAAAACAAACATACTTTCATCCTCCCTTTCCTAGATAAACACCTAATTTCAGTCACAATGCTATATTGTAATCCTGGAATAAACATATCTGCTTTTCCTTTGCTTGTCTGCATTCCCAAGAAAATCGTGTATCTGTAGGGCCTGGCCCTCGTCCCTGGACCTGTTTCCACCAGGAGAATCACTGAACACTTAATTAAATCAGAGTTAGCCTTCAATTCCTGCATGGACCACTCCACTGGTTTGGGCTGGATCCTTAATGGTAGCAGCAGCTGCATTTTTCATCTCCCCTTGCCTTGTGCCTCTTTGGGAGGAATGAGAGTTGGGGTGAATAACAGAGATTCTTCCATTGTCTCTCTGTATTTTCTCTGTGGGCAGGGTCCAGGCGCTGCCACCAACCTTCTCCACATGGAGAGGCAGGAGGGGATTTCATAAATGGTGATTTGCTCCTCAGAATCTGGGGCTGGTCCCTGCACATCTGCAACATGGAAGCACCTCTCTGCTGAGTTATCTGACGACCCACATCAAAAGGGTTTTCTTCCTCATTGAAATCTCAGGATTTCAAGATTTTCTTTCAGGAAACATTCTGATTTCATTCGCCAGAAAACCCAAGGCATTTTAGTTGATCTGCAGAAAGTCCCATTTGCTCTTTCCCCTCAAAAAATACTGCTAAGTAGATGATAGAGTGAGTTCACAAGCAACAGTCACCCTTTATGTTTCTAGAACCCCAAATGTTGCTAGAATTGGGAAGTGTCTTTCATCGTCTTCATTGGGCTTCATCCACAATCAGTGCTGGATGAGGAGGGAAACATCAGATGGCAGCCCTGTATTTTTTAGGGTCATAGAGGACACATCCTTGCTTTTTCCTTCAGTTTTTCTGTAGAAACTGATGCCACAGCTATAATAGATGTAATTGCTGGTCTCCTAAACCTTGTGTGATTTCTTTTTTTAATTTCTGCATCGAGCAATATCAATCCAGCGAGGTAAATGCAACAAGATTTGAATTATAGAAAACTAAGCCCTCTTGAACTCAAATATGTGTTCTGTGGGGCTGGAATGCACAAGTTTAGCAGATGTAAATATGCCACAGTTCACTCAGATGTGTAAAATACCATCATTCTTTTACTGCTGCCACAGGAACTGACCCTAAAAGGCTGCAGGGCTTGAAAGCCTTAACCCAGAGTTCCTTTAAGACCCCTTTTATTCAGTTCTGGTTTTTTCTGAACTTATTGAAAAAAAATATCCATGTGGTTATTTTATTACTCTCTGTGTTTGACCTTGGTGCTAAACCCTTAGGGTGAAATCCTGGCCCCACTGAAGTGAGCAGCAAAACTATTGAATTTAGTGAGGCCATGGTTTTGGCCCTTTTCTTCAGCATCAGTTTCCATCACTTCCTTCAAAATGCACTTAACTATGCTGGATGAGAATACCAAGAGTTAATAAAATCCATTTAAAGACACCCCTTCGTAGCTGTCATCTCTTATGTTGTTTTTCACCTTTACTAAATTATTCTTAATTAAAGGTTTGGGAGGGACTTTTTGCCATTTTTTTTTCTTTTCCTGTCCTGTTTTTGGTTGTTGTTTTTTCCCTCTGATTAAGAAACTGATAAAGCCCAAACACAATTGAAACTCCTATAGAATCCAGGATATCTGAGTGTGCCAAGGAAGCATGGCCGTACCACAAATCTGTGGAAAAGAACAAGAAATTTAGATACTTTTTTTCTCCCCCTGTCTCCTTCTTGCACCTGTGAAGGTGAGAAGGTGTTTCTCTGTGTGAACAGACTGTAGGAATATGACTGAAGGAATGCCTGGAACTTCAGTGTTCCTTCCCAAAAGCAGGAAACAAAATTATAGGTGAGGACACAACAGTCTGGGTCATTGCTCTTCCTTTTGTCCGGACACAACTGCTCCAGCTACTCAACCTAAGAATCTTTTCCGTTTAGTTTTCTCCCTACACCTTTCTCCATCATGCTACAACTCAAAAAGCATCACCTGGAAGGAGAGCCTTAAAAAGACCCATCTGATGTAAATAATTCTTTGTTCCTGGCAGCTAGATTCTAGGAGCTCTCTGTCTTCTCATGTAAAGCCTCCACATGCCTCTCTGTTCTAGCAAGTGTTCAGAGAATCATGGAACTACAGAATGGCCTGGGTTTGAAGGGCCCTTAAAGCCCATCCCCTTCCCCCCCCTGCCACAAGCAGGGACACCTTCCACTGTCCCAGGTTGCTCCCAGACCCATCCGACCTGGCCTGGAACTTTTCCAGGGATGGGGCAGCCACAGCTTCTCTGGGCAACCTGTGCCAGGGCCTCAGCACCCTCACAGGGAACAATTTCTTCCCAATATCCCATCTAAACCTGCTCTCTGTCAGTGTGAAGCCATTGCCCCTTGTCCTGTCACTGCAGGCCCTTGTCAAGAGTCTCTCTCCATCTTTCCTGTGGGCTCCCTTCAGGCACTGGGAGGTTCAATTGGGTCACCTTGGAGCCTTCTCTTTTCCAGGCTGAACAGTCCCAATTGTACAGCCATTGAAGACACAAACACTTGTGCTAACAAAGTCGTTTTCCTGCATCTGTCCTCTCTCAACCTCCCCTCCAGATGCCCCCCTCTTCAGCCACTATCCATTCCACTGTGTCTCACTCCACAGATTTCTCATTTTTCCCAAGTCATCATCATTCTTTCCCCTAGATTCCCCAAATCCAGCTGCTCCTTCTTACTGTATAAATAGAGAAACTGTTGAATAATCTCTCTGTTTTTTGAAAAGGAGCCTTCATCTAATCACCATGTGCTCACAGCCCAGCCAGGATCACTTGGAGCTTGATTCCTCTCTTTTCATCACATTTTTTCTCAAAAGCTCGAGGGTTATTGACAGGTGGGGCTGTAGTGATTTTATGCTCACTTCAGATGCTTGTTAACTTGCATAATGCCATGTTAATGGTTATACTGGGAATTACAATCAGCATAATTCAACCATGTTCCCACCTCTTACCTAACACAATAATTTGGTGCCAATCTCCTGTGAGAAGCTGCAGTGTCATTTTTAACTGCTCTAGACACAGCCTGACAAAAACCAGTTCATTTTCTTTCCCTCTCATCCAGAATTCATTCATCTCACATGCTGTTCAGTCTCCTTAAGGATGCACCTTGCTTTTTGATATTGCCTGGCAAAAGGACCAGAAATAATGGCTATTCTACAGCTCTACAGTTTTCCCTCTTTGGGAAAAAACATCCAGGTTTGTGTGGAGTCCTGAAACTTTGCTGTGTGAGCCTCTTCAGCACAAAGCTTCTGGAACACTCATCCTGAATGGGCAAACCTACCTCTTCTTCTCTGTGGGGAGCTGCCTGGCAGGAGCAAATCAGAAGCTAAAATAACTCTTTTACTGTCAATCTTCTTTAAAAATGTTGATCTGGGTAGTTAAGAAACAGGCTTCAAACAAAGGCATTTAAAAAGCATACTCAGTTTTAGCAGCACAATCGTAAGTACAGATATAACATTCTGCGAAACTCATTTTCATTGCCCTACTGATGTATAGCTGGAGAATAATGCCCTGCAAATCCTCCTTCTCTGTTCCTTTAACTTTCTGACACATTTCTGCTTGGTCTCAAACTTCACATGCTTGGATATGACACAAAGGTACTTTTTATTTTGGTGGAAAATTTGAAATAATTAGTTTGGCTTGCTTTCAGTCAGTTGATCTTTTAAAAAAATACATAAGAAGAAGCATACAGACACTTCAAAGCTGAACTCCAAATGGTTAAAGGTGCTGTTCCTCATGCCTGGCTTAGAGATAGCCAGATGAAAATTTAAAAATTATTCTGAGCAACTGAGCCCTGGATTTGGTGTATTCCCAAATAAACTTTAAAAACAACAGCTATTGTTTTAGTTACTGGGCTCTCGTGGGAGGTGTGTGTATGCATTAAACTCCAGAACTGGATTCTGTGGTGCTGTAGCTGAAGGATTAGATCACACGCGCACAGACTTCACATCTAAACACACCCAAATTTTATCTCAGCTGCTGCTGAGCTGTGACAACGAGATGATCTTCACTCTCATCTGCCCAAGGAAGTGTGAGGGACATTTATAACTCAAATCATTTCATTGGAACAGGAATCAGCACTGTCTTAAGCTTATTGTTCACTGTCCTCTGAGAGTCCCTCACTTTAGGAAATTAACTGGGATCTGTTGGAAGAGCATCCTGGGAATTCTTTGATTGTTTTAAATCCTGCCCCAGCCTCCTACCCTCAGCTACATCACCTCTGTCACAGACATGTTCCCTTGGCTGCCATAAAGGCAGAGGGGGAGAAAGGGAATTTCAGTGTCTTGAAATGGCTGAGTTTGCAGGATGTAGGAGGTAAATGTCTTTGTAAGGATCAATCTAATTCTGTCTTGGGAAGCATTTAAACTTCCCCCACCCTGTTATTAAAACCGTGTAATCTGAGTGTCCTGGGTACCAGTATTGCCAAAGAACTGATGAAGTTACTGTCACACTTGTAAGCTACATCTTCATTCCACCTCAAACAAAAGCTGAAGTTGTCCTGTTGATTTTTGAAGCTTTGTGATCCAGGATCTGAGAAGGCCTGATGCAATCTAGACCTGTTTAAAGAGGGTCTTCCAATCCCCAATTCCTCCATACTGGTGATGAAATGGAATGGGTCCTGTAAACACTGCTAGGTGAAGAAATTCCTCGGCCGCTGTGGGCATTTCCAGGCTGCTACAGAGCCTTGTGTGATGCTGGGACACAGTGATCCCACGGCTCAGTGTAAATTTGGGAATGGAGCAATAAACCCACGCAGCAAAGCCTTTATTGTGTTTGCCAGCTTTTGTTCCTCAGCCTTGCCCTGCTGCTGAAGTCAGGGTCCAGGAAAGCAGTTCTTCTTCACTGGAGGTCCAAAGGAAAACCCCTTCCCCCAAATAGTTCCTGTCTCCAGGCCACACACCTACAGTTCAAAGGGTTTATCACAAGCTGTGGGGGAAGAGTTTGTGGGAGAGTCCTGCTTACACTACTGGCAAAACATCACTGGAATTAGTCTGGATTTTCACTCATGGCACGTATGTGAAGAACTGTAAAATAGTGCCGTATGTTTTTGTGGAAGATAAATATCATCTGCAAAAGAAAGACATGCAATAAGCAGAAATCTGGCTATTTTATGCTAATTTGACTGTATTTTGCTGCCTTGATTTTGAAGAAATACCTCATTCTACTGTGGTTTTCCACGGGAATTTCTCAGTGTGTAAAACAGCGTGGAGTTATTGATGCATATGTATTTAAAATATCATGGCAGGGGGAGACATTGGGAAAACTTTACTCTTCATTTAGAAATGGATTCATTTTACTCTAATTTATTTGTCAGTGTCGAGAAATTTGTATCCCTATCTCAGAGGGACAGTGTTTGATACTTCTATTTGTGCTGTCAGTACATACTTTCACCCTCTTTGTTTGGAAATATCACATAATCACAAAATGGTTTGGGTTGGAAGGGACCTTGAAGACCATCTGGTTCCAACCTTCTGCCATGGGCAGGGACAGCTCCCACTATCCCAGGTTGCTCAGAGCCCCACCTGGACTGGCACTGAACACTTCCAGGGGTGGGGCAGCCACAGCTTCTCTGGACAACCCATGAATGTCTGGTAATTTTTTTACCTTAAAATTCTATTATACTGGAAGTTCCCAATTTTTATAATGAGAGAAAAGTATGCCTGTGGTAGATATGTGGTATGAAGCTATCACATTTTGTATTTTGTTAAAGGACAGGTGCTCACTGTGTTGCTCTTGAGAGTACTGATTACTAGTATTATTTAGGTCCAAGGATCTTCAGGAAGATCCCCTTGGAACATGCATCTAGGGAGAAAAATTATTATAAAGTACTGGATTCAACTCCAGCAGCTTGTACCTGTCAACAAACAGCATCAGAACTTCATGGGTTGGTGTAAACTCACCCTGTGATGCACCAAAGTAACACAAGATTAATTCTGTGTTGCTGTGCAAAGATTTGGACCAAATCTTGTAAGGAAAAAAAAAACCAAAAAAATCTTGGTTCAATCTGAACTTTTGTTCCTCAGGAAGCTCAAGAAGCTCTTGAGGAAGCTGAAGGATGAAAGAACCGAGCTAAAGGAAGTGGACACCAACCAATCAAAAGACCCTCAGCAGTGGGATCTCGACTACATCTTGGAACCTTTCACTGGGCTGACTCCAGAATACATGGAAATGAGTATGTTTTTGGAATTTCCTTTCCTTTTCTGCAATAACCATGGCTTTACATAGGACTGTATGTCAGAAGTGGTCACGAGAAAGGGGGAAAAATACTCCAACACAGCCCTGTAGCTGCCTCATGAGTAAACCCTGGAGAGGCAGGGAAGGAGAAAGCAGGAATGCTGTGGTTGGGGGAGTAGGAAGGTGAGAAATAACCCGGGAAAACGCAAGCTTTAGGACATAAAAGAATTCAGGTATGGACATGGTATTCAAACCAGACATCTGTTAAATATTGAATGTGGCAACTCCTGTTTTAACAAGTCACTATTCTCAAAATATCTGAAAGAGAATGCATTTTATAGCATAAAAATTAAATACCATATATGGTTTATATCTCTATACAGAAATAATCTTTGTAGATACAATTTGTAATCTAAATATAAATGCACATATGAAAATTTATAGAATGGTAGATTTATGTAAATCTATAAATATGTAAGGTATTTTACATGATGGCAGATTTGGGGATGTTTTATTGATATGTTTAAGATCTAAACCTTGCCCTCTGTAGTGCCATCAAGAATCCCTCACCTCCCATTATCTCCCTCTCAATTCTTCCAACTCACCTTAGGATCTGTCTGTGTTGCAGCTTCTATGGCCTTATCCCCTCCTGCACATGATAACACTTTGTTGAAAAATTATCCCTTAGGATTGATTTTTTTCCATGCATTACTTCAGCCCGAGATGATTCTTCTTCCTGTGAACTTCAAGCAAGCATCTTTGTAATTTTTGCAATTAAGCAATGGTGAAAAAAATATAGATATTTTTTCCCTATGAAAATTTTCTATGCTCAGGAATAACTCAGAAATATCTGTATTTTAACAACCCAAATTTCTTGGTTAGCTAGTTCTGTGTAAGGACAAGAACCTTTAGTTACTGGTAACAAATATATACTGGTGTGATGTTTGTCAGCACTGTTTGGGTTTGCTGTCAGTGGCCTTGATTCTGCTGTGGGAAAAGCGATGCTCCAATGCCCTGAGTTTGAACATAATTTTCAAAATGTCAGATTTGTTTTATGGGTTCATTTAAGGCCACCTACTCAGAAAGGAAGCGGTCAGTACTCTGTCCTTCAACGAAGAAAAGCTACAGTGGGGTTTTCCTTACCTGTGTTTTGACCTCAGAGTACCTCTTGGAACTCCCATATTTAGGCATGTGTTATGCTGTCCCTCAGGGAACTGTTTGGGTTTTTCTAATTTTAGGAGCAATTCCTAGAATTTGCCAAGATGAGTCAAATCATGGCCACTGAAATGAGTAGGTTAATTTGGTTTTTTTTAAAAAAAAGAAATGCAGAAGTACCACCATAGTCTGTTAAGTTTTGGGGGTTTCAGGGAGGTGGACCCAGCCCCAAGCCTGCCAGAGTTTGGACAATGCTCTCAGGAACACGGAATTCTTGGGCTGTCCTGTGCAGGCCAGGAGTTGGACTTTGATGGTTCCCTTCCAGCTCAGGATATTCTATGATTCTATTCCATGGTTCTGACTTGTAGTATCAGGGTTTAACCTACTGCTGTCATAAATCACTGGACACTAATCCTGTAATTTAGATTGGTCCCTTGTGCCCAGATCATGAACCACGGCAAGCGCCTCAGCTTGCAGCCACTCAGGGATGATTCAGGGGAAACGAATGGATGAATTATTGATCTAAACATTTGTTTACAACAGGAGGATGAGATTCCCAAGTGGAGAAGCCTCGCAGCGTGCCAAGCTGTGCCTTGCCTGTGGGATTACAGACAAATGTGCAGCAGATGAAAGCCAAGCTGCCCCTCCCCAGCCCTGGTTACTGCCCTGGGTCCACACCCCTGCTCTCAGCTGTCAGAGCCACTGCTCAGACCACCCACACTGGCAGGAAGCACTTGGTGCAGCTCAGCACTGAACCTGTCAGCTGGGATTGTTGTTAAGGGCATCACACTGCAAGGGGCAGCTCAGCAGCTTATTTATCTATTTCTCTAATTTTGAATTGGGGGGGGGGTGGGAAGGAAAGCAATGCTGAAGGCCAGAGGAAGATTTTTTTCTCCCCCTGAATTGCTTAAAAAGGCAGGGTTACTGGAATGTAAGAAGAGGTATGATACTAAGGAAAAGAGAGAAATCTGGCTGCTGTTTCAGAACTTCTTGGTTTTCACACTGATTTACGCAGGCAACTTCCCTCAGGCATGAGGGGCAATCTGGAACAAAGCAGCTGAAGGAGGAGCTGCAAACAGGGTTTGCTGCAGCCTTTGGGTTTCCCCATGCAGATGGCGATGGGGTTTCATGCAGAAGCAGGCAGATGATGTATCCAAATGTGAGTAGTCACTACATTCAGGTTTGTCCTGCCAGGATGCTCCTAAGGATGACATCCTTAGCTAAGACTCTAGCCTCCAGGTCTACCATTCACTAGGCTGTACCCTAATCACAGGCAGTCCTTGCTTTTTTTATCCGTGTATCCACTCTCTTTTACTGATTTCTGTCAAAAGGGTTGACATGTGCCCTTTCTGATGGAAACCTGGAGTCTGGACATTCCCCACATGGCAAATCTTTGCACTTTGTTATGAAGCAGGTTAACCCTGTTAAGGCAGCACTTCTCTGAGGGACAGTGCTTGGAGCAGCCTTGGGATGTGTTTTGCAGTATGACATGCCACAGGTAAAGGAATTTTTGACGATAACTACCCCACTTGAATTTTGGGATGCCCATTTCCAAGCTGCTTTCTTTTAGTTCTGGTTTCTTACTCCAAGATGCCTGAAGCCTTGGAGAGACTTCCCCCTTCTCACCTTCCTGCCCCTGCCCTCATTTAAATCTAGGTAAGTTTGTAGAAACAGCAAGATTTACTGGTTATTTTTTAATCTCCTCTATTTTCACATTTGGGAAAGGTGACTCTGTTCACTGGAATTAGTTTCTGCAAAATATCAGTCACTCTAGTCCATGCCAGTAAATAGGATTAGCTGTAAGAAGGATTTTTTTTACGATGAGGCGAAACACTGGCACAGGTTGCCCAGAGAGGTGGTAGATGCTCCATCCCTGGAAACACTCAAGGTCGGGCTGGATGAAGCTCTGAGCAACAGGATCTAGCTGAAAATCTCTGCTCATTGCGCAGCTTTGGACTAGATGACATTTAAGTATCCCTTCCAACCCAAATGATTCTATGAATAATAGGATTAATTTTTTAGGGTAAAAGTCTTTGAAGCTGATTTCACCAGGAGACTGCACTGAGCTTTTTTGTTGTGCAGGCCTTGGCTGTTGATAGAAAATCTGCACAAGATTTGATTTGCACCGGTGACATTTCTGATGACTGTTTGTTTTGATATTATTAGCTGATATATTCCTGCATTTCTTAGTGGAGACACTTAAAACGCTTGAGTGATCAGAAAATTTTGCTCAAGTAATCCTGAAACATAAATTGTCATTGTCAACATGTGTCAAATTTGTCATTAGCACTTCCTGCTTCCAAAACTGTGCAAAGACTTTTGACCCAGTCCAACATACCATACCATGTGCATTCCCAAAGTAGGTAGCATGTAGAGCAATTTCCTCTTCCACATGGCAGCAAGTTTGCAACGTGTGTAACTGGTCTGCAGTGATAGGAGTTGGCAGGAAATTGATGTTTAGAGTAGCAATAAATACTGCTAATGAAAGAAACTTTATTAAATTGGCTCCAAGAGCAAAATGATGCACATGAATGTCTGAAATTTATACCACTCGTGTTTCTTTGAGAAGAAACTGAAATCAGCAATGATTTTCAGATTCCTATTTCATTTTGTCTTCCCTTCTCTAGTCTAACCCTTCTAGGATTCCAAGCTTCATGTGGCAATTGATTAAAAACATTTTTCCTCAAGGAGAAGTAATAAGAAAAGATTTCATCATCCAACTTCTGTTAAAAAACAATGGCACAAGAAGAAAATGATCAGATCCAATGTCTGTAGCTACTGACTACTATAAGGATTAATCTGAGAGGTTTGGAAGAATTTCCCCTGAAGCAGGAAAAGCCATCAAAAAGGCAATGTGTGAGGCAGAAAAAGAAAAAAAAAAATCACTGAGAGAAACCTGCATTTTTCTATAATCTCTATAATGAGGATGGTTTTGAAAATACCATTGGTGGTTGTGCGTAGGCTTGTTGCATACATTTGTTACAGAAGAGTTATAAATTACACCTTTTCCTTAGTTTTTCAGGCAGGCCTGGCTGTATATCAAAAAATTTCTTCTTAGGATTTGGAAAGTTCCTTAGCATAGAAGTGATTTTTCCACTGTTTACTTCCAGTAACACATGATCCTATGACAGATATTATTGATAAAGAAGAAAGAAAAAAGAAGCAACAGAATCATAAATAAATACCTTGTCTTAGATGAGGACTTGAGGTAAAAGATACTTGGGTTACTCTCACTATTCAGTGTGTAAGTCTTGTAGAACCTGAGTGATCCGCACCATGGAAAGTTTTGTGCTGGGGACTCATTCTGCATCCCTTACACAAGAACAGCAGCCACCACCCTCCAGATCCACAATTTAAAAGCTTTGATTGTGCTCTTAGTCATAACTTGGAGGCCAGACTTAGAGGCACAGGGTGTGTGGTTGGGCTTGGGTTCTGCTCAGGCCCTGCACGGCTTCTGTGAAGAGTGGACTTCTGAGAAGGGCTGTGACCTGAGGCACTTCTTTTGATGCTATTTGTCCTTCCGAGTTTTTGTCTCAGAGCCCAAGGGTGGATGAGGTGTTGCAGATGTGGCATCAGGTGTTGAGAAACTCAAAGGCTGTCTCTGAGCCCTTGGCCCCCTTCCTGCTCAGCTCAGGCAGTAAAGGCACCAAGAGTGTGTGCTTTGGGCTTTTTCCCTCGTCAGAAGTAGGCTCTGTGTTAGTGGCAGCACATCCAGGGTCCTGCTTGGATGCCTCAGGAGAAGATGTTTTGCATGTCCTTGAATTTGCACTATACCCAGCCTTCAGTCATTTTATTTCCCAGCTTGTGCCACGAGCCTGAGGAATGTTCATCTCTCTTTTCTCCAGGCTGGCCTACCAGGGGAGTGGGAAACTATGAAACAGGCTGGATGGCCAGAGGTCCTGGAACAGGTCTCTTTAGCCTTCTCCCTGTACGTGAACACAGAAAGAGCTTTGAATGGAGACCTTGTGGCATAAATGTGAATGTAAAAATGGTATTTAAGGCTTGCCATCAAGTTTTGTAGCAAGAAAAAGGATGCCTTGGTGTCAACTGTCCTTGATGGAACAGCGTGGGCTTCCTAAAAGTATTGTAAATACTCCCAGAGTGGCCAGACAGGCATCCACGGAACTCCAGCATGCTGAGACGAGATTCCTTCTGGGATCTGGACAGAGATTCTTCTCTTTGTAATCTATTCAAGTTTGTTTCTAGAAACACTGATCACACTCAACAAGTACCTGTGAATTGCTGAGGCTGTTCAAAGACTTCTCCATTTAATGTTTGTTAGTTTGTTACACAAGGCCATCTAAATTCTGTGTTTGGCTTTGGGATTACTTTTTTTGCCTGCTTTTTGCATCATTTACACTTTCATAAGAAGGAGTTTAGAAGGTTGAAGAGATTTCAAGGTGGCCACACAAACACTTCTGGCACAGAGTTTTCTATGAAGACATATTTACACAATTATCCAGAAGTCCTTAGCATACCTTGAACATTTTTCATGAACTTGAAAAAAAATTAAACTGTATTTTCCCAGGCAATGAATAAAGGGGCTACAAACAACATCAAAGCAAATGTGTGTGTGGTTTATTCTTAAAGCATTTCAAATACTCCTTTTTTTCCCCCCTTTTTATTTTATTTTTTTTACAGAATCCTCCCAGCTGTGTTCCTGCTAAATTCACTTAAAACCAAATAAGGCATATTTTGGGGCTATGTATTTTTCTAAGCATTTCACAGTTTTGGGGGGACATTACTTTAACATCTGGTTTTATTTCCTTGTTAATTCCTTTTCCTGACTCTGAACATAAAATAGTCAGGAAAGTATGGTTTTAAGGATAGCATATTTGTATGCTTTGAAAAAGCTCCATCTTAGTGTATACACTTTATCTCAGAGCAAAACAATGAAAATGAAACTCTAAAGGCAATATAATTGATATACAGAGATTTTACTTTCCTGTGCAAATTTATTGTTTCTGAGATGAGAAAGAGGAAATATCAGAGGACTTGCAACCTGTACACAAAAAAAGATGTATGTGAGAGAAGGTCCTGGGAAAAACTGTTTCAAGGGTTAATTGTAGCACTGTGACAAGAGTGCTGAAGGAAATTATTTTAAAGTATAATATTGTGCTATGTACACAGAATATTGTGCTATTGTCACAAAAAAGTGCAATTCCTCCCTCAGTGGAGAGAGAACTTATACAGGGATTTGCCAAGAATGAAGCCATGGTAAATATGGCCTCATACACACCATTTTTTCTATGCTAATTTTTTTTAAACTCTGAGATGTAGATCACAGTCAGATTTATTGGTTTAATAGATATATATTTTTTATATACATATATATATATATAGTGTATATATATATATATATATATATGTAAAATTCACCTTTGTTAAGATTTAAAGAGGAACATTTCTAAACTTGGAGGATATCAGTGACAAAAGGAGGGATGAAAGTGCTGCACAACACCACTCATCTGGTGCATCTCAACAGAGATACTTCTGTTCCCGCTTTTCACAGGCTGCCACCAAGATTTTCAAAGGAAGCTGGGAAGAAATAGTGGCACCTTGTAGATTTTCTCCTATTGCTTGGTTGTGTATCATTTTCCTTACAGTGAAAAGGACAGGGAAGAAACAGCATGGACTAATCAGTTAATTATGGTTAAATGCAGAAAAATAGACTCTGAACCCTTTGTCCTTTATTAAATTTATTATTTCCTTTGGCTTGTGCTTGTGGTAGCAACTTGAAGCTTTATTGGAAACATTCATAAAGCATAGTGACAAACCTTTGTCTCTTCATAGCCCTACCCTGGGATATTTATTCCTGGGACCAAACTGGGAAATGGAATTTTATCGGGTTGGTAACGCACAAAGCTCATCAACAATTTACTGTCAGCTGCTCCCTTCAGAAGCTATCAAAAACTTAGCTTTTTTTTTTTTTTCCCAGTTATCCAGTTTGGCTTTGTCACACTCTTTGTTGCCTCCTTCCCTCTGGCCCCTCTCTTTGCTCTTCTGAACAACATCATCGAGGTCCGTCTTGATGCAAAAAAATTTGTTACTGAGCTGAGGAGGCCAGACACAGTGAGAGCAAAAGATATAGGTGAGTAATGAAGAGTATTGCAGTGAAGATAAGACCAAAAATACAATCAAAAAATAAGAAAATTTATAACGAACCCATTAATAAGTTCTTTTTTTTTTTTTTCACTTACAGGTATTTGGTATAACATTTTGAGTGGTATTGGAAAGCTTTCAGTGATCATTAATGTAAGTGGTTGGTTACACCTGTTTCTAACCATGATCTTGGGAGCTTATACTGTTCCTTCAATGTAATTTAAAATAGTTTATAATTTATTGTTTATAGTTGTTTATAAATGTTTATAATTTATTGTCCCTTCAACATAATTTAAAAGCAAAGTCTAATTTTCTCAATTGCTCAAATACAATAGAATACATATATATTATGTTTATTGTTCTATATGTACTCCCTAAGTAAAATTTTCCTGTATATGTTTTAAGATAAAAAATCTCATGCTCTAGGAGTTTAGTCCTAATAGTTACTAGTGGGTTTTTAACCTACAGATCATTAATTCATAGAATCATTTATGTTGGAAAAGACCTTTAAGATCATGGACGATTACCATAAATATTAAGGATATCAAAGCCCTTTAGAAAGGGAGGTGATTTTCACTACAGAAGGGAGAACTTGTGGAGAGGTGTTATGCAATTACATTAATAAAACAGCTCCCAGCACAGCAGCAGAGCACTTTAATGCCTCCAGAGGAGCAGTGTTTCACTTGGGTGGAGCATTGTTCACTTACGGCTCAGCAGTTTCCAGGATTTAAGGTAGGAAATCTGTGGAACCCTGCACATCCCCATAATCTCACTGTCAGGCACAGATTTCAGCTGTCCAGCACTGAGCTGGGCTGGAGGAGAAAAGCTCTGCAGACCCTTGTTTTTATCTGAATACACTTTGCAGGTTTATGATCCTTGATTATTTCCCATGTCGATCAAACTCTGGAAATGTTTATTTCCTGGGGATTCCATAAAAGTATCACTTAGATACCTTTTCTTGAAAGAAGTGTAAATATGTGCATACCATTTGAAAATAAAATACTGAATTCCAAGTTCTGCTTCTCCATCTGGAAAATATTGATACAGGAAATTATTATTTAACAAAATGTCATTTTAAATCATCATAGGATCACAGAATGGTTGGGGTTGGACGGGACCGTAAAGCCCATCTCATTCCACCCCCCTGCCATGGGCAGGAACACCTGCCACCAGGTCAGGATGCTCAGAGCCCCATCCAGCCTGGCCTGGAACACTTCCAGGGATGGAGCAGCCACAGCTTCTCTGGGCAACCTGTGCCAGGGCCTCACCACCCTCACAGGGAATAATTTTTTTCGTAATATCCAATCTAAACCTACTCTTTGTCAGTTTGAAGCCATTGGCCCTTTTCCTGTCACTCCAGACCCCTGTAAGTAGTCCCTCTCCAGGTCTCTTGAAGTCTCTTCAGGCACTGGAAGGGGCTCGAAGGTCTCCTCCCAAATCCTTCTCTTTTCCAGGCTGAACAATCCCAATTCTCTCAGCCTGTCTCCACAGCACAGGGGCTCCAGCCCTCTGATCATTTTCACGGCCTCCTCCTGGACCTGCTCCAACAGGAGTGAGTCCAGAGGAGAAATCAAAGGGATTCTTATTGAGATGATCTAGAGACTTCTGTGACTGACTGCCTCCACAATTACACCAGTTTTATGGGATACCTGTCTCAGGAGGTTTAATGCCAGAATGAGATCCTCCCGTGTGAGATGTGTGAATCCTGATGCACAGGGGAAAATGGACCTTTACACTCAACAGGTTTGGTGTAACTACACTGAAATACAGCCCAAATTATACCAACTGGTCATTGGGTCTTGTTGTGGGTTTTTAAAAACTACTGATAAACCTCCTAGTGGCTCCAGACATGAAAATAATTGGAGCAATGGACAGTCCATTAATTGCTTTTGCTACTTCCCTAGCTCAGCCTTCACCTGGAGAGACAGAGCAGGTTACTGTGCATTTATATGCAAATATTCTGCACCAATTCTGGCCATATAACTCTCCCTTCACCATCACTCTAAATTTACCTGAACATGAAAATTTTCCCCCGAAATAATTAACCTGGAGACACAAATTCACGCTGCTGTTGTTTGTTTGTTTGTTTGTTTTGTTCTTCCATCTCTCAGGCTTTTGTCATTGCTGTCACCTCCGACTTCATCCCCCGCCTTATGTATCAATATGTGTACAGCCAGAACGGAACCATGCATGGCTTCATCAATCACACCCTCTCATACTTCAATGTCAGCCAGCTCAAGGCTGGGACACAGCCAGAAAACTCCCTGTTCGCACAGGAGGTTTCCTTCTGCAGGTAAAGTACTTGTGAGGGCAGTTTGCACAGTCAAGGGAATTTCCTTGGCTCTTAACGTCATTTTTCAAAGTGGGAATTGATAAAGATCAGTTTTATGGCCACATATTCAGCAATATTCACGTGCTTTGAAAAGATGGGTTTGGAAGTACAGCTTTTAGAGTATTCTCACTGCATTACAAGGTGTTTAAAAGTGTTTTTTCAGGGCATTAAAAGGCAAAATAAGTAATTTAGACAGACTTGATTAAAGAAAAAAAAAGCAAAAAACTTTCTCTATTGAAAGACATAGCTTTCATTCGAAATAATGATTTTTTTTTAATGGACACCCAGTAAATAGAACCAGGCTTTCTCTGTCTTTATTAAATTCAGTCCTTACTCAGTGAGATCTGAGTTTTCAATATATTATGCCCATCTTTAAAACCTGCACCAGTCACCATCTACATGACTTATATTTCAGATTCATCTTTTCAGACTGGGGAAATAGAGCCCAACTTCCTTTAAAATATGTCCCAAATACCAAATGCCTATGGAGTACTTCCAGTTTGCATGAGAAATCACTAATGTGGCTCCAGCTTTCAAAGTAAATTTGTATTTTTATAATAATACGCAGAAATTCAAAGAGCTGGTTTAAGGCATTACAACCCCAGGCTGCTCAAAACTGAGTTTCTTTGGGTCAGTGCTATATTCAACAGCCTGTCTCACCTTCCTTTTTGACTCCCTTGATATCACCCCATGCTTGGTCTTTGCAATGGCACAAAATCTTTATAAAAGTTCCTCTTCCATTTATTTAAGGAGAGCCTTAATTTAGAGTGGGTTTCCCTCCCTTGCTTTGATGTGCAATATATTTCACACTGATTTTGAGAGGGGTATATGTCTTGCCCAACAAATAATACCCACGAGAATGACACATCCCAATTTCTTCACTGGAAGCAGGGTAAACAGGGAGAGAAATCTGTCCTCTGACTCTGGCACTGCTGTTGGGATTGCCTTTGGGGGGTACCTACCCTCTCACCTTGACTACAGCACAGGATAGATGAGTGCACTCCTAACTTTTAAGCAACTTATCAGCATGTGAGCTCAGCTGTTCCCCATTTCTCTTGCCAGGAGTTGTTTGTTACCAAATATTCCTTGTGAGACTCTGAAGCATCTCTGGGCTTTCTGACATAGTCAGAACTCTGTTAAAGGCTTTTCCACCCTCAGTTCCTAGCACTTTATAATTTTTTATCCCTAAATTAACCTGTGTTTTCCTGCAACAAGCATCTTGATCACCTTCACTGTGATTTTGCTACTTTCACTATGCTGCTTTTTACCTTGTGGCAGCCACTGGCCTCTGTTTATGGTGTCTGAGTGCTGGTGTGTTTGGAAATGTGTGCATCAACAACAGGGGTGAAAGGCACTCCTCGTGTTAGTATGGCCTTATACAGCCAAATATTCAACAGAGCCCAAATAAGGGAGGAGGGAATAATCTACACTGGGTATAAAAGTGGTCCCTGCCTGATGATATTGTCTAAGAGACTGAGAAGAAGGAAAAATTAATGTTTGACCATGTGTTAGTCTGAGTGGGACAGAACTATGGGAGCATTTCTGTTATCAGGAAACAATTGGGAAAAAAATGCCAGCATCCACAAACACTGTTTCTTATTATCATCTGCCTCATTTGAATCTTATCAAAATCTCAGCTTTGGACAGAACTATCACTGTGATAAAGTATGGGGTCTCTAACTTATGTCCCAAGAGACAGGCAACCAAACACTGCCCCTCAAGCTGGAAATAAAATCTGTATTTCTGTTTCTGGCAAATGCGTTGGGAACAAGCTGACCTCTCTTATTCTTAGACTTCTGTGACCTCTGGAGATAAATGTGGTTGCAATGAGGCTGCATTTTGCTCCTTACGGGCATTGCCAGAGATTAAGGTATCTTTAAAATAACCTTAACAAGCCAGAAACAACTCTGCCCCTGAACATACAGAATACATTCTTCAAATATTTAGAGCAGCATTTTCTCCAGTGCTGTGAACTCTTTGGCACTGCTTCCAAATAAACGTTGCTGAAACGCTGTTCTGATGAACAGTATTAGTTGTAATTTAACTTTTTTTTCAGGGAAAAATGGCATTTGTGTAGCTGAAGGCAAATGGAAAGCAAATCTTGCTGAGATATGGGATATTTTTATTGGTTTGTCTCTTTTAGTCCTTGTAGCCTTGTAAGATAATGGAGTACATAAAAACCTGCTGGTCACACTGAAAAGAAGAAAGCAGATATGGAGTCATTAAAGGGACTTTTCCTTAAATGTGGGTCTGCTTCAACATTCAGCAAATTTATAAAGCGTCTTTGAATTTATTTTCTTAATGTTACGGGATTCATCTCATCTACTCCTAGTGATCAGTGGTGGATGCTAACATTTTTCCCTGACTAATTTTTATATACTCCTGCACTGCTGATTCTGTGATCCTGGATGTTTTCTCCAATTTCTTCTGAAAGACCAGCTAAAGAAGGAAATTAAACAGATTAGCTTATTTGGACTGATTTGCAGTTCCACCTACACACACAGTTTGATTTTTTTTATTAAACCAGTCTTCTTTTTTCCCCCACACAATACACTTCTGAAATACCATAGCATCTTTCTCTTTGCTCTGGCTTCAGTCCACATTTGTCCAAGTATTGTGTGTTTCTCTCCACCCAGCCTCTCCTCCCCTTTCTCTGTTTTTCTATTCTCCCTCAGAATTTTTCTGTGCTATATTCTTCAACCGTGTTGACTACTTCAAATTCTTGTCCTTTTTCAGTGGAATTACAGTTGCTTGCTATTTTGGAAACAAAATAGTCTTTGAAGCACTGGTTGGTTGCTGTTCCTACCATACCTGCTGAATCAAATATTTTAAGAGTGAAGCATTGAAGAGGTGAGGGAATCATAAAGGTATAGAATATCTTGAGTTGGAAGGGACCCACAAGGATCACCAAATCCTGGCCCTGCACAGAACATCCCAAAAACCACACCTGAGGGTATTGTCCAAATGCTTCTTGAGCTGAAAAGATGGTCTTTGTTAAAAAGAAACTACCTGTAGAGTACAGGGGTTAGAAAAGGCCCTTTGGAGTCCCATATGCCAGAGAAGAATTAAAAAGAGAGGTGGGGAGGAGGCCCAGCTACCTCATCTGTAGCTGTGGCAACATTTTCCTTCACCATGAATCATTTGTTCGTGTTCTGTTGAGTGTAGGTTCAGGCATCACAAGCGGTGTGATTCCCAGGTGAAATTTCCGAGGGGTCTGATGTCCTGCAACACTTACATAGTTTGTGAAGCTCGGAATGCATTAAATGGAAAACCCACCGCAGTTGGTGACCCTTCCAGGTGAACCTGGGCTCCGTTTCAAGACTGGGATTGATTTATAGTGGTCAGCAAAGTCCATGAGAAACTCAGTGGTTTTCCTTGGCTTTGATGTTCAAGCAGATTAAATTCAGGGGAACTGACTTTGGCTCTTGATGCAGCACTCGTACAGATTTGAGCAACATGTGGGAGTCCACAGTGTCCAGAAAGGTACCAGAGGGAGGATCTGGCAGTGCAGGAACAGCACAGGAATCCCAAGACAGGACCTGTGCACTCACCACTGAACAAACCCATCCAGGGCTATCACAGCCCAGGGAGTTCTTCCCTAAATTAACACAGCCCCCAATATAAAGTGGTTTTCTCCTCCTCGTGGGCCGTACCTTGTGTCCTTTGTCTCCAGAAGCTGCAGCTCAGAATCACATCCAGCATTCCAGACTCGGTTTCTTGGGGGTGGGGAGCAGCAGGATGTAGGGCATGCGTGGATTGCAAATGTGTGATTTAACATGCAAAAACCATGTGGGTAGAACCTGAAGGTAATTTTGGCAAGCGCACCTGCAAACTGAAGCTGACAGATTTTATATATGAACCTTCTCCATTATCCCCCAACGGAGGCTTTTGCACAGTCTAATGAATCTTACTGTCAGGACGGGTTTTGTGGTATTCAAAACAGATTTTCCCTTTCTTAATTTCATCCCATTACTCCTAGTCAAACACTGGGAACAGCACTAAATTATCCCTTTCAGTCCTGAGGGCACAATTTGCACATGGTTATCATGTCCAACTGTGGGGGTTACTTACCAAAGTGGAGCAATACATGTGCTGCTCTTTAATCTTCCCGGTGAGTCAATCTCCTCAGCCCTTGTACTGTTCTCCTGAACTGCCTTCAATTTGTCGCTATCTTTTTCTTTGGTTTCCTTTTTTTTCCCCTTTCTTTCTTTTTTTTTTTTTTTTTCCCTCTGGAATCTGCACAGCCGAATGGATGAATGCAGCACTCCAGGTGTGGATTTACCTGGGCTGTTCAGAGAAAGGCTAATTCCCCTCCCAGCACCATCATGACTTTTGCTGATACACCCACGAGTCATACACTGTCCTGCTGCCATATTTCAAACTTGTGCTAACTTGCTGGCCACTGCAAGCTCCAGGCTATTTCCACTTTCAAACACTATCCCTTCACAGATCCTTCAAGTGTTTTATTTTTAATTATTTTCCATTTCTCCATATTATTCTCATTGTGTTTCCTGTCTCCATTTCTTATTGCTTTCTGTGTTTCCTGCTGTTTGCAAAACTTTCCAATTTAGGAGCATCTGTGATTTTTATTAGCCTGTTGTTTACTTCCAAATGATTGATGATAATACTAAAAGCAACAGTCTTTACACCAAACCACTAAGGCTCTGTTTTATCCTGTCCAAGGCTAGACAGTTAATTTAGGAAGTGCCTTTCCCATGGCTCCCCCTTTCGTTAATGCAAAGACAGGGATCACCAAAGCGTGAGTCACATTTTATGTGGGCTGAATTATTCCCGAAATTAATCAAGGTTTAGGTGAAATGAATGCAGGTTTATCTCCTTCAGTCTGAAAATGCCTTGGACTACCTCTCTGCTTTCATTTCAGCATTTTATTCCCTGTACGTTGATGTCAATTTATATTAAGAAAATGAAGGGGACATTTGTCAATCCTGTAAAATCTGGACATTTCCAACATTAAAAAAATGTTCTGATTTTGGTTACAACTGTGAAAACCAGACTAAGCGAGTTAAATTCAGTGGAGGTAGTCCGGCTCTAATTCTGAAGTTGTATTTCGTAATAAGGCTTGAAGTAGGAACATCTGGAGGATTTGATTCTTTAGGTTTTGTGATTGGAAAATCATGTTAATTACAGCAATTGGTGCAGGAGGAAACTGCTACAACTGTGATAACTGAGCTGTCTCCGTCTCCAGGTTCAAAGACTACAGAGAACCACCTTGGTCCCCACACCAGTACGAGTTTTCTAAGCAGTACTGGGCGGTCTTATCTGCTCGCTTGGCTTTCGTGATTCTCTTTCAGGTAAGTCTGCTGAGTTGCTTCACTTTCAGTCACAGAAATGTCATCATAAATGGATCCAAATTCATGTTCCAAAGTAGCCCATGTCCTATAGACATGGAAGGCAAATCCCACAGCTTCCCTTAGCTGTTGGCACTAGCAGTGTTCCCAAAATACTCCAGGCTCTTGAATGTTTAAGCGGACTCTGTCAACTTTTATACTCTCAGAGGCACCACTTGTAAAAAGCACATAAATGCTGTGTAGGCTTGTTAACTGCTGTTCTTTACCCAAAGCAAGAAATAAACAGAAGTAATAAATCCTCCAAGGTTTTTTGCTGCTTTCTTGAATTGAGTGCAGTAAATTGTCCCCACTACGGAGATTTCATTAGCAAGGGATTTGCTATCATGGCTTGCCTTCCAAATGGCTTCCTTCTGCTCTCCTCCATGATCTGGGATCCTTCCACAGCCAGATTGGGCCCATCCCTGTTTTTGAAGCTTGCCTGTCTTTTGTCCTCACCTGCCAAGTGTTCCCAAGTGTTTCTGTGCATCTTGCCTGGTTTGTATTGCCCTCTTCTGCTTCTTTGCCATGCCTTCAGTAATTTTCCACCACTGCAAAGCAGTTGAAAGCAACTGGTTCTGCTGGGCTTCAAACCCTCTGCCTGCTCTGCCAGAGAACATTCCCTGGTTAATTAGGTCCATTGTGTCTGGTGGGGACAGAGAGTTCAGGCTAGCAGCCCTGTCAGCAAACTGCTCTCACACACGTTTGGAAGCGTTACACAACACAGCAGCTTCTCAAAGCATTATCATGACAATACAAACCCCCAAAGCATCGCTTATCTGTAGATTTCACAAGCAAGCAAAACTTTTTGCCCAGTCTGCTTCCTGCTTGATGGTATGAGCACCACCTGTAATCACCTAGATACCTGAGGTTTGGGGTTGTGGCTTGGACGCCGTGGTAGTGTAAAAACAATGCTGCTTGTCAGCAGACAGAAGGATTTGGGGACAGAATGGCTGTGAAAGTTGTCTGCTGTGTACTCAGGCCACACTGGAAACACAGGGGATCTTTGTCTTGTGTTGTAGGATTTTTGATAGTATTGCAGGATGTCCTTACATTAACTGGTTCTGAACTCAGTATTAGGGGATTGGATGCTGAGAACTGGGCAGTTTTGGATGCCTGTAAAGTATAATGCTGGTTTAGCTACTAAGGCCATGAATTATTTGATGATTCCAAGTCTTTTCCCCATTTCAAACCTAACTGAAGCACATGCTTAATTCAGCCTCTACACAGAGGAGTAGCTGTGCACAAACCTGAGCTGCTTCTTGAAATAAAGCCTTACTCAACTGCTTACTACTACACACCACCAGCAAAATGTGTTTGACATGTGTCTCATAGCTATAACAAAGGTTTGGTTTTGCTCCAGGGCAAGTATTTTGGATTTTTCATGCTTGCTTCCCATCTGTTGCTGTGTTTGCAGAACTTGGTGATGTTCCTCAGTGTTCTGGTTGACTGGATGATCCCTGACATCCCCAAGGACATCAGTGAACAGATCAAAAAGGAGAAGACCGTGCTTGTTGACTTCTTCCTGAAGGAAGAGCACGAAAAGCTGAAGCTGATCGAAAGCTTCATCGCACGCGACAAGCGGAAGCGCAGGAGTGGGACCAAAAGCAGAAGGACCAGGGCTGCCAGCTTCTCCCAGTGTCACCGCAGCCCCAAGGGCAGCTTCACCTCCTTCAGCTCACAGCACACCGTGGTGTGACTCCTGAGGGAAGGGAACAGCCTGTGCTTACCTCTGCTTACTGTGTGATGTGATTCTGAACCTGGAGCAGGGGAGGAAGAGACAAGGGACAGGGAGTAGAAGGAGGCTCTTTTGCTTCCTTAGAAACTCCAGATGTTAGGGTCTCTGTTACAATTTAAATGGTCTCTGGGCTTCAGCATTTCCAGATTTCATCAGTGCGAGATAAGAGCTATATTGTGGCTGTAGCTGGTTCTTGTGGTGATAATGCATGTGAGCTGGGGAGGCGTGCAGGAATTCTCCGGGCAGGAATTCTCCTGGCAACCATCCCTCCTCCTGCAGATGCCCAGTGGGGCATGGGGACGCTCCTGCTGTAGTCTCTATCTTTTGGGCGGGTTGGTCTGACCATGGAGAAGGACTGACCATGGAGCAGGACTGACCATGGGGAAGGATTGACCTTGGAGAAGGACTGACCATGGAGGGGTACACACAGCTCATCGCCTATAGCTGCCAGTGGAGGGTTTGCAAACGTGGAGTCTCAAGGAGTCTTTGTGCCTTCCTAACCTACACTGCCACATGGTGCCACCTCTGGAGGGCACACAGGGCTCTGGGAGGTGTGGGAACAGAAGGAATTTAAATCACTGGGCACTTACATTTATGGATATATTGCATTTTGCTTAGCAGGAGCTGGGATGCGTGTGCTGGTGAGCAGGGAGGCCACAACGTGTGCATCAGAACGGCTGGAGCTGCCAGAACCAGGGAAGCTCCTTGGCATTCATTGTCCTCAACAAAAAACTAAAAACCAAACCTTGCATGTTTGATTCTCCTCTCACTTGGACTTGGAATCCAGCCAGTGTCAAGAGCAGTCACGCCACTGAACCACCAGTGTGAAGCTGAGGAGTGAGAATGGAATCAAGCCCTGTAAATCATGTGGCATCTCCATGTACACTGCACGTAAAGTAACAAAAATTGCTGCTGTTGTGATTTACTGTAAAGTAAAATATCTCGCAGAACCGCATTTCATTGGAAGGTAAACATATTCACTAACCAAGCTTTCACCTACATGCATTTAAGGAATAACTTTGTTCTGTCATGAATGAAAATTAAACTTTCTTTAAAAGTCTTTCTTTTCCTGTAGATTCTTTCTCTAACACAGCTTGAAATTCAGAGTCTGGATAAAAGATTTTCTTCTCATTTTGTCTTCTCAACAGTATTTTCAAAACCATAAAAAATACAAATCCAAAGAAGTAGTTTAGTTTCAGGCATTCTATTCAGGATTGCTCTTTAACATAATAATCTTATTTTATACATTTCTGAAGCCTAAGATTTTACTAACATCTTAGATGAAAATATTTTTCTTTGTGACAGCTTTTGGTAACACAATGGGAGATGCGAAAATAATTTCTTTTTTCATTCAGTGCCCAAACTAAGGCAAATCAAAATGGGAGAACTGTTTCAGGGTGGGCTGAAAAAAAAAAATATTTTGGAGTCTCATTTTTAAATTTTATCTTTGGGTTATTTATACCTGCTATATAGTAATGAAATTTGAAAAGATAAAGCCATCTTAAATAAAGTTGCAAATGTTTAACTTTGTTGAAAGAAAGTCAGTCCTCTCCAAATGTTTTTCTCTTTTTCCCCCTGTCAGAACTCATAGTTTTGGGTTTTTTTAATTTTTTAGGTGATTGAATGATTAATTTTTCTTTTGTTTGATTTTTAAAACTTTGTCTCCCTCATGGAAATCTGTGACAGGGCTGAGACATAACCTTTGATTTCCTCCCTCCCAGATCAACATTTAAATGAGGGAACAGTGTCTCCTTGAAAACAAATTGTCTCATTTTACTTTCAACAGGCCAACAAGCCCTGTTGGGGATTCCATGGTCTAATGTATTAAGACAGTCAATATTAACAACATCTATTCTCCCTTTTACACCAAGAGGATGCTCTGCTGATGGATCTGGGGATTTGAAACTGTTGGGGCTTTGGAAGTGTCTCTGCTTGTTTTTTGCAACTCTAGTTTATTGAAATTCAATCAGTTCTCTTCACTCCAAAAAGCCTCTGATGTGGAGAAAATATGTTTCTAAACAGTAGAAATATCAATCTCTATTGTCATAATTTTTCCTCTCCTTTTTCCAGGAATGTGGGAGGGCATGCAGAAACGGATTTAGAAAGAGATTGCAGGCAGGTTGCATGGCACCCTCTTTGCCAGTGGCTTGTTTGATGAAGGATATTCAGAGTTAAGGGTTTCCTTAAAATAGAACCATTTTGTACATTTTGTACACCCTCCCTCCACCCAGGAAATACCTTTTTAAAAACTGTGAGTCACTCCAAAGCAGTCAGAGCAATGTTATCCCAAAGTCGAGTGCATTAGGCTGTTGTTACACAGGATTTCCATAACAAGCAACCGAAATGCTTGCTGCCGTCCAAAAATGATAAAGTTTTTCTAGATTTCCTAGCACAAGGAACCAGAGAAGCCAGCAGACGTACACTGATGCTCTGCAAGTTCTCCTGAGGTTTATATATTTCACTCAAACAAGGCTGGGAAAGAGGCACGGCAGCAATCCCGGCTGATGTCCAGATGGGATCTCCCCTGATATCACAAACAGGACGGACAGCTCAATTATCTTTATCTCTGATACGCTTGCTGCTTTTCCCTTAAACTTGAGTGTTTCATTCACTGAGGACTCCTGCATGTTCGGTACCTGACTCAGGTGCACTCCCTGAGGATTGCTGCCTTTGTTGCATTTCTATGGCAATCTCTGGATTCTCCTGACACCGCTTCCCATCAGCTGCTGTAATTGTAGATCACTGATCAGCTATTCGGTCATTCTCAGTTTCCAGCTTATCTTTTTTGGACAAAGCCAGACTTTATCTGCCCCCTTTTTATCAGCAGGACAATTGTAAGTCTACCCACAGGGTTCCCCCTTGCCACAAGTTGTGTCTCAGAGGCAGAGAATGGCTGTTCCGAGAGACGTTCATGGAGAGTTCTCCATAGGGACCGAGGGAATGGGGATGCAAGCAGAGGCACAAAGGTAATAAAACCTGTGGGCTATTGTCACTCCTTGCTTTAGCAATGAAAACCAGCTAAAATCTCTGCGGGGGAAAGGGGAAAAAAGTAAGCAGAGAAGGAATTATGTAGAAATTGAATGCAGAATTTCAGTAGCCATTTTGGACCACTCCAGATATAAAGTGGAAACCCCAATTAAACAGGCAAACAAATAAAAATCAGCATCTCTATGTGCGTGAGTAGCTAACACCACACTGGGTACTACACCTAGCCCCAAATTTCCAAATCCACACTTTAGGATTGATGGAGCCTCATCAATAGGAACATTTGTAACTGCACATCTGATCAGAACAGTGCAAATAGAAAACAACAAAAGGGAGGAATGGGCTTTTATAAAGCCTTCCCAGCTCCAGCTGGATGTGACGCTGTCAGGTCAGGCAATGTGAGGTGTGTTCACCTTCTGTCCAGCAGAAACTCCACGGAGTTTGCTGCTCCATTTACCACAACTTCTCCCTGGGACTGTTGGTGCAGGGTAGTTTCAGACAGCTTTCAGGAGTCATTCAGGAGAAGAAATGGACCCAGATGGAAGGAGCTCTCTGCTCCAGAGTGACTCCATGCTCAAATGCCATCAGTTAGAGAATCCATCTGATCCATGCAGCCACATGAACCCGCTCATTGTGCTTATCTATAGTTTTAAAGGGGGTTTTCAGGAACTCAGTGAAGCTGTGGGAATGTTGCCCTTTCCCATCATGTCTTCTTCATGCAGGCCTGCCCACTTTTTAAAATCATCAGCCCTAGATACCTTTTTTTGTGATGGGTATCACTGGCTTTTCAGTCCTCATCTCAGGATATAGAAAACTTTGCTGTCTAGACCTCTTCTGCAACTCCAACATTCATGGCAGTCAAACCCTTCCTTTTTCCAGGAAGAAAAGGGTGACCTCTGTGGAAGTTTGCCTGTTAAATCATTGCTTGGAAATACCCAGCTCACCATGCACAATATTCACCACTGTTAGCAATAAACTCCTCTGACTACAGCAATATAACATCTGTTGCTGCTCTGCAGTCTCACCCTTTAATTAACCACAGATGGTCTCTCTGTTCCCCGTCTGGTCTAATTATTTTGCTTTTGAAAAGAAAATATAAACCAGTTTTGTTGTGAGCTGTTCTTTGTAGGTAAATTCCTGCACACCTCATACTGGATAAGATGTCTTGTGTGTCCGGAAACACAAAATTTCAGATACAACAGCAGAATCGCACTTAAAGGTAGAGAGAGGAGGAGGATTTGCACCTGAACTCCCAGTTCTTACCTTGCAAGAGCCATCAGTCCATGGTTCATCTGAAAGGCCAACAGACAATGGAGGCTGAAGAATACTTTTAGCAAAAACATGAGTATGGGGTCTGTATGCACCACGTGCACCTTTTGCAAGGAAAGGTCTGCATGAGTTGTTTTCTAAATGTGTTTTAATCTGTCCTAAATCCCTCAGTACTACCAAAAACTCCGAATATTCCCTGCAGTTCCCATCCTTTACCCATCATCTGCAAATGTACTCAATTATTAATGGATTATTAAATTATTAATGGCTGCATTAATTAACAGGGTGCCTTGCTGCCTCTTTCCCACCCCCAGAGGAATTGTTAAAATCAACCAGGTTCCACTACTCCTGAGACAGACTGATAATGCACTTTATTTGTGCATAATGATCTAATGAAATATTTTTATTTATGTGTATTTTCAATTTCTTGTTGACACCATCCTGCAGCTTTACTTTTCCTGATTCTTAGGACTCATCAAAAACAACTCTTCTACTCTCAGTGTTTCCAAACTGCTCCTGGTTCCACAGATACAGCTTTAATGAGCAAAATGATTACTATCAAAGGATTTTATATGTCTCTAATGCAGCCACCTGAGGCAAGGCAGATTCAAACCTCACTGGAATCAGTGGAAGTCTTTCTTTTGGCTTCAGTATCCCCTTGAGCTGAGGTTTTTGTGGTTTTTTTTCTCTGTTCAATTCTGTGTGCAACTTTTAACCAGTTATGTAGAGAAATCGTGAAAGCAGTGGAAAAATGTGCATTCCCAGCAAACTTCCATTGCTGTGGCCTTCAGTGAGTCCAGGGTGGAAAATGTGCACTTCCAGCAGTTTGAGATTTCACCCTGCATTTTCCAGAGATGGGATCACCCTCCAAACCCCACTGGCTGATTTTGTCTGCATTCATCCTGGTGTTAGGGCTGGCTTTAGTGAATTTGATTTTCAGAGCAGTTACACCCCGTGCTTCCATGTGGGAAGGACTTAAGGCAGACACAACCGTGAGTCACTTCTGAAAGCTATGATCCTTGCATTTAAATATATAAGGAATATTGATGCACCATCTGGTTAAATCCGAGCAGTTTATGTCACATATATCAATCCTTGTAACAGGCTCCCTGTTATCTAACCTTGTAGTGTCTGATTTCAGTAAGTTCAGGGATGCAATTAACAGGGAAGCAATGTGATCCAGCAGCTTGGAAAGGCTACTGCAGCCCTCTGATTGAACCATGCATTTTTGGGAAAGACAGTGAAAGTTTTGCCTTAAAAACCAGAAGGTGGAACAGGGGAGCAGGAGAGGAGCTCCAAGAAGCTATGGGGAAAATGAGGTGCTCTGTGCAACTTTTGCTGGTATGTCAGAGCCTCCCAGTGTGATATTCCAGTCCACAGCCTCATTTTTTGCTAGAGGAAACTCTTCTCTGCTTAAAGGGAAATCACAGGAAGAAATCACAGCCCTACCTGAATCTGCCCCACAAGATAAAGTCCATTTCTTGACTGACTCCTGACTTCTCTGAAGGATTTTAAGCACAAAAGGCAGCAGAAATCCAAGCAAAAAGCTGTGGAGTTTTTAGCTGCACAGATACACAGAGAACTTCTAACATTTTCTACCCAGCCCTTAAACAGAGAGCCCTCTCCTAAGGAGCTAATTCTTAAGAGGATTATTTTCCCAAAGCCTTTCCAGTAGTCACTTCTTTAAATAAGGGACAAACAAACCCGACAATAATCTTATATTCCATCTTACAGGTGTGGTTTAAACTTTCCTCTGGCATCTAGTTTTTTAGTTTCTCTTCCATTACAAAGCTTTTTTTCAAATGATCCTTACTTTTAACAAGACTGCTATATATGACTTGTCCAACTCAACTCTCAACTAAATGCAACAAAACATCCTCTGTTGATGCTGGGATAGGGTTTTGACTCCTTGTTGTTTTGCTACATCTAATCTTTTGAGATACAACAACATAGTTTTATAAGAGTTAGGAAACACAGAAGATCAGTAATATCTATGAGGATATTTAGATCTGGAATAGTATTCTTACTGCCAAGACTGATTAAGAGCCTGAAAGAAAAGGAAGATTTAGTTTACAAAATGTGGGCTTAGCTATAAAACTAAAATAAATCAACTGTAAAGACTGGATTAAGGAGTTTCTTTTTTTTCATCTTCCTTTTTTTTTTTTCTGTCAAGAATAAATAAATATACCCCTGACATGTTTTGTTCGTTCCAAGGACATGTAGAACTGGTTCCAGTAGGTGGAGCAAGAAAGCAGAAGGAAAGCGATGCCACAAACCCAGGGTACTCCATCAGAGGTGGGTATTGAGCCATAGAGTGGTTTAGAGTGGAAAAGAGCTTTAAAATCATCACATCCAACGTGTTCATGGGGCAGGATATGAACTGCACACAGGTTCACAGAACAAGCTTCAAAGCATCGGAGGAGAAAGCACTTTGAAAGCTACTCCACGGCTTCAAGTTCAGTCAGGAGCTCTCTTCACGTAACTGACACTGACAGGAGTTTTTCCTTGGAATTGGCTTAGTAGCTGAAGAAAAATAACTTGGGATTTTCTCCAAAGCCAAGAAAATAGATTAATTATAACAGGCTTGTTATTCTCTTGGCTTTAGTGGAGATTAGGGCAGCTTAATCCTTCAGCAAAAGCTAATGCTGTGAAGAAGTATTAAAAGAGACAAGCTTTACATCTCCCATACGATCTCCAGCCTCTTATTCCTCACTGCCTGTCTCCTCTGACTCTGCATGTGCTGCATCTTACATTGTTTATCATCAGTGTGTGTGTCATGGCAGGGATCACGTGCCCTGCACAGGCACGAGCCAGCTGAGCCCCAGGTCCTGGGGGACACTGCAGCACCTCGGGAGCCAAAATAGGGTCAAGCTCTTCATTTGGGATGAAACAACTTTCTAAAAATTATTATTATTTTATTTTTTTTAAATTTCCCCTTCTGCCCAAGTTAACATCTTCTAAAAAAGTCCACATCTTCTGAAAAAAACCCCAAACACACCACCAAAACAAGCCCCCCTTGTTTTGGTGGAAATGAATGAGAAGAGGTCATGCTGAAATCAGTGATTATTTTTTTTTCACCGGACCTATTTATCAGAGAAACCTCCGGCAGACGAGCAGCAACATCCGCGAGGTCTGTGTCCCGTCATCATCCCAGGAAATCTGTGACACCCAGCTGAAGGGAAAAGGGAACAGCTGGGAGCACGGCTCCTTCCTCTGCTCACACTTCCAGGCTCGGGGGAAGTCAGATATTTTTCCTCTTGCTTCTTCCCTAACTCCCAAAGCTGAGACTCAGCCCTGTGGGACTGTCTCCAAACCCTGTGGGGTCACCCCCCTGGCAGGTATTTTCCAGAAAATTTCTACGGGAGTTTTTTGACAGCAATAGTCTGCTTGGCTTCGCTTCCCAGCTTCATCTCTCTGTGATTTCCTGAGTTTCTTTGCCAGAATTGGGCTGACCAGGCTATTCTGAAAATATGTGGTCAATTTCCTTTAAAAATCATATCAAAAAAAAGCAAAAAAACCCCAAGAAAATGGTTGCAAAGGTGCTAAAATCTTTTAAAACTGCCTGCTTTTGAAAAGGCATTTTTGACAGAGACTGTGTGTCTGTGTTTGCAATGTGTAGGACCTGACTGGGAAGAGATGCTGGTGCTGGCACCTGCCTGCAAGGCTGCCTTGAAGCTGTGGCTGGGCAGACTCTGATCAGTGATTCAGGTGGGGCACACACATATGGAAATCATGGAATCATAGAACGGGTCAGGTTGGAAAGGACCTTAAAGATCATCTCATCCCAATCCCCCGCTGTGGTGTGACTGAGGCCTTGCAGTGCCCGAAGGGAGCCCACAGGAAAGATGGAGAGAGACTCTTGACAAGGGCCTGCAGTGACAGGACAAGGGGCAATGGCGTCACACTGACAGAGAGCAGGTTTAGATTGGATATTGGGAAGAAATTGTTCCCTGTGAGGGTGGGGAGGCCCTGGCACAGGTTGCCCAGAGAAGCTGTGGCTGCCCCATCCCTGGCAGTGTCCAAGGCCAGGTTGGATGTGGCAGGGAGCAACCTGGGATAGTGGAAGGTGTAGGTGGCTCCTGGGCTGAGGTTCCCACCCCAGGGCCAGCAGAAAATCCACGTGGGTGCTGTGGTCATTCTTTCACCCCCTCCTTTCTGTGATGTGTTTCTGGGGCTGCCTCAGCTTCGGGGCTCCCACCCGTGGTTTGTAATGTCACGTCAGCCTTGCAGCAGCTCTGGCTTGGGAGCATCTGTGCCTGTAGTGCATTATAGACTGCAGTGGTTCTTCCTGCTGCAGGCAACCCCAGCAGGTTTGTATGGTTCCCAAGTTTCTCTTTCTTTTGATTTAAAAAAAAAGCACACACCAGTTTTTCGACCCATTACTTCTCTGTTATCAGGTTCAAAAGCAGTGACTCACTCGCGTCCAACAAAACAACCTCAGGTGTGCCCTGGAGGCCTCCTGTGGTCCTGCAGCACATCAGCCATGAGCAGAGAGGGAGTTGCCTGGAGCAGGGGGTACAGGACAGCCAAAGGAAAGGGACAGGGATGCTCCCACCCAACAGCCCATGCTCCCGGTGTGTGGCCAGGTGCACACCACTCACACACTGCAGGGGCAAGAGGAGGTAAACACAGCTCTCCTCTCCACTTTGTCTCCCTCCAGGAAGAGTAGAAGGGGTGGGAGAGAAGAGAGCCAGTCCCAGGGAAGGAAGGGAGCCAGGGAGCAGGAGGCTGTGTTCTGACAGCATTTCACAGCTGTCAGATGCCACTGCACGGACAAACAACTGCACAGAGCCCTTCCCAAGCTGTACAGGACCAGGACGTCTGTCTGGGACTGGGCAAGCACAACAGTGAGGGAATGAAGGGCAGAGAGATGTCTGGCACTATTAATTAGTCTATATTTGCAGAGAATCTGTGTCTGGACATAAACATTTTCCATTCCAAGCTGTCACAGAGTTGCCCATGTCAGTCACTCAGGCATCACTGCCCTGCACGGCACATCCTTGCAGAGATGGTGCATCTCAAAGAAGCACAAGGGCAAAGAATTCTGCTCTGAACGTCTGTAAATAATTTTTAATTAACACCAACTTGGGGCGGGGGGGAAAAAAAGAAGTGTTTTGCTTGTAGATGCTTTGTGATGGGAAAGGATGGGATTTGTTAAATAAATAATTCCTTTTGAATTAGTCACCAGGTCTAATTAAGAGATACCAAAGGGACAAGGAATCAGAAGAGCAAGTTTAAAGGAATATCTAGCTAAAACATAAGATAAAAGTAGTATTTGAAAATATCAAAATAAACAGTGTGTGTGAATGTTTTCCTTGGGATGAGCCAAGGGAAATATTTTCCTGGGGTTTGGCCCATGCAATATGCAACAGATGAAACCAATCTGGTTGTTCTTTTGCATGAATTACACCATTAGTGGATAAAGGGAGATCTAGTGGATGCTCAAGCAAAGCCTGTATGTCATTTGAGCAGCATTACCCTCTAAATACTGATGTTTGGGTCCTGCCTTATCCTACAATTGACTTTCTTTTTTGGTTGTCTTCCTTTGACTCCAAGGGGCTCCCACCTGATTTCACCTGTGTGAAAGAGGAAACATCTCTTTGATTCCTGGCAAAAATTTTAGATGTTTCAGCTCTACTGGCAAGAAGTCTGCACTTGCTGGGGGAGTTTTCCCTTCCTTTTAAGCAGAGATACAATTAGCATCTCTAACATGATCCCGGCAAAATCTATTAGTCACAGTCCAACCATGCAGGCAGCCCAGAGGATCCTCTGCCCTTGCAGTGCTGCTGCTGAGGGTTGCCTGAAGCCTGCTGGGTTTCATTCCAGGAGCCACATGTGGGATCTCAGCACAGCATCGTGGATATGGAGACCAGATATCCCCCTTTTAGTGGCCACCTGCTCTCCCCTCTCAGACTCTGGCATAAATCACCAAAGCAGAAGTGAGAGGAGACTCTTCAAAATCCGATAAGAAATTCCAGATCCCGTGCTCTCACTGCTGAGACACACTCCCCATCTGCTCCTGCTCCCTTCCTGTGTAAACCCAGGGAAACGTCAGGGAACTCTGAAGGAAAATTCCAGCTCTAGAATGAGATAAAACAACACACAAAAGGTGAGATTTAAATGCCTGTTGTGGCACATGGTGAGCATTAAATGCAGAACAGGCTCTGATATAACACTGTGCACAAGTTTCTATTAATACACAAAATTTACCTTTATCCACGGTACAATTTGCTATTAACAGTAAACTTGAATTTCCCAACACTGTTCAGGAAGGATGGTTTTTTTAGTATGTTCTTGTATGTGTCCCCAGTTTGTCCTATTCCCAGACTCAAAACTAGTGAAGGTGGGAGGAGCTTTGGGAGCCTATATCAGCAACACAAGAAAAAAAGTTGCCATAAACCCACTGTAACAATCAAAAAAAGCCATCCATTAAAAAAAAAAACCAAACCCAAAACCTGAAGGTAAAGCCCAAATAGCAATAAAATACTAATAACATGAGAGCTTTGTTTCTGCCTCTGCCCAGGAAGACAAGGCTCAAAAGATAATTTGTGTCCAGCCCTTCCCAGCTGAGGCAGAAACAGAGCTATCCTGCATTACTGCGATGAAGGAAGGGCAAAAAGGCACAGAAGGATTGTTTTTTCCTTCTCCTTTGCACATCTGCCTTGTGTTACTCCCGGAATCTTGGTGTCTGAGGGAGGGATTTGGAGAGTGTTACCTGCTCAGCAGAACTGGGTGTTTGCAGGTGGGCTGGCAGGGCTGCTGTAGATGGCACTGGGGGACAGCACACTTCATTGAATTCTCCCGTCTCCGAAACCAAATGCAGGTTATCAGAGAGAAATACCGAAGGCTGATTGTTTCCTTCTCTGCCTTAAAAGTTTCTCTGTAAAATGTTGCACGTCCCCCACAAAAAAATGATTCAGAAATGGTGCTGAGCATTGTAGTGAGGGGAGGAAGTGTTATTCCAGCCAGTCCTTGTGCTGGCTTGGCATCTCCTTTCAATATTAACACAGCTTGCTACAGAAATTGGGACAAACTCTCCCTTTGCCATGGGTGGTATTACTCAAATGAGTGATAAATGAATCTACTTTCCTCTCAGCTTTGAGGAATAGGCCTTTTAATCATGACTAAATGCATGGCAGGCATGTGACATAACATGGTAAGTAGTCAGAGGAAAATGTGGTACCTGTAAAGGGTTGGGGTAGGTTATTTATTTGTTTATTTATTTAATTGGTTTTTCACATACCAAAGTTACCAAATACATTCCAATCTTTTTATGTTCCTTTTTATTTCCCATCCCAGTCCTCTTTAGAATGTTCCTCCCAGGATTTAAAGCAAATAGATAAGAGAAACAGATTCAGCTTTTGCACTGGAGTTATAAACGCTTCTTCACCTGCCAATTGCTCTGGGGACGTTATTTATGGCCATAATTGATACTACTGAAATTAAATGCCAGGAGACCTTGTGTCTGGCTGCTGGAGTATGACAGGTAGCTCACTTTCCTCCTTTTCGTTTTAAATAAAGGCTCTCCTTGGACCACATGTCTGTCCCACAGAAATATGGTAGAGCTGAATTCCCAGATGTAAGTGCGCTGCCTCCATCCTGTCACTGCTGACATTCAGCACTGGTTATCCAAGCTTTCATCTCTTCGTCTTTAAAACACTGCCATCTGTTGTTTCCAGACGGTTCAGTCTTCTGTTTATCCAAAACTTTGTTCCAGGCCATATGGAAAAAATATCTATTTTCAATTAACCATCATATTTTCTTAAAATATACTACAGCAATGAGAAAAAACTAGGCCTCGCTTACGCAGAGCTGCTTGTGAAGGGGATGACATTTTATTACGCACTGGAGTTTCAAGATTTTGACCATGTGGCCATTCAGAACACTCAGATACCACAGAAGCTGCCAATTTTGCAATAACACAAACAAGCTTGAAGCATTTGAAAGCTGTTATCACATATGTACATATATATTTCATTGATATTAGCACATTAATCAAGTCATTTCCATAGAACACTTTTTAAAATAAGCCATTTTCAGCATTTTCCTTCTGCAGTCAGAAATTCCTCATAGAATCATAAAATGGTTTGGGTTGGAAGGGACCTTGAAGATCATCTCGTTCCAAACCCCTGCCATGGGAAGGGACATCTTCCATATTTCAGGTTGCTCAGGGTTCCATGCTTGCTCTTCCAGGTTAGTTTCCTCCAAAAATTCTCCTGAATGCATGCTGTGAGACCCCATGCTCACCGTGAACCAAAGGGAAGTGAAAAAAAGAGACAATGAAGACATCTCAGAGCAGACATGAAAGAGGTAAAATAAAGTCAGTAGAGAGACTCATCCAGGAATCCATCTTGATGAGTTCAATTCCATCTTTTCTTTCCCTAACCTGAGTTTCTGATAAAATAATTTTCAATGCTAAAAAGTGAAAGGGATACCAGGCTTGGGCAGAAATAGATTTCTTAGGACTAGAAAAGAAATAAGTATAAAAGGATGTTATTTTTAGGAACAGACTATGCTTGTCATTCCTCAGTTCAAAGGAATATTTAAAATGAGAAGTTGAGTTTCCATTCAAAGCCATCCTCTTTGAAGCAGGATAAAGGCCTGGCCTTCCATCCTTCAAACAACTGCAAGATTTTCTCCTCCTGAGTTACAGTCTTGCCCTCCCAGCCACCCACAAGCAGCAGCCTCCCCCAGATACGGGCAGATTACGGCTCTGTAAAGTGACCCAAGTTGAAACTAAGGAGGGAAACAGGTGCCAGGTGGCCAGCACAGACTGGTACAGAACTGCCTGGGTCTCTCGAGCTGTTCCTCACCTCTAAATTTACCAGCTCTCAGTGTAGCCAGGGAGAAAAAAGAAACAAAAGGCAGTGGTGCAGGTGTGGGAAATCCTGCAGGCAAGATCAAAATCTAACTGCATGTTAAGTGTACAGACAATATTAATGTGTGCTACATTTAATTAATCAGAGAATTAGCAAGCCCTATTTGAACACTGGTTCCTTTCTGGTGGATAATTACAGGCTGCTTTCAGCTTGAAACAGAGCCAGATATATTTTTTTGCGCATCACTTGTAGTACTTCATCCAATTTCCATCCACTTGAGAGTGCTTAACTGCATACCCACCGGAGTTCCAGAAAGGAAAATCGTGTGAGTGCTGTGCAAAATGTTCTATCTTAGATGTAAGGCATGGACAACTTAGTACCTTTTGCTGCTCTTTTATATTATTTTATCTTTTTTAAATGGTCAAAAGAATACCCAGTCAGGTGGTCACTTGGAATGATCTTAGGTTTTGGATTTTCCAGAACTTTTAAAGTTAACACCCTTCTATAAAGCTCATCTCTGCGGGACATTGTGCTTTTTATCAGCTCATTTTACCTCTCAGGAGCTCATTCAGCCTTTTCTAAAACTACTTGTTTTAAAAGTCTTCAGTGTTTACATCTTATTGCCAGTGAAGTGGAGGTCCCCAAGTGATACTCCCAATTTTGGGTCAATTTTTCACTTGTTCTCTGGCAGCAGTGAGCTTTACCTCAGAGAGTGTTGTGCTCACAAGCAAACAAATTCCTTACATGAATTTACAGCCTTTCCCAAGCTTTTGGGATGATTGAAAAAGACAATAGAGGTTTTTTTTCCTCATAGGAAATTGTAAGTACAAGAACATGGTGCGGTCCCGGGTGCAAGAATCCCAGCCAGCTCCAAATGGAAGCACACAAATATTGGGAACAACAAATTATTCCATCTCAGTGTTTATTTGGGAACAGCAGAGGGAAAGAGGCTGAAGCAGGGGCCCAAACCGTGTTAGGAAAGCAGTCCTCTAGTGTCAGTCACATTTTGCACTGGAACACAAGCAGCATGCTTCTTTAATGCAATAAGGGTATATTTCCCCTAGCTCCAGTGACTAGAAAGAACCCCATAGAATGACAGAACCAGCCTGTGATCTGACTGCCCTGTTTTCCCTCTGGTAATGTGAAACATGGCATATTGTGCTTGGCCTGCTCTGTGATTTTTGGATGGTCTTTTCCTCTCGAGGGGACAATTATTCTCCAAAATAATTAGACAGCCCCAGAGTGATCACTGCCCATTGAGAAGTCTATGGATGGACACATTTTCCTTGTGGCCCTGATACGACGGAGAACACCCTGCTCCCTGAAGGCACTCCTGCCGCTCTTGAGCATCAGCACTGATGTAATTATGTCACATAATAGGTGCCTCTAGATGGGTAGTGTGGGTTTTCAGGGGTTTCACAGGTAGGAAAGCTGAAAACGTGGGAGCCATCCACTGTCAGGGTGCCTGCTTGCATTCAGGAAAGCCTTGTGAGAGAGATTCCAGCTGTGTCTGCAGCTGGGCAGGGCTGACACCAGGCAGAACTTCTGATTCTGGAAGTGTGCTGCCTGGAGGCCAGGAAACGCAGTGAGGTCCATGTCACCTTCAGTCCTCTGGAGACTAAATGCTTTAAATATTTGCCAGTCTCTTGGTACAGGCAGTTCATGAACACATGCAGGACTGCTGAAAGAGCCACACTGCCCCTGGGTCCTGTTCCTATTCCAGTACATAAATTATTAATTCCCCCTTTGTCCCTGCCTATCCTTTCATGTAGTTTCATGACACAGCTTTGGTGACTGCCACCAATCTTTCTACCTTGGCCCATCCCTGCTGATGGTTGAGTCACTAAATTTCCATTGTCTATGTGACACAAATAAACAAAGAATATCTTCTGAAGGAGTCTTTCTCCAGGGCTCCTATTGTGCTCTGTGGTTTATATCTGAGACATTGGCATGGGCAGCACAGGCTCCCATCTTCTTGTTATGAGAAGTGAGGAGAATCACTCCACTCCCCCCCATACGAACAAGTTCTGCTGCCTGGAGATGTTCTGGGCTGTTGGAAAGGTCCTCATGGGTCTGTCACAAGTCCTGTGGGAGACCTGTGCTTTTCTGTAAGGACAGCTGGGAGTGAGCTCAGCTCTGCTTGGCAAGCACAAATGGACAGAGATAAGTACATAAGGCAACAGAATTGAGTTGCTGGTCTCTCCTTTTTGCCCAACAGTGCTTTAAATAGCATTTCTCAGTTTGGGTCAGCTGAGAGCTTCTTCACAGTGCTGCCTCAAGCTGAATTTTACTGCCTTACAGGTGAGAAGTTACAGAATGGCTGCTTCTGCCACAGGGAGAGAGAGAAAGTAAGATGAGGGAGGTGGGAGACAGCAAAAAGGAGAAAAGCCCTGGAAGATTGGGCATTTGAGACCTAACACAACAGGGGATGTGAAATACATGGGAATGGTGAGCACTGTTTCTCTGTGGGGCCGATTCTCCCGCAGCAAATCCGGCTTCACAGCAGAGATGGAAGGAAGAATTTTAGTGATTGCCCAAAAATCTCCTTAGGAAACAGCCTAGGCATCTAAATACTTTTCTACACTTATCAGTCATTATCTCTAGGTGCTACTGTGGTCACAAATTGACTGGACAAATATGACATCTATTTGCTCCACAGATGTCTTAACCCAAGAGGCAAAAGTTTTACTTTGGCAGACCCAAAGTAAAAGGCTCTCAGTGTCCTCACGGCTGTGGGAGCCCACATGGGCAAAGGAAAGGAAAAAGAAGTTGAGATTTGGGGAAATTTGAGAACTGGCACTTCTGAAGGTGGGACTGGTCCTGGTCTTCTGACCATCTTGAGAGAAGTCTCGAAGCTGAGGTGTTTAAGTGTCAATCCCATTCTGCTACTGGCAACATAAAAATAATCCCTGGACATGTCTTAGACCTTCATTGTTGTTAATCGTGTGTTGAAACACTTACTGGTGAGTAAAGTTCCTTCGCATGGAGTGCTTCATGTCCTGTACTAATTTAAGATTCTCTTTTTCCTGTTTGAGTGTGTATGACAAGTGGAACTCATTGCTCAAGGATGTTGCTGAGGGATATGAAATGTTAGGAGAAGACAGAAAAGCACCACATTGAACTGAATGAGGTTTCTTCTGACTGGTGCATCCTTGGTAGAATTTTCAGCTCAGCTCCAGGACAAAACAAAATCATTCTCCATGGCAGTTCAAACGATGCTACATCGTTCCACAAAGGCCAGTGTGAGGGAAAAGCTTGCAAACGTGCAAGTCTCTTCTTCTCTTTCAAGGTAAAACTCATCCAAATATCTCAGATGCCAAAATTTGAACAGGTTTGTGTTTCGTAATCTAAAATGTAACAAGGGAAAAGCAAGGGTAAGTTTATGGTGGTATCCATTTCTTCTCTCAGCTACCACCTCCCCATGCTGGTTAGGCATGTTTTACCTAAATATATGAATTTGTGCTGAGGGTGATAAGCTGTCTGAAAATAAAATCCACAAGCAGGCCTGGAAGTTAGAGGTAGAACCTATTTTTTTACTGTAAATGCAAAACAGATCAGTGTGCGAGACAGAGGGATTGGCTGGGACTCCGAGACAGGCAGTGATCTCAGAATACAGGAACACTGTTCAGCAGAATGAACTACTCCTCTGAAGCCTTTTTCTGTGTCCTGTGACAAAAGGGTGCATTTGGGTATGGTCCCTTCACAATGCCACCCCCAAAGAGGCAGAACCTTGTCTGCAGCAGGATCAGCCCAGTGCCAGCAGGAGACACGGGCAGCCTTGTTCATCACCACTCTGCTGAGTAACCTTGTGGCCTCATCCTCATCACCCCGTGTCATTCCCTTACCCTGGCTTGTGCTTTATCCCCTGGCCCTTTGTTCTGTGTGCAATTAGTGTGTCAGCCTCTCAGGGCACTGACCACATCCCCTTATCTCTGTGGAGGCTTTTGTGACCTTGGCAGAGATGAATGGGAGACAATGACCTCCCTCATATCATTGCTTTGGAGGATTTTGGCCATGGCTCCCTTCTCATCTAGAGCACATTTAATCATGTAATACATGGACTTCCTTCTGGTTTGCATATCCTGAAAAAGCTGCTGAAATGGGATGGTTTTCTACTCAGCTGCAAAGGTTTGCAGGGTTGCAAAACCATGAAAAGGTTTTGCAAACTTTGGTAGACTGATTAAACTGGATCTCTCCCCTCTCCCTACCTCCATTATGGTGAGATCCAGTGCAATTTGCCTTGGATGAAACCAATAAACTTCAACAGTGACTTCTTTATACTAGAGAAAAGTCGAGCCCAGCCGAGAGGCGTGGGAGGTGAAGGTTTTATTCCTGGTCTGATCTCCTCTGTGACCTTGAGGAGGTTGCCTCACTGCAGCAGTTCCCATCCTATCTATACTTTTTGTATCCTGGCTGGAAGTGCTTTTTGGGGGAAGGATTGTTTCTGCATGCTTATGAAGAGGCTCACCAGCCATGATCCTGATGGACATCTTAAGGCTCTTTTGTGACATCCCTAGAATAAGAAGATTTCCTGACAGGAGAAACAGCTTCTACTGACAAGAGAAATAAGTTCTAATTTGGATGCGGAAGTAAAGGAACAAGCAGAAAAACAGCAAAGCTGTGAGGCAGACCCTACTGGTTGCCATAAGTGGTCATTTGGCAAAAGTTATACAAGATTCACCGTCTCTGCACAAGCAATTCAGCTTGTAATTAGACACTGCATCAAAAAAAAAAATCCCTAAACAACAAACACACACACAAAACCTCAAACCAAAAAGCCCCCTTTTTTGGTAGACAGCTTTCTTTTATTTTTGTACTGTGCTGGTGAAATGAATGTATTGGTCAGTGACACTAAAAAATCTAACGAGATATTGGCAAATTTTATTTTTTCAGACATTTCTGTCACACAGTAGCTATAGTTGGGATGGAGGAGATTAAAGTTCTCAAAAGACTGTATTCTTTTATCAGATTTCTCAGGGTGATTTTAATGCTTGGATCTTGCAGCTAATTGCAAAGGCAAAAATTAGTAGGGGTCTGCTCTCCTAATACGATCTGCACCAGTTGCAAGCCTGGGGCCTCAGGGCAGAGGCATCAGCCAAGCCTGCTTAAACAGAGGTGGAGATCCCACTGCCTAACAGCCGTGCAGCCAGAAAACATCTGTATTTTCAACTGAGCATCTAAAGCTGGTTGCCTGCCTTTTCAGAAACAGCCCCTAATCCTATTTATGACCCCGTGACTGACAGGCATCTGCATTCCAGACGAAGTACAGAAGAGTTCTCAATTACAGGAAATATGTAGAAAGTTGCAGCAGGTTATTTGCTCATTAGACTTCCCCCTCAGTGACTGTGGGAGTGCAAGGCATGTTGGTAAACCCTCCTGCTGCCCATCATTTGTCTGTCATAATGTGATCAGCCATTCATTCCTAATGAAAAGCTAATGCCTCGAGAGGATCCAAAGGTTGGAGTTCAGCGTGGCTTCTTAGGAAGATAAAAGGGGCAGAGCTAATTCTGAACGGATGTCATTTGTGTTTCCATGTGGCTGTGTCTGCTTTCATCTTTTTTTTAAACCTGTCCAGAGCTGCAGCCCTTCTCAATGTTAAAGGATTTTTAGTGTCATTGAATTGCCCGATAAAGGGAAGCAGGAGCTTCTCCTCTCTCTTGATGTCTCCTTTTGGGGAGGGGGAGAATTGGCTTCCAAAGGATCAGCTGATGCTTGTGCCAGGCTCTGTCCTCAGCAGCCATGTAGCCATGGCCAGATCTACCACAGCTCTTCTCAATTGTACCTCATCCTATTCCCACTGCATGGAGGTGAAATATGACTGGGAAAAGTTCATCCACCTTGTCACCGCTCTATCAGAAATTCACTCCCCTATTTCCCAGTTTGGTGTTCTCATTACTGCTACTTTTCACCCACTGAAGGCATGAGCTAGAAGTAGTAATCTGGGGTGTTTCCCCTACCATTTCTGGAGGGAAATTAATGAAGTTTTCTTCCCTATTCTGGGAAGAATAAGGCAGGCATGTCCCCCTTGCCCCAATGCACTACCTGGCCAGGATTTCAAGAGGATTCATTATTGTTTCTTCCGGGTGGCCAGAGGTCCATACTGAGCATTTACAATAAAAAGCAATTTGATTGCCTTTACTTTTTCTATGCCACACCAGCTCATGCCAGGGACAACTCTGTGAGCCTGGTGATTGTGCCAGTCCCACTGAGGTGACCATTGCTATATTTAAAGTGTGCTGTTCTGGCGTTTCAATGTGGATGGACCTGTGTGCATTCTCAGGCAAGAGGCTGCTCTGATTTCTTGATGCTGCAGCATAAATGCAGAACATTTCTGATCTCTAGACAAGTCCAGGAGGTTGGATAGTTCACGTGTGGGAGCAATGGATAGTTCCCAAGAACAACCTGCACTTGCAAGATGCGGAGAATTTGGGATAAATTGGTGATCATCCCAACCGACAGTGGAACCCTCCATGTTCAGACACGGTTGATAGCTCAGTGGTGTTTTCAGTCCAAGTTATTTGCCCAGCCCAAAGCCTCACATCCAAAGGATCTGACTTAATTCCAGGAAAGCGTGTGCCTATTTCAGACCTGAAAGACTGAAGGGAGGCACGACAGAGAGGAGCTGTGAGTGCATGTGTAAATAATAAGTGAGCCTTTCTCTGCCCCCCTCCCAGCGCCCACTGCTCTGGAAGGCTCTGGGCACCTTGACAAAATTTAACTCAAACAATCTTTTCTAACTGGTCAGCATGTCCTTAAGTAAACCTTAAAACCACCACAGAGTTAGGCAAGAGAGGAAATAGCAAATCCTGACATCTCCTACACACGCAATGCCCGGAGCAACACATGGAGGAGAATTAGGAAGAAACAAAACCATCTTGAATTTCTCCTCGACAGTGTTTACCACAGCTGGGCTTTGGCATGTGATTAGGGGAGGTTATCAGCATCAAAGGCCACTGTAGATGAAATTATAGCTTTACTGGCTAATCAAATGTCTTCGACCTTAGCAAACAATACAATAATAATACAATTAACTTTTAATAGAAGTCTCCAAATGATGCAGTTCCACAATCCCTGAAATATTCAGTAGATTCAGGTGCAGCTCACCAAAGAGACTAGGCATCAGAAACTCTCAAAAACCTGGCCTGAAAAGCGGGATAGGTGAAGGATGAGAAGAGGAATTCAAATGCATTTTGCTGTTGGGAAGCTGCCATGGTGTGTTTAGCACCTAGGGCGTTTGACTTTAAAAAATCATAAGATTCTCTGCTTCAGGAGATATTCCCCATCTGTATCCCTCAGGTGTCCTGTGCAGGGCCAGGAATTGAACTTCAAGGACCCTTGTTGGTCTCTCCCAATTCAGTGCATTCTATGATGCTATGAAAAATGTTGTGACTCTGTGGCTCACAATGTTGTTTTACTAATAACTGTTTAATAAATAACCGTTCTTCTGAATATTTATACAGAAGTAAGAAGAAGAAGACTTTTCCCTTCACTGCCTCCTCTCTTCATTGCTCTGAGCCTGTTGCATGTGGCCCTTTCTGTGGGATGCTGTTGGGGTGGGAAGAGGAGCAAGGAACAGGAGACGAGCAAGGAACCCTTGTTTTCATATTCTGGTTGAAACCTGTATGTACTTCAGGAGCTACCAGATGGAAACAAAAGCCCCTATGAATTGTTTTATTTTCTGAATTGTTTTATAATCTGAATACATCCGGTTTTTGCCTCGGTGATGTCCTAAGCAACGAGTTTCATAATTCAATAAAATGGTGTGGAAACGGTTAATGACTCTGGTGCCACCTTGAGTCTTTTCCCTTTAATAGATCAACGTTTTATATTTGTGGAGTACCTCGTACCCTGGATTTTAGTTTGGACTCTGAGGTTTAAGGTGCTACTACGGAACAGAAGAGAAGCATTGTGTACTCCCAGAGTTTACAGCCTGTCTGGCGGTTCCTGTGATGCTTTTCCTAACTGAGAATCAACAACTCATGAGGCTGTACCTGGCTTATTTGAGATGTGCAATTGCAAAGATTGTCCCTCAGTGGGCCTGGGGCTATTTGGTGATGCTGGTAGATGATGTGACCTTGGTAAAGATGTACCCAAAAATACTGTAGGGAAACACACGTTAAAATGCCTCATGGAGTACAAGTGCTTCTCCATGGTCAGTTAGAACAGCTCAATGTAGCCTGAAACCTAAGTAAAATTAAATTAATTCTTGTCTCTTGACCTGAACATATCACAGCTTCAGATAACTATATATAAGTGATGGAAAAAATTCATTGCCTATAACAAACATTGTTTACAAAATTCTCTAAATAGGGCTATTTTCCATTGCCAAATATAGGCTCTTAAATGAAGCAGGAAAGCCAAAAGCCCTGCAGAGCTGCCTTTATCATCTCTGAAGGCAGGAACAGTCACAGCAATCCTTTGTGCTCTTCCTTGCCTTCCAGCTTTACCTCTACCTTTCCAAAGCCAGGCATAGTTTTTCCATTGACTTCCAAGTCACCTGGAACTGTCCTGATCATCCAAGATGTGCATATTCATTTTTTGCTTTTCAGCCTAAAATATTTGGTTTTAATCCCAAAAGGCAGAAAGCAGAGGATTTTAAGCAGAATTCTGATTGAAAGCCTTGACAGAGTAACTTCACCTTAAGACTGAAGGTGGATGCTTAGGACCGCTGTTATTTTTGGAATGATTTTGGCAGTTCTGAGCACGACGAGAAGGAGCTGAACACTCACTGTCTGTGCTGAACAAATAAATCTGCCCCCAATGATGTTACAGGGGAGTCATTCCAATTACACTGTTAATGTCCACCAAAACAGTCTCATGCCTTGGAAGCAGAGGCATCCAAGAGCAATGGTCATGTGTGATTATTGTCATGATTGCTTTATAAGTCCCCAGGGGAATGGGGAAAAGGATTCAAACCCGAGTGCTGAAAGTTGGAATAGGCAAAGTGGGAATGCATCTTCTGTTCTGGTAAGTGTGCACATGGTGGGGAGGCAGAAACATGGCTTTTCTGATGGGTGTGATCCTGAGCTGGCTCCCTGCCCTGTCTGACAGGGAAACCACCGGCCCTTTCCCATGAAATGCCAGGCATATCTAAATTAATATAAATAAATAAATAAATTCCGGGGGGACTCCTAGTCCCCCTTACAATAAATGTCAAGCTTCCATGGATTTCTGGCTTTAAAGAGAGCATAAATCCGCTTGCCTCACATTTGAAAAAAAAAAAAATCCTTCTTACAGAGATGAAGAAGACTAAGGCAAAAGAGGGGAAATAAAACAGAGACAAAATGTTAACTTACAAAAAAGTAGATTTAATTTATCACATCTCCATTTCATAGAAAAGTATAATACTTTTAAAAATAAGGAGATTGCTATTTAGTGGCCATCTTTTATAAGAAAACTTCTTCCACTCATTATGAGGCTGTAGGATTCCTCCCAAAATTATGTATTTAATTTTGGGGAGAGACTATTGACAAAGGCCTGGAGTGACAGGACAAGGGAGAATGGCTTCAAACTAACAGAGAGTGGGTTTGGATTATATAATAGGAAGAAATTCTTCCCTGTGAGGGTGCTGAGGCCCTGGCACAGGTTGCCCGGAGAAGCTGTGGCTGCCCCATCCCTGGCAGTGCCCAAGGACAGGATGGGGCTCTGAGCGACCTGGGATAGTGGAAGGTGTCCCTGCCCAAGGGGGTTGGAACAAGATGATCCTTAAGGTCCCATCCAACCCAAATTATTCTGTGATTCCATAATGATTCCATATGATTTTTATGGGTCAACATGAGAAGCCCTTTTGCAGAAATTCCATTTCAAGTAGCAAATGAGGAGTTTAACCCTACCAAACTTCCAGATAACATTTCAAACCTGTGAACAGTGGTGTCACACATTGGTTTTGCGCTGTGAGAAGTTAAACACTTGCCTAAGTCTTCTTTTAAGTACAGCCTTAGAATCTTGGCTCAAATGACTTGTTTTTTTCCACTTCCAGTCTTGAAATCATACCTTAGTGTTGAGTTAAATTGAATACATGACTCTGACACGAGTCCATTTAGGTAATAATGAAAATATTCTGGTGTATTTTTTTTGCTGTTGTTGCACGTGCCTTTCCTAATTTATTTAAAACATATGAGAGATAAAGTGTTTGAGTCACTCTAAAACAGGGACTATTTGTCAACTAAGACCTGACAGCAGGGAGGCTGCTGCCAAATTGGCAACTGGTGTCCAGGCTTCAACTGGACTTGAATTTTCCTAATTGCATGTGTTGCTGGCAGCTGACAAACAAGAACATATCCAGCCGTGTATCAGCTCTGTGCCATTCATTAATTTCCTTTCATGAGCCACTGCGTGTCCCCAGAGACTATTCCCTTCTATCAGACCATTGTAAGGGATGGATTTAAAATGCAGCAATCTGGGAACTTTGGTGTATGCCCTTGAAGGAAAACTCCTTCTTGTGGAATGAAATGCTGGAGACTGATGTTTTCTTGTCCCTCAGCCTCTTCCCTCCTCCAATCAAACATCAGGTGCAGGAAGTGAGAGGGGAAACTGCTTGTAGGCAACTGCTGCTTCTCCACTTGGTGCTTTTTCCCTTTTTCACAGGAAAGATGCACAGCTTTCATAGATGTGGGGCTCTGAGACCAGCCCTGCAGACCCTTTGGGCTGAGTTCTTGCTAAAGCACTTGTGCTGTGGATGAGCAGCTAATCCATGACTCCTTGCCATGCAAGAGGCAGCCGGGAGTTTCTCCTGCTCAGAGCTTGGAATTACCGAGTTTGTTAGAACAAGTGGCCGGGTCGGAATGGACACTGCCTTATCTAACTGATTGCACTTGGCATGGCTTCATGCTTCACAGTGCTTTACAGATGCTTTTTGAGGGAGTTTAAGCAAAAGACAGCTACCAGAGGATAAGCTGTTTCTGAAGACATTTGGCTCTTGCAGCAAATTCACTGCCAAAGAAAACTCTGTGTTCCAATTCTGTGAGAACCCCTGGAAACATTTCTCCTGCTGTTGTCTGCTCCTCTCTGCTTTCTCAAGCAAGTGACTATTGTCTTCACTAGACAGGAAATCTCTTCCTTAGCCTCTTTTTTTCTCCATCAGGGCTGCTTCTTTTGCTTCCTCGCTTTTCCTTTTGCAAATATTACAGGTTTCTGCTGCCAGCTACTTTATCTCCTTCCTTATCATGGTGCTTTTCAGCCAACAGCCTTTACAGAAACCTTTTTTACCTCTGGAAACCATTCAAGAGGCGATTTCACATCATCTAAAGCAGCCACCAGACATCCGTGTGCTAAAGAGCTCTTCCATTGTGTGCAGAGCCTTGTTGGACACATCCCTGGCTGCAGGGATTTGCACACCAGGCATCATTATGTGTGTGGGGTATAAATACCTAATGTGGCAAATGACAGCATTTGATACAAAAAAAGGATGAATTTTTAAGCTCCAGTACAGTAGAACCCCCAAATTCTTATGCCTACACATATTCAAGGGAGCACAAACCCAGCTTTTACACAATTAAACTGAACTTTAAAGCAAGCTATAAAGGGACTTGTTCTGTCAAAGCGTGGAATAATCTTAATCTGCCCTCGTGTCTGGGGACACACACACGTTGTGAGTTACTTCATGTTAAAGCAATGAAGAAAACTATTTTAAAACTTTTTCTGTTTCCAGCCAATAAATCTTTTGGTACCTAATTTTTTAAGAAGTGTGTCTGTGGAAAGGCCAGTCTGGCTCAGAAAGCGAAAAGTTTCAAACTCTCTGAAGTTCCTTAGCCCTGTTTATCTGCTACCTCACCCAAAGATATTTAAAACAATCATTGGAACATTTCCTGTCTGATTTTCTTATCCCTGCATGGTAAATTCTTCCCACCTGTACTAATGCCTTACAAGGAACATTTGTTTTAACGGCAGGGTATAAAGAAGTCCCCTGAAGTGATTGCCTTTGAATTTCTATTATTAAGAAGTCTTGAGATGATAAACTTAGCCCCACTAATTGATTGCAGAATCCACGAATGCTTACCCTCTCAGTAGTATTTGAAATGCATAATATTAGATGCAAAATTCAGGTTCCAGCTGCCATATGTTCAACATCCATCACTCCACCTGATTTTCCTCATGGCTGTTCTTGGATGTAGGATTCAGACCACAGATCCCTTCTAATCTCACTCCAACATTACTGCTGCTCCAGTGTGAACGTAGTGTAAAAAAAATCAGATTCAGGTCTAGATATACATTAAGAATACAATTTTAAGTTACATCTGGCAAGCTTTCATGGCATGTCAGTAGCATGTAATCAGTCATGCTAATGACATGCTGTAAAAAAGCTACAGCCCACACAAAACATGGAGTGGGAACTACTTCCTCTAAGCAGAGGGAGCTGGGGTCTGGTGTCACCCTCACTGAGATGACTGGCACAGAACAAATTAGTGCTGTAAAGTAGGAGCAGAATGAGTCTCATGACATTTTCTGGACATTTCAATTAGTGAGGGAAAAAACCCACCACGTTTCCTGAAACATCCTGCAGCAAATGAAACCTGCAGGGCAATTCCTCTGGTGCTAAGATGTTTGAGAGGGTCACAGCCCCCTGTGTCTGGAGGCAATCAAAGATGAGTGGTTTATGGGTTGTGTGCAAGTCCGAGTTATTGCATATACAGGGGTTTATTCGGTGACATGAATTTAATGAAGTTTTACAAAGTAAAATATCTCCAGTATTGACCCTAACGTTGATTTCATATTTGTGGAAACAAGAGCAGAGCATAGAGTAAACTCAGTGTCACGAGGAAAAGGATGGCATTGGGAAAACAGCTAAGATTAGCTTCTAATCACAGGGGAAAACATGAAAAAAAACCCCTAGAGTTTAAATTCTTTCAGCATTTAACCAGCTATATGATTCAATATAAGCAAATAAATGCCATCAGCAACACCATATCTTTATTTTTTTTCAGGAGGGTTGGAACAAGGTGATCTTTAGGGTCCCTTCCAACCCAAACCACTCCATGATTTTATGATTCTATGAGTCTGTGATTCTATGATTCTTTGATACTATGATTCTATGGTTCTATGAGTTTATGATTCTGTGATTCTATGGTTCTATGATTCTATGACGTAGAAGAGCGACTTCAGAGCAAGCCTGAGCCCAAATGTGTTGCTTATTCATATCCCATAACTGCAGAAATCCCCTTCTGACTGTCCCAAAGTCATGATGCCACCTCTCATGAGTGAAAAGGATCATCAGATGTGTTGTTTTGGGGGCCTTTGTGGTGGACAAAGGTCTGGGGACACCACAGAGGCTCCAGCTGTCCTATGCATCCATGCCGTGACAATCTTGGGCAGCAAAGCTAAGGGGAAACTCTCTTTTGAAACCTTCTGATATTGAGCTGGTGTCTTCAGAGTCTCCTGTGCCCTGTCATTGGGGTGTTTCTGTTCTCACTGCAAAATATTTGACACTCTGTGATTCAGTTTTGAAGGAGAGGGGAGCTCTAAATCCATAGCTGGGGCTGTTTCCACTCATTTGAGCAGTCCAAAGTGCTTTGGAATTGTTTCAGTTACATGGGCACCTACTGTGGGTATTATGCTGAAAAAACAAAATAGAAATATCAGAGTGAATACACGAGCAATGTTTCTTGCAACAATTTGAGATATTTTTTTAGGGCACATTTTGATTATTTTATTTTCTTTCCTTTCTGGACTTGCAGAATGTATCTTAGCATGCTTCAGTGGTCAGACTAACTCACTGGTGATGGTACCTCACTCCTTTTGGGATGGAGCTATCACAAGCTCTCTGCTGGAGCATCTCCTCCCTGGGTAACTCTGTGCACGTCAGGAAACAGAGTCCTGCAGGCTTGTGCAGGGCTGCACAGACTGAAGTCCACAGCAGTTCTCACACGCTTAGAGTCAAGGATGTGCTTCAATATTTCCAGGACCGGGGCCTGCCTTCTCCCAGCGGGGAATTTTGCTCTTCCAGAGGCTTCTGCCCCAGTGTGCTCATGGAAATCTGTCCCTTTAAGTCTTGCAGAGCTGAGCTGCTCCAGTCTTCCCGTAGCCATTTTGCAAGTGCTGACTGCTGGGTGCCTGTTCTGGTTAGTACCTGTCCTGCTTTTCCACATGCCTCTCCTTCCATCTCTGCAGCTCACCTGTGATGATCCAAAAAGGGCTCATGCAGAGGTAAGTCTGGCTTTTCTTTTGTGTTTGATCATGGTGAAAATGCTGTAACACATTGTTTGTGGTATGAATGTCCACAGCTTTGAAAAATTGTCTCTGTTCTCTAGTACTGAGGAGCAGGGTCTGTTCCAGGATGCAGCACTTCGCCAGATTACACTGATTAAGCAGACTTCTGAAGGCTCCTTTTCTTTCAATCTGAAGGAACATTTCTGTTTTTCTCTCTAGCTGAGGCAGCTTCACTGTCAGTGGTAAATGCTTAAAACAGGTGCCAGACAGGTGCCCTGTTTATTGCATAGATAAAGTTCATTTTGCAGTAGTCTTGGATTTGAAAATACAAGGTAGAGGTAGCAGCTGAAGGTAGTAAGAGGCACAGTAGCGGAAAGAAATGTGATGTGTCAAACAGATGTCAATTTTCAGACCTCTGTCATGCACTGAGTCACTAAACAGCAGCAGTGTACATTGCCACCCTTGATACATCCCATATTATGACAGCTAAAAAATCTGGATACCACTGAATGGTTTAAAACTAGTTCCTGAAGGGTAATATGTAATAATGATGTGATAATGAGGATACTGGAATAATAACTTTGGAATAATAAAGAATAGTATTTGCAAGAAAAGGAAGTAAATTTGGAAGCCTGATTTCCATCACAAACCAAAAGTTTTAATTGAATGAGCTGACAGGCTTGCCTACAAATTAATGTAACAGCAGGGGATCTCCACAGTCTTTTTCTGTGAATGTGGTTAGCATGCAGGAAATTCATAAGTAAGCTCAGGAATCTACTCTTTTCTTCCGGAATGCCAACAGCTTGTCCTAGGGAAAAATGTGAGCAGTGGCTATTACATCATAAAGCAGTCAGTTGTTACACTGCAAGATGACAGTCTTTTTCTGCTTTGTGTCTCTTCCAAGCTTTGCAGGGGATTTAGGAAGAGCTGTTAAGACTGTAAGACAGAAAAGTGTAGAAGTTGTCCCTGTTCTTCATTTGTCATATACCACAGTGTGAAAAAAATTTCTAAAAGCTACAATAGTGGGGAATGCTGAGCTGGCAGAAAGGAGAGTGCAGGGATGCAGACAGAATCAGTGCCTGTGTCCTGTGCTGCTACAAAATGTGACTCTTGGGAAGTGCTGAGAGTGTTTTCAGCTCCTAAGTCTGGATCTTGTGGCCTGTGATTCTTCTGTGGCGGTTTGAGTGTTTGCAGAGCTCACTCTCAAGCAGAGGTGCTGCTGATAGATGAATATTTAACCTCTCCCAGCAGCCGTAGCAACATCTTGCCTGCCTTGTGTGAGTTGTGCTTCTGAACTGACGTGCACGAGAGCTCTGCAATCCTGAATTGTAGCACAGTTCAGTCTGTGCTCCGCCCTGGGTCAGCCCTTACTCACACAGAATCTCAGAATCGCAGGATGGGTCAGGTTGGAAGGGACCACAGTGGCTCAGCTGGTGCCACCTCCCTGCTCCAGCAGGGCCATCCCAGAGCCCACAGCACAGGATTGTGTCCAGAGGGGTCTGGAATAACCCCAGTGAGGAGACTCCACACCCTCTCTGGTCTCTGTTCAGGGCTGGGTCACTGCCCAGGACAGAAGTTCTGCCTCCTGTCCAGGGGGAACTTGCTGGGATCAGTCCCTGCCCGTTCCTCTGGTGCCATTGCTGGGCCCCCGGAGCAGAGCCTGGGCCCTGCTCGGAGCCCTCCCTGCAGCCAGGGACACCCAGGGCTGAGGGCCCCTCTCAGCTGGGGCTCCTCTCGAGGCTGAACAGCCCCAGCTCCCTCAGCCTTTCCCTGTCAGAGATGCTCCAGGCCCTAAATCATCTCCTCAGCCTCCGCTGGCCCCGCTCCAGGAGCTCCCTGTCCCTCCTGTGCTGAGGAGCCCAGAACTGGCCACAGCTCTCCAGATGTGCCTCCCAGGGCTGGGCAGAGGGGCAGGATCACTGCCTGAGCTGCTGGCAATGATCTTCCCAATGCACCCCAGGACACCATTGACCTTCTTGGCCGCCAGGACGCTGCTGGCTCATGGACAGTCGCAGCAATCCTAAACAGTGGGCCCACGGTGGGTGGGTTTTCTTCTTGGAGCACTGGAAGTGGTTCAGCTGGACACTGGGGCAGAATGGGAGTGCTCATCCCTGCAGGATCTGACCTGCCCCTGGGTTTTGTGAATCGCTTCAAACATCAGCAGCAATGGAGGCTGCTTTCTCAGCCTCCTGCTTTTGGTGCAGGTGCCGTAGGAAGATTTTTCCATGGACTCGCAGCCCAAATGTTGCCTTTACAGTAGAAAGCATTGTCTGGTGGAGGAGAGACGCCTGTTCCCAAGTGCATACAAACGTGTTTTGATGTGCTGCCTTCCTACTCCTCAGCTTGTGTTATGGGAACAACATCAATATAGTAGGAAATCCTTTTAAAACGTCTAATATTTCATTGTGACTTTGAAGGCTGTTGCCCTGGCCTGTGGGACAGAGCTGTGCTGCCATCTCAGAGGAATGTGACCCTGCCTTTCTCCACACGTAGCCACCCTGGCTGAGGGCCTGTTCTGATCAAGCAGACGGTGTCTTTCCATTCAACCACCTTTCACTCAACCATTGAAGAGAACTTTGTTCTGCCTTGCTGTCCAGCTGTTATTTTATAGCTCTGTGTTCCCAGATTAAGGAACTGGTTATATTTTTAACTCCCAGAATGTCTTTCCCATTAGCGCTTTCCCACTTGATCTGCGTGGGTGGCCTTCAGCTCCTTGGCCCCAACTAACGCTTAACCTCAGTCAGTCTTCCAGAGCTGGTTTATCCTGTCCCCTGCCCAGCCCAGGAATGGGTCATTGTCTTGCACCCAATTTGTCATCTCTATTGTAAACTGCACATTTGAGGGTTGGCATTTTGTCCCCCCCTGCCAAATATCTGCAGAAGTTGTCTCTTCCCCCCTCCTTGCTCTCTCCTCTCCCTCGTTTGAAGCTGTTTGCCCTGGGATTTCCATCTCTGTCCCATGAATCCTTTCATTTTTGGTCAGTGTTGACAGCTTTAACTTCATTTTCAGAGCTCACACTTGTGCTGAAAGCATCTGGGACTTCCCCTTGACAGGACATCTTAATTTGAAATGCTGGGGTTTGTAGGTAAACCGTACAAGGGACAAGTCTTCCAGCCCATGGAAGGCTTCTGGAATTGCAGAGTCCATAAAAAAAAAAAATAGAACTCACATGGGGTAAAAAGGAATTCAATAACTATATAAATGTATATTTACCAGTGATGAACAATTCTATTTTTTATTATTTTAAGGGAAAACTAATTTCATTAAGGGCTAGATTCATGTTTTCTGGGCACTTCACTTCTGGGACTCTGACAGTCCTAAAAATCCCTCTCATTTAGCCCAACCCCCTTTCTCCTCATAGGTAGTTCCTACTTTTAGCCTGTCAGTGCATGTTAGACCAGGAGACAAACAAAGTGGTCTGCAAATAAGGTTGTGATCCTGACAAAAAATGAGTCTATAGCCTCATTTTGTCTTTCTTTTTAAGTCTTTGATGGAATTCACCACTCCCTAAGACAGGGGTGCCCAGCCTGCAGCACACAAGCTGTTTCCAGCTGGCCAAAAAATTCATCTTAGAGTCTGGTTTTGGCCACCTTTCCTTAGAGTCCCTCACATTTGAGTGACAGACTAATAAATTCATCTGCAGCAGTAATAAGGACAGAACAAGAAATTAACTGGGAGGGAAGAGAGATGTGAAAGCAAGTGTTAGTGCTGTCCTGACAGCAGTTTGCCAGCTGCAGTGACAGATATTGGTCCTTTTCTCTTAACACCTCTGGATCTCCACAGTGAAGGATGCTCACCTACCCTGACATTGAGGATGATATTAAACAGCATTTAAGTCTGTCTGTTTGCTCTAAATCTTCCATAAATTTTTGGAACCGTGTAGCAAGGACTTGGAAAAGCTTAGGACTTTACTGTAGCAACTTGCTCAAGTCATGGATGGGGTGTGTGGATGGTAGGAGGGATAAATTCAGGGAAATAGTTTCTTTGGTCATGTCACTGAAATATTCACCTGCAGTTGTAGCAGCCTTTTAGCAGCTATTGGAATGAGAGGTACAAGGCAAGGAGAAACTAATTTACCATCATTACCTAAAAGATTTTCTGCTTCCTCAGCACCTTTTAGAAAGTGCTGCTGTCAAACCCCTCATTTGAAGGAAAATGTCCAATTTGCCTTCAGACATTGGGGTGGTCACCTCAATCACTGAGGTGGCCTCGAAAGCTTCACCCCAGGTCCAAAGCTATTCCCACAGCTATCCACAGAGTGATTTTTCCCCCTGGCATTTCCAGTTATCTCCACATTTAAGTGACTTCCCTTTCCCCAGTACCCCATGCAGGCATTTGCATTCATATCCAAGTCCAGCTGAATGACTTTTTCAAGGAAGAATTTGTGAAGTGCTGCCAAACGCTTTACTGCTAATTCTGTGCTTTGATTTCTGAAAACAAATGAATGATCAGTTTTATTTGGTGCATTCTCTTCATTGCCCTATAAATCCATGGTGTTTTTTGACCATGGTTCAATTATCAAGCTCATAACTCAGGACCCACTAGAAATTTTTTGAAGCTTTTTGCAAACTTCCATGGTCTTTGGATCAAGTCTTAAATGCTTACAGATTATCTTTTGTACTTCTTTTATCCTGGGGTTTTTAAGCAAAATTTATAGGATGGGAACTAAGAGGTTTGATCATCTTATTGTTCCATTTGGGGTTTTTTTTAGTGAACAACTGTAAGTTCCAGGAATAAAATCACTAATGAACCTTATTATTACCCTGATCCCTAAAAACATTTGAGCATGTGCTCAGCTTTAAGCATGGGGTTAATCTTACCAACTTCTTGACAGCTCTTTTTCCTTTAAAACTGGACATGAACTTAAGGGCTGTTTTGGATCAAAACTTATGCAAGCAGTTAGAGAGAGCTAATGCAGACTGAGGTATGGATCTGGCTTTCAGTAAATCCTGATTGTGGTTTTGGGGTTTTTTGGGGTTTTTTTTTTGAGAATGGATCTATAAACCACTCCTACAGACACTATTAGCAGAGACCCACTAAATGCTTTAAGAATGAAAATCTCCCTTACAGCAGAATTTCAGCTCAAGCTATTATATTTTAATTTGTTGAGAAAGGAATGGATTTTGCAAGGCAGAGGGGGATGAACCCTGTGAGGGAAAAAAACCCCAATTACTGTTGTTATCAAAGGTCAGCTAATTTTTTCCCCTAAGTTCGCAAACTTTTGGATTTTGTTTTTCCTCATTTTCTGCTTTTCTCTCCTAAAATTATTTTTTTATTTTTAAGCTGCAGTTCTGGCTTTCCAGTGAATTTCTTGATATCAGCTTTTGTGTTACTTTCTGTATTTACACCCCCTGAGCTGTAGCTCTTCACTCATGGAGCCTGCACTGTTCCCACTGAGCAAGTCATTGCTTGGGGCAATGGAATATTTAGTAAACACTTTATGGAAGAATGGATGACCTCAGGGCTGACAGAAGTGGACACTTCAGATTATGTTTAGGCACTGTAAAATCTCTGGTATTTGTGAAGATTTTATGGAAAAGCAGATAAGAAGAGAAAAATGTCAAGGAAGTTTTCCTAGCCATGAAGTCAAGCTGTATTTGCAAACTGAGCCATTACTGAAGGCTGGTAAAGGCTTCAAAACTCAGGACGTGATGCTTAACCAGGATCAATCATTTCAGTTTATTTCACGTTGTAGTTCTGGAATGTTTCTAATGTAGTAAAAGTTATCATGCTAGTTATGCTAAAAATGCCTGGGAAAGCCAAAACCATGAAGTTTCTGGTGAATTAAAAAGAAACTCACTTGGGCACCAGTGTTCAGCAGGACTGGGATCTTTGTCTTTGCTCCAAATGAACTGCTGCTGCCTAAAGCAGTTTTGTTTCTGAACAAGAGCATCTTCACTGAGCCTGCAGTGTGCACATGCTACCCTCATCTCCCAGTTTTCTTTTACTGGCAATAGTTATGGATTTCAGAATTTAATTCTGAATGCCAGTACCTGCCCATCTAACTTTGACTTCTCACCACCTCTTCAAACACAACCAGGCCCCTGAAGTTCTGTCTGAAGCAAGAATCGGGGTTGATTTTGAATTCTCTGCATTGTGGTTCTCAGGGAAGACTGTTTAGTTGGTGGCATGGAAAGCCCCTGGGGTCTGCCTGGTGAGCTGCATTGAATCAGCCTGAGATCTGTCAACAATATCCCTCCGAGCAGGGCAGATGTAATTTAAGGCATGGAAGTGTAGGTCCCTATAATCTATCACATAAAATAATTCCATCGGCATCCATCATGGAGCTGCACAGGCAGCAGCTACGTGGCACACGGAAATTGAGAGTCTGAGCTTGTATAGAGCCCACCACCTGCTTTCAAATGTCACAGATGTAATTCCAGGCATTATTGTATCAGTAAAAACTGGGACTAATCCCACTGAAGTCAGACATTAAACCTGCATGAGATCAGAATAAAGCTAAGTATTTATTAGTTGTATGTGTGACTCAGACACTTTCCACTATTCACATCATTTTTTCCTGTACATTCTGGATGCAAATAAACTCTTCAAGAGCAAATACCGCTAAAAAAATCCCTCCAGATTTTGCCTTTCTTTTTGTGTGAACCTTGTCCAGACCATTGCAGCATTGCTTTGATGTTTCTTAAAGTTGGTTTACGAAACGGCATTATGGATCCTTCTCTTTGAGATCCCATGGAGGGAGATGAAGGGCCTGCCCAGGATCAGCTTCTGGGATGATGGAGTTGTCCTTTTGCTGCCTTTGCTTGGCTGCTGTGAATAGGGAAGTGTGTTCTGCAGCTATTCTGTCACTGTTCTCTGTTTTTTTGCCACTGACACCCTCGAGTCCCCCTGGCATTTAGGAAAAGAAAGGAAGGAGCCACAGGGACTGCTGAGCTCCTCTCCTCAATCCAGTCTCAGTACTGAGGTGCTTTTCATTGCAACTCACGTGCAAATTCTCCCTTCAACAGGAAACTTCACCACATAATTTTGTAGTGAAGGGAAAATAGGTCACTGAATAACTCTACTCAATGAGAATTTTCCCCTTTCTGTCTAAGTTCTATTCTCCAGCGCCCTCATATCCCTCTGAGAAAACTACAAGCAGCAGGCCCTTTCTCAGAAACCCGCATCTTCCATTTCTGTGGAAAAAAAAATTAAAAAGCCATGGGAGTTTGAGACAAAACTGTTCCCATGAGAACTCCCTTTTGCATAATTGCTGTTATCTGATTATGGTGGGAGAAGGGATTTTTTTCACCTTTACCCCCGCCTAGGACAAGTACTATGTCCCGACGCCAAGTCTCAGGAATCCAAGATTATTGACCTAGGGAATAAGTGCCTCTGAGTCAGATCCTGGGATCGGGAGGATCCTGATGGCTGCATTTTCTGTGTTTGAGGGATCTAGTTTTCAAGGAGGCAATGTAATAATTATTGCCCATCTATCTCCCACTTTTTCTACCCACCAGCTCTCCAGCTGACCAGATTCTATCTCCTAAAGTCTCCAAACATGGCATAGACACTGTGACTGTGGCAGCTGAGCTCTCATTCTCTGCAGAAAAAAAATTCCTTCCTGGTAGTTTTATCCTTAGGACATAAATTCAGGGATCATGCTCTGACCTGAGATTTGGCTCATCTATTTGGGTTATTCTGAATGCTCTGTCAGCAGTGTGGAAATGAGCAAATTTCTGTTTTCTGAACTTAATAGGAATCACATTGAGTAGATTTGTGCAATAACAAAGATTACAAAAATTATTCTCCATGTGAGCACTGGGCTGTATCACATACAAATCTGACTTGAGATATTGGTAATAACTTGACAAAAGCTGTCATTACATATTTTAAAACATATTTAATCTCTGAGCCTGAGAAACCGATTCTGTCATTTTCACATGTTTGTTTTCACTCTCTGCTGTATGAGTGGGGGACTTAAAACTCTTACATTGCTCAGCAGCTTTAGAGCCATGTTTCTGCTTCATTATCCACAAAGATTGCACACCACAAACATCCACATGCACTAAGTTGAGGTGGTTACTTGACAAAATATGGTGTGTAAAGCAAAACCAAGATTTGTATTAAAATTCTTCTTTGAGACACTGAGAACATAAATAAGAATCAACAGAGGTTATTTGCAGTGCTAGGCACAGTATTTTGCTGCATACTTCCATTTACAGGGTTTTTTCTTTTGTAAATTGCTGCTAAATATATGTGTACTGGTCATACCAGACAGTTCAAAACTTATTTTAAAACCTAAGTCCCTGGAACTAGACAAAGTAATGAACAATTTTTATGAACTCATGTTAAAAACTTGGCTTGTTTTGTGTGGTGGATAATGCTTCCAACTTGGGCTCCCCCTCACACATTCAATTTGGGTTTAGTACCTTCTGAGCCAAATTTTGCCCTCTCTTAGCAGCTTCATAGTCCTGAGTGCTGAAAACAGGGGCTGCACAGGGTAATTGAGAGCAAGGCTTCATCATTTGTGCTCAGTGAGCGTGATTGATTCCTCATCAACACAGGGGGATTAACCCCAATTAATAGAGGTTCATTTTGCTTTTGAATTACTGCTACAGATGATCTAATGGTATTTATTTAACCCTTATCATAGCAGGAAAGAGCCTTTCATCTGATGTTACAGTTGAACAGCTGAATTCTCCCTCACTTTCCGAAATCTCTGCAAGATGTTTGCCACCCAACCGCTCCGACTCCCCATATTTTTCAACACTTCCTTTCCTTTCCTCACACCCTCCACAGGAATATTCTGCTTAGAGGAAAGGACCATGCTACCTGCCTCCTTAGCAGCCTCCCCTGGATGAATTAGCTGGTCTATCAACCATTTTGTCTTCTGTCTGTGACACAGGTGAGGAGTGACAACGTGCTGTGTTTTGGAGAGGGTCAGTGCCGCAACCACAGCAACTTTTTACACAAGGTATACCCAGATTCACTCAAGGCATGTTTATGTGAACTGAGAAATTGTCCTCCTGCCAAAGATCATCCCTGGAAGTGTTCAAGGCCAGGTTGGATGGGGCTCTGAGCAACCTGGGACAGTGGAAGGTGTCCCTGCCCATGGCAGGAGGGTTGGAATGAGATCATCTTTAAGGTTACTCCCAACCCCAACCATTCTTGGATATCTTGGGCATCTGAACCCTTGGACATGCAGAAAGCAACCCTTGATCACCAGCCCTTGATCGTGCAACTCAAGACTGAAATCAGAGCAGGAGATGTGTGAAGGTGGATGCAAAGACGGCACAGGGCTGCCTCACTCTCTTTTTGCTCCTTGGTTGTTGTGTGCTCAGCCACTTCTCAATCAGCCTGGTCATGATCTCACCTAATTGTGTGGGTAAGAGCTCCAAAATAGGACCCTGTGATCAAAATGTCCGGAAACATGAGGTCAAGACATCAAAAGGCCAGTTCCGTGGTGAAAGTATGGCTTTCAGGTGCCACTGGCTTCAAAGCTCGGCCCTAAAACAAAGGAGCAATCTATATTTGGGGACATTCATGCAAAGCATTACCGCTCGTTGTTCATCAGAGGTGCCAAAACAGCTGATTATCAAAAGCAAACAATCAAAAAAAGACCTCAAAGGGAAAAAAAAAAAGGAGAAAAGAAAGAAAATTATCCAGCTCATGAATGTAATGAGTTTCAGGAAAAGAAAAACTCTTTTTTTTTCTTTTTTCCACTGAGATTAGTTAAATCATTAAACTTGGGATGTCATTGCTGAGCTCTGCAATCACCTGCCCAGAACTGCAGGGACCCACAGTGGTAGTGAGTGGCCAACTTTCCCGGGAAAGTTTTTTGTTATCCTCGTATTGCTTGGTTTTTTTACACCACATCTGTGCTTGCTTCGTCATTCTGCCATCTGCTGTAACAAAATACAGACAAAGCGTTTCAGAGAACAACCCCTCCACACTTTAAAATGCTCCAAAACCAGAGCAGAGCCTTTTACTTCTCACAAGCTGGAGTGCTTATTATCCTATCCTCCTACTCCTCCTCTTCCTCCTCCCCCTGCCCCACATCCATGATGAATTACACACGCTTACCGAGCATGGAGAACACAGAATCCCATTGCTTTCGCCACAATGTTTCTATTAAATGAAATGGATGTTCCTGCACTTGACTTCGCTGCGCAAACGCATTCGCCAAGAGGTCAGAAATAGCAGGTCGTTATCATGAAATTTTTAATTTTGAAACTCCCAATCAGGCTCATTTCCTGTTTGGTACTGTCTGCAGATACACAATGCAAAAGCCTCGGGTTGCTAAAGAATCGAAATAACAGAGTATGAGCAGAGTGGTTTTGAGCACACACTCTGTAAAGTCCAGTCAAAGTTTCTTCCTGGTGCAGCCGCACAAATCTCTTGGTAGCAGTAAACTCTCTGCACAGACTTCATTCCTGAACACATGTTCAAAGGTGATAAAATAAATGCAGATGGTTTCCCAAAACCTCAGCGGAGCATTTTTTGCTGTTACTAAATGGACTGGAAAAAAACTAGGGGGAAAAAAGCGGAGAAAATACAGTTTGACACAGACAGGCAATTTCAGAATAGCATTTGGTCATTTGAGAGAAAATCGAAATAAAATGTGTGTTTATAATGATCTATTGGCAAAACAATATTGACAGAGCATCTGAGCTGCCTAATGGAAGTGATTTTTAGAATGCTTAAATTAAACTGGCGTTGAGAGCTGAATATTTTGCTTAATTACTTAACATGAACAAAATAAAAGCTGGATAGGAATTTTAAATTCATTGTGCCATGACCAAGTTGACAATAAAACCATCCCCGGCTACAGTGAAAAGAGAATCAGACCTTAACCAATTTATTACAGGCTTTGTTTACAAACTTCTTACAAAATTATACAGCATCTTATGCGTACACAGGATTTACAGGAACGCGTTACTGATGTGTGGGATTGCTTCGCTCTCCGCTCGAGGTCTGCAGGTTTTTCTTTGCTTGGGGCCTGATCCAGCTTCCACCGGAGAAGGTGAGATTTTTTTTTTTCCCATTGACTTTAGTGGAAGCTGGAGCAGATCCAGGGGGTAACACTTCCGCTCATTGTTTTCCTGGGGTGGGAAAGAGGCAGCCGGTCTAAAAACCATCCACACCACGCTCCGTTCTCATCTCATGTGTTTCAGATGACAGGCATATTTACTCCGAGACGTTTTTGCTGGCTGCTTGTAAAATACTTGTTAAAGTCAAGAGTCAAAGACCAGTTCCTGTTACTGGATTTACAGTGGAAAATAACAAATGGCTTTCTTTGAACCTTTAAATAACGAACCTCCCTTGATTTTCAGTGGGCAGAAATAAAGGCATTAGAATCAACTCCGATGTTGTTTACATTGTTGTAAAGCTACATTTTTTTCCCTGTCTCCAATAGATTTTTTATGGATTTACAGTGGTGTAAACAAAAGTGTCATCCACACCGCAGGAACAAGGTAGTTTCTGATTAAAGGGATTCCACCAAGTTAAATCAGTCTTCTTACCTCCTCTTCTCACATGGAGATAGACCTATGTGGCGAAGTGAAACAAGGAGATCTCTAAAGTTAAAGACCCGTGACAATATCAGCTCTCAGTTGATCCCAGCATCTGAAAATGATCTTTATTTGGGAAGTCAGGGTGTAAAATCAAGCTTTTAATTTCCAAAAAAAATCCAGCGGGGCAGAACTTTTGAACAATATGCTTATTCCCCCAGGCCAAAAAGATTAGTTAAAACTTAAACTTTCCTACTAGGAAAAGTAGCTAAAGCTCTGTGGGGTTGGGGTATTTTTTTTAGATGTTTGCCAAGAAATGAGAAATGTTCTAATCAGATCTATCAGATCCTGAGTTCCTTGTTACATTACATCCTCTCATTTTAATGACTGCCTTGGTATTGAATGTCTGAAGTTGCTATTGCTTGAAGCAAAGGTAGGATTTATTGCTGCGAGGTGATGATATTTCCTGTGAGATAAATACCCTGGCCTCATGCTGAAAATGGAGATGGTTCTCAAAAGCTTTGCTTCTGGCCTCCCCTGAAGAAAATACCCACATGCTCCAACCTGGCTTTCCGAGACACAACTATTCCAGTGCTTGGCCTCAAGGCAACCTGTCCAGCTCCCTGGTGGTTTTATGGTGTGCAGCACTCTCTGTAAGGGATTAGGGGAGACCTCACAGTTTGCTGCCTTTCATGGCCTGTTGTATGTTTGAAACTGGTTTTCCAGGGGTGAAAGCTGTATGAGCAAAGGGATCCTGCAACCTCGTGCTTGAGGGCTCCAACCTCGTTTTCATTCCTGATGCTGAACACGCTGCGGCAAGGAAAACTGTAGCTGTAAAACCCTCAGAAAAAAACCTGAGGGTAAAACTTTTGGAATAGCTGATATTTCCCAGCCCTGGCTATGGGTTGGGTCTATCTAGACACAGATAATGTGCAGCCCAATCTGAATTCTGTTCCTAGCCATGAATTCATTTACTTCCTGGGAGTGGGATCCCACCCAGGGTATTGCACAGCTAATGTGTAATGGGCCATCTCTTCAAGTAGTGTCATTATTCCTGTCCCCAGTGGAGCCACATGACAATCCGAAGAGGAGTTTGAGGTAAATATATGCTAGCACATTTGCCTGTCCTAAGCAACAACTCATCTGTTTGATTGGGGAACTTCAGGATAACTACAGACTTCATGGATTTTAGCCACCATCCATTTCACATTCCTGTGAAAGGTACCAGGCTTCTCAAGCCATTCAACACATTTTTTCCCCCGGGAAGGATGGAGAATGGATTGCAGAGGAGAAGGAAGCCTTCATACGTGGCGTGTGGCTTTGATATCCATGCCAGGATATCGTATCTTTCTTTACTACAATTTGCGAGCCAAGGGCTCTTTTAAGGTTAAGACATCACTAGCTTTGTTTCTAATTTAAAAACTCAGACAGAGGGGAATGATTCAACAAGGCAAGCAGAAGATAATTGATTTGTGTGAGGAGCAAGAGGCTGATCACAACAAACCATCTTTTACGTATTATATTAATGATCCATTTAGATCAGTTCTTGGCTTCAGTAAGTTTCGGCTACAAATATTTCAGATTTTTTTCATATTTTTTCAATGATGCACTGGCAGCACTAGAAACAGTTGCAAAACAAATGTGCTTCCAAAACACAAATGGATGTTCCTGGATTACTAGCAGCCATTCTAAAATGCTAGCAGAGGGAAAATGGTAATTTCACAGGCAGAACTGGCATAATACACGGAAATTTTATTTTAGGGCTACCTGACGCCTGTAAATTTGAAATCATCTGCAGGCTACAACACGTATTTTGGTCCATTTTTCTTTTTGGTGCTGAGGAGTCAACACTGTGGATCCAATTAAATATGAACGTTTAGAGCAGGGAATATAAATATGTACACAACTCTTGTCATTGATCTGATTTTTAACAAGTTTACTAAATGACAGTCACTGGTTTGACAATACTGAATGAAAAATACTGATTTTACACAGATTTTACAGGAAGGTTACGGTATGCTGCCGACAAGCAGTGTCACAAACACAGTCTAAAAAAAACCCCGGAGTTGGCCACAGCAGAGGCACACACCCTTTGCTCTTGTTTATTGAGAGAGAAAGCTTATATACTGTAGATTTGCTGAAGTTTAATAAATAAGGTCAACTTATAATATATATAAAACAATATAAACATTTATATGCTACATGCATATCATATAATTTAAAGTAATAATTTATATAGCAAAGAGATGCAGATCTATGTTCTTCCTATTTTCCTGGACAAGGCGCACACGCAGGAGGTGTCTATCCTTATCCACCTCCAGCCCACCAGTTTGTTGTTTTCTGAAGTCAGTGCTCTGACATAAGTTTGGGATGTCTTGCATTGGGAGTTCCAGTGCTTGTCATCAATGCCGCGGCAGCCGTTTTTTACGGGCTTGGCCTCTTTACACCTGGTTTCGTAAAAGTATTGCTTAACTGGAGAGTTGCCTGTTTTAATTTCTCCCAGAACAGTCACCTGGTGTCCCCTAATGTCTATGGCGGAGGATTTGTCCGTGACCCACAAACTTTCACTGTCACAAACGGAGTATTCCCCCCGGTGGCCCTTGTGCTCCGCGTACCTCTTCCGCCGGGAGGTTCTGTTCACCACCATGGAATTCCCGATGTAATCCTCCATGAGGTACAGCGGCGGCGGCTCCAGCGGCGTGTTGTCACTCAGGAGGACTCGGGGCGAGTTGTAGCGTCTCTGCTGCCTTAAGAGATCTGTATCCACTGAGATAACTGGCTGGAAGTCTGATTTCACATTTTCCTCTCCATCCATGTCTTGCTGAGCGTCTGTTTTCTGCACCGTGTTTTGATAGTTTTCCTTAATGTCTACCATCTGCTTAGAAAGCTTGTTTTTTAAAATGTCTGCCTGAATGAGTTTAATAATAAGAGAATTTATCGAATCTTCTGGCAAACTCCTTTGATCCATGTTGGAAGACTGGATGCCACGAAGGTAAGCGAGAAATATCACATAAAACAAGATGGACATCACCTTGTTCACCTGTAAGATCTGCAAAGAAATAGAAAGTCAGTGTTAAAACAATCTGAGAGGGAGGTTTGCTAGAGGCTGTAAACATGAAAATTGGGATTTTTTTTGTAGCATCTGTGTCTTTAAAGACATATATAGAGATATAGAAACACAGGCTGTGTGTTTCTTAGCAGATACAAATTGTTATACTTCATAGTGAGTGCAACTCTCTTCTGAATTTTTTTTTTTCCAGTATTTCATCTATATTTTAGGCTTTGCTTTTCCTCTTTCCATGCATAGTGGTATATATATCAGTTAAGCTCTTGGTATATTATGGTAGTTCTTGGTATATTATGGCCAGGGCTTGGCAGCAGAGAGAGGCCAAGTTACTTTCACAGAGTTCATCCCAAAGAGAAGTTTAGTTTCAAAATTGCAGGATCATGCAGAGTAGAAAACTGTATCACAGTGTAAAATGAAAAAAGTTCTGACTTTGCTAAATGTTGTCAGATTTGTGTGCTGAGATCTCTCAGACCCATCAAATTCATATTTATCAAATGTCTTCTGTTTAATGTTACCATAAGAAGGAAATAAATCCAGTGTTTCAATAGTGCTTTTGTTCTCTTTCTCTCTTTGGTAAGGGAAAGGGTTCTCGAAGGAAAATGATGCAGTCAGGTCAGAGAGTGGTGATTAGACCTCTATGATACAAGTGTGGAATTCAGATGAACCCACAGACCATTTTGTAGGGCTTGTTTTCAGAATTGGGGACTGGCTTCTTGGTGTTTTTTAAAGAAGTTGCTTCATTACATTTATATAAGGTGAAACAAACCTGACAGCAATTAGAAATATTCAAGGACAGATTGAGGACTTTCCTCTCCCCACCATCTCCTAAAATGGAAAAACCTTGTTCAAAGATTCAGTATTTTGAAAACCACTCCTAAAAGTATCCTGCTCCTTTGTGCTTTGCCATGTGCTGCTCTATATGGAATTCTGTGCTCTCCTTCTAATTCTACCTTCTGTCCATATTCTAGAAGTTCATTTGTTACTTCTTTTTAACCCTTTCTATCATCTTGTTTGTGTAGCTGAGAGCCATGAGCAGCTGTCCAGGGAGGTGGTTTTTATCCTTGTGTATTTGGACACCTGTAAATTTGGTATTTGCATTTATATTTAAATGAAATCAATTATCAGTGTAAAACACTAAGTGATGGAAGCAGATCATTCACTTCAGAGCACGCCTCTATAAACTTGCTGCACAAGTAGTGGATTGAAGGAGAAAATACAAAACTCAGAGCACCCTCGTAGACTGTGATAAACCCTGACTGTAGTATTGCTTCAAGTGACTCAAGAAAGCCTTGGATTTGATTTTCCTGCTCCGCAAGCACATCCAGCATATGTCAGAGACCTCTAGCACTCTGGGATAAAGGCACAGAGTCACAGACCATAGGAGAGAGGGAGTTGGAAGGATCCTCAGGATATTATCTAGGCCAATCTCACTGCTCACAGCAGGATCAGCCTGGGCAGCTTGCAGAGAGCTGTGCCTACTCAGGTTTAGAATATCTCCATGGATGGAGACTCCACAGCCCTCTAGACAACTTACTCTAGTGTTTAACCACCTTTAAACTTAACAAAAATATTTTTAAAAATTCATGTACCAGCAGTATTTCCTATATCTCAATTTGTTCCCATTGCCTCTTGTCCTTTCATGGACATCCCTCAGTAGAGCCTGGCTCCATCTTTATTACTCCCTCCTGTGAGGTATTTCTACACTTCAGTAAAATCCCCCTGGGACTTCTCGTCTGCAGCATGAGCAGTCCCAGCTCTCTCAGCCTCTCCTCTTGGTACAGTTACCCCAATCCTTAATAATTTTCATAGACTTGCTCCTGTACTAAGGAACCCAGAACTGGACACAGCACTCCAGATGTGCCTCACCAGTGCTGAGATGAGGGGAAGGATCCCTTCCCTCGGCACTGTGAATACTCTGTGTTTTTCCCAGGACAAACTGTGGAAATATCAAACCTCCTGAACAAAAAATTCACCATCTTCTGTTTAAGAGGGTGTACCATTTTCAGTTTAAGAAGGCAAAGGAAAAAAAGAAGAAAAAATCTTTTACTGTACAACCTTCTATCCACTCTAAACTAAACTCCCTTTTGCAAGATTGAGTCCCCACTTCATAGTTTGGAACTGCAGCAAAATCAGAGCTACCCTCTGTGGATGTGTGAGCTGTCCTTTTATGGACAAGAAATGTGTTTTCTCCATTCTCAGTTTGTCACAGTATGAGTTCACCTAAATCTAGACTGTTGCTTGCAGCAATGTTTTGCTTTTGGGGGGGGAGAAAAATCGAAGATGTTCAGTTACCATACAATTACTGTCATACCTAAATAAATACTAACTTAATGTAGATGGATCTCAGAGCCCAGACCTTTCCAGATAAAAAATTGCCGTGCAATTTCACCTTCCCTCAGCATAGGATTTGCTTTTAAAAACAGTGAAAATATTATTAAACAGATGTCATTGAGCAGGTTTCTCGCAGCACCCGGAATCCACACGCGGGGTGACACACGAGCACACAGGATGGTGAGCAAAGCTCTGACAAGGCTCAGCTCAAAAGCCAGAAGCATTATTCGTGCCAACATGCAGCTGCATGCAATCACTGCTCTGCTCAGTCTCAAAACTAAGTGGCACCAGCAAAATACACAAGTTGGAGCAGGTGATGAGGTGGGAAAAGTAAGGCTGGAGTTCCTGCAGGCTCTCTTTAATGTCACACCACACACAAAAAGGAAGGGTTGGGGACCTGAGAGTCAGAGCAGCTAAAATGAGCTAATTTTCTTCTCTGTGGACGAACCCCGTTAATGGGAAAAATATTGAAAAATATTTTCCTGAACTTCATGTGAAATGTCTTGTGGGTTTGGTGGGAAAGATGTTAACTTTGAATTTCAACCTGTAGTTTGATTCATGTTTCAGAAATTATTTGCTGCAAAAGTAAAAGGGTTTCAGAACAAATCTTTATATTTTTCTGGGTGCAAAACTTAGAGAGAAAACACTTGGTGAGATTAGTTTTCAGTGAATTCCTCCAACCCTGGAGGTTCATAAGTGCTGTTCAGAAGTTCCAGTCCATGACCAGAAATTATCAGGCTGTTCATAAAGTCCAGCACCTCAGACCATGTCTAAGGCACTATTCAAGATAGGAGAAATGGATGTTACTTGAAAACTGCAGCTGGTTTATGGCCTTGGCTATAATCTGGTTACAAGACACATTAAAAGTATATTTGTTTGTAGGTCTGAGGAGTATTCAATTTGATGAATGGCTCTTTGCCCAAAATGGAATGTTGTGCCTGTCTGAACTGAGGATAATTTGAAATTTATTTGGTATGTGTGTTGTTAAATCCGTAAAAAGGAGAGGAAAATGTAAAACATTAAAATGTTTATCTTTTCATATTTTCAAAGCAAATAATTCTGGTGTTTCTGGCCGTGGCTCCAGAAGTTCCACAATGCAATTCACAAAGCAGAACAAGTGCTTACTCAGTACAGCCCGGTGAGTAAATTATCTATAGAGGGGACTTGGCTTGGAGGCAAGATTTCAACACACGTGTCCTGTCTGAGGGAAGACTGACTCAGATTCCAGGTGCCTGGGGGCACAGGATTGTGTGGACCTAAGCAGAAGCTACTTCAGCACAAGCAGCTCTTTCTTTGGCATTTTGGAGAATGGTATAAAAATCCCCCAAGGATTCAATCCTTCACATGACTTTTTCTCTTCTTTCATTGGTTTTTTTGGGGGTTTTTTGGGGNACCCCCCAAGGTTTCAAACCTTCCCATTGTTTTTTTTTTTTTTTCTTGGTTTTTTTTGGGGTTTTTTTGGTTTTTTTTTTGGTTTTTTTTTTTTTTTTTTTTTTGTTTTTTTTTTTTTGGTTTTTTTTTTAGTTCAGATTATTCTTTTCAGGTAGAGAGATTTTGTCCAAGCGAAATTTTTCTTGCTTAGCGGACGTTAGGGAGATATTTTTATTGTTCTTCAAGGTTCTTCTTGGAATTTTACACATGTAAATTCCTGACAAAAGCTCATTTTGGCTGTGTTTGTGGCTGGTTTGCACTAAGCAAGTTTGGCTTGGGGATGGCTGACATTTGTGGCACAGAGGGGAAAAGCAAACAGCACAGAAAAGAAAAGCTCATGCATTGCAAAGCTGGTTGATCTCCCAACTGTGGCTTAGCTTTACTCTATTTTAATGGTTTGTATTCCTGCCCATCACTGCAGTTTTAGCAGGGTATTAGCGCTGTCTGAGCTAGGTGGCTCAGGGAAGGTCTAAATTTAGGAGAAGTAAATAAGCTTACCTCTTCCTTACATTGATAAATTCAATCCCTAATAAACTCTGGCAAATCACTTTCTGCCCTTTTCAGATTCACCACTTTATGTAGTAGTGAAAATTTTTGTTTAGTTTTGTTTGTAGTGATTTAAAAATTATGCGTATTGCTTTATTTTGGTCAGTCTCTGAAGATTCTACGCAGGGAAAGAGCAAAACATCATTTAAAACATTCTGCAGAAAGCATGAAATCCTAGTACTGTGAGAGACTGCACAAGTATTTACTTGTAAGTCATTGCTAAGAGGAACTGGAATAGAAGGAAAAGTGACTGGTGAGTTTTACATTCAGCATTATAATACCCCCACATGATTTATGTAAGTCAGCTTGAAGTGTTTGGCACTTTCTAAAAAAATTAGGAGCAGCTTCTGTTCTTCAGACCGAGCAACTAATGATCCTTTGTGGTAGCTGACAGCTTTTCCAGGCTTTTACCAAAGAGGACAGTGTAATTATTGTCATTGTTTGCTGAGCACTGCTTTCACAACCTCCCAAGTCATGGATTGCCCCCTTGATTCCCTCTTCCCAGTAACTATGTCGGGAAGAAATGCAGCCCTCGTCCTCCGTGCTTTGGGGGACATGGGAAAGGTACAGAACAGGAAAAACATTCTGAGTGTTCGAAAAGGTGGGAATGTGAAATAACTGTGACTGAAAATCAGCACTGTATTTCAGAGTAGTAATTGACTGTTTGTACAACATGGATTTATGAAGGCAGATTGCTGCAGAGTGCTGAATGTCCCTGAAGACACCGTGAACCTCCTGAGCACTTCTACTCAGGATAAGGAAATTTCAACATATACCGATTGAAGCTGAAGCTTTCACAAGACACGGGCTCTCTAAGAAGCTGAAGAATTCAGAGACAAAAGCAAGTGGGACGGAGTGATGGCTGCCCCAATTGTTAACCCTCCCATCCTGAGGGCCAACCAAACCAGAACAGAGAGCGAGGGGATTTGAAATGAATCCATTCTTCTGGCACGTGGGTAGGGGTGCGCAGCTACTCATCTGAGGGGGAACCCACCAAAGTTTCTTCATCTCTGCAGCAGCTCAGAGGTGTATTAATCGATTTACTCAAGGCCATTTTCAAAAGAGAAGACACATCTGAGCCCCAGTAGCCTCCAGTGAGCAGTATATACCTAATTTCTTATGGAAATGGAGTTCAGCCCACTGACGTTTCCTTTTCCTCTTCAAATGACTGGCTGAGCAAAGCACAGCAGGACAGCTGCTCACCCAAGCATGTGAAACTCCTCTGCACTTTGAACCAACCCACAACACTGGGGGGGGGGTGACCATGACCCTACTGGTCACTGGGGAAAGCTTTTCCAACTGGTGGCATCTTCCTGAGGGACAGTTTTGTGATGACACATGTGCTGCAAGGAGCAGTCTGTGCTCTGAACAGTCAGATGAGCTGTGCAGAGTCACCCAGGTGATTGCCATGGCAGGTGTGTGTCTACTGATCCTTGCACAGATATATCTGTATTTTTTTGGAGATCAAGATGAGGCTGCTGTCCACATACCTGCCTGATTCCAAGAGAAAGGTCAGGAGCAGTTCCTCTGTGCTTACCTCACTCTTTGGAACAGCTGCTGCTTCTCACACCTTGTGCACAGTTAATTTTGTCAGGTTTTGGCCCTGCACCTCCCTCCCCCGCCACCGACACCAGGGCACTTGAGAGCTCCCTGGAGGCATTTGGCACTCCCCAGCATCCTCTCACAATCCCACTGGGGGACTGGACTATTAATAATGTCCGGTACGATATCAGCCATCCCAGCTACATCCCCAGGTCTATAATCAGCTACAGGAGTAGGCAGGCTTTTCTCAGTCACAACAAGGTCCTTTTCCTTTCCAGTTCCTTCTCTCACGGACATTTTTGTGACACAAGTACATGTTTACACCTGTCTGTCTATGCCCTGACTCCCGTGGTATCGTTTTGCATTAAGCAGTTGACTGATTAATCTGTATATTGAGGCAGTCAGAACAAGGGGTTTGAAGGCTGGGATCCCAGTTTCCCTGGTTTGTTGAAAGAGTTTTGTCAAGTTAAAATGTCTGTTTGTTACTTTCTATATCTGCGAAGGAAGGAAATCTGTGGAATGACGGTGGTGTTTTGTTGCTCTAGATATATACCCTGACATCCTTTGGGTTCTCCTGCAAAGAGCTGGCTGATTTTCCCCTACGGAGAGAGCAAAGGCTGTGAGAATTGGGATTGTTCAGCCTGGGGAAGAGAAGGCTTTGGGGTGAGCTCATTGTGGCCTTGCAGTGCCTGAAGGGAGCCCACAGGAAAGATGGAGAGAGACTCTTGACAAGGGCCTGCAGTGACAGGACAAGGGGCAATGGCTTCACACTGACACAGAGCAGGTTTAGATTGGATATTGGGAAGAAATTGTTCCCTGTGAGGGCGGTGAGGCCCTGGCACAGGTTTCCCAGAGCAGCTGTGGCTGCTCCATTCCTGGAAATGTTCAAGGCCAGGTTGGATGTAGCTCTAAGCAACCTGGGATAGTGGAAGGTGTCCCTGCCCATGGCAGGGGGTTGGAACTGAATGATCTTTAAGGTCCCTTCCAGCCCAGGGCATTCTGTAATCCTCACATAACTAATATTGGAGCAATCCATGAGTATTTATCTTGGTTACTACTTAAAAAGTAAAAATACTGCTATTGTTGCCATTTTAAAAGAGCAGAAACTGGAATACACAGAAATCAGCTGATGTTTCCAAGGTCAGACAGGCTGGGGTTTTCATGTTGCACTGGCTGGATCAGGGAAGTCCACCTGCAATGCTGTTTGAAAGTTTGATCGATCAATGAAGAGCATGAAATGCAGGGAAACAAAAACAATGCCATCCCAGGTGAGCAGTCAGCCCCATCTTAGTCACAACAAAGAGATAAAGCGGTAGTGGGGTAAATAATTTCCACAAAAGCTGAAGTATTTCTTCAAATTATTCACTGTGCAACTCTGAAAACTGCCCAAAATACAAAGAAATCTAAAGGTCATGTCCGTAGCTGAAAAAATAACTTGACTTGACTGGACCTGTGCTAATTTTACAAAAAGCAGAAGATTTGCCCAAATCGTTGCATTTGCATATTTTTTTCTCAGAATTAATTTGAAAAAAGAAAAATAGAAAGCTCCAGAAGTAGTGGAGTGGTACTGGATAATTTAAACTGATAAACTGTGTGTTAGTTAATCTTTTCATTACTGTTTGTTAATAGTGGTAGGGATAAGCAGCAATCAAATTAAATTTGCAGCTAAATTTGGAGGGGATGCAAACAGCAGTAAACGAAGAGAAATGCAATCTCTGCTGAGGAGATGGAGAAATAAAATATTGGCAGAAAATTACAAAATGAAAGCTGAAGTAGAAATGAAAAGCTCATGTGCTGGGGAAATACTGGTATTGAGTAGAGATATACAGAGGCGAAAAGAAACTTAGAAAAGAGCAACACCTGATCAGACCCAGGAATGATCTAGAACTTTGGAAAAACACGGTATTTATTAAATGCAAAATACCAGGGCATTTCATTGCAGAGCTGGAAGGGAATTGCTGCTTCTTGTAGCACAGCAGTAAAATTAGGAAAGCTGCTTGAAGGTTGGAGAGTATTGTCATACAAAAAGAAAATCAGGAAAGAGAAGAAAAAGGGTTGTCAACCAGACCTTTGAGGAAATTGCCTTGAAGGTGCAAGCCTTTGCTTTGAGCTGGCAGAAAGGGTGTGACAGAAAACCCAGGGCAAAGATCTGGAAAGTGTAAGCATTGGGGAAAGGGAACATTTGCTTTAGGGTGGGGCAAAGGAGTGCAATCAGGAAAACTGGGATTAAGATGAGGAAAGGGAAGTGAGGCCGATCATCAAAAGCAGTTTTCAAGCACTGCAAGATGTTTGTAACAAACCCAAAGCCACACCAAAGAGGCCTGGGTTTCGTGTTTCCTCGCAGCACTGAAACTCCATCTAAGTCTTTTCTTGAAACAGTTTGAAGATCCATTAACCTTTCAAGTCAACCTGGACCTACTTTGGCTCAACCAGGGCTGATTAATTGTTCTGTATTAAAGTCAGGCAGTAGTTGCAGTTCCTCTTATTTTTTGTCAGAGAGATGCTTTGAGGTCTTAAGTTGGCCACAATTAAAGCTGAGAGCAGCCTTCCAGATGAAACTCACTTCTTTCACCTCCCCACAATTCTGGGGGGTTCAAGCCTGGCCTTGTAACAGATTGTCTTGATTGTTCTATTTAAAAATGCCACAGGTGGGTTTTGTTTAACTTGGTAGCAGGAGGAGAAAGGGAAGCACTTCTCAGATTATCAGAATTTTGTCCCTCTCCTGTTAGGCTGTAAAAGAGCAGCCTCCTGGAGACCCTGTGATGCTGGATGGTCTGACAGGTTTTTACATTAACATTGCCACTGGGCAACTCATTTTCTTAGGAAAAAAAAAAAAAACCCCAAAGCCAAACCATAGGAAAAAAAAGAGAAGTTTTAAACTGCTATTTGTTCGTTTTTCTGATAATCGGAAATTTGAAGGGAAAACTGTTTTCAGCCTTGAATTTCAACATATCATTATTTTGCAGGATTTTGCATTGAAAACAAAAGAGTTTCTATTTTATTTTATTTTAGAAGCTGAGAACATCTCCTTTTTTAATATATTCCAATTTCTTTTTCTTTTGTGAAGTAAGGAAAACAGTGAAATCAAGCAAACAAATAGAATAAAGCAATGGCTGCAAATTCAAAAGTGTTAGAGTCTTATTATGAAAAATCTTGTATTCCTAAGCCTAATTTATGGGTACAGACAAGACTTGCACACACAGGGAAAGAGAAATTCAAGGAACATAGGCAATGCTAGTTAGAAATGAAATGAGGTTTTGTTTGGGTAGAATTAAAATAGATCCTGAAGTTAACCTGAGGTACTTCTGTCATTAAAATTAAAAAAAAAAAAAAAGAAAAAAAGAAAGGCATTTATTTGTTTTTCTGAGGGCTCTGCTCAAACAGATGTTTGCAATGAGGGTATAGAATCACTGAATTCCAAAATCATTAAGGTTGGAAAAGACCTTTAAGAGCATCAAGTCCGACTTGTGGCTGACAACCACTTTGTCACCCAGCCCAGAGCACTGAGCGCCACGTCCAGTCATTCCTTGGACACCTCCAGGGATGGGGACTCCAAACCTCCCTGGGCAGCCCCTGCCCATGTTAAGATTATTTAGAAAGAACAGCATTTCTGCTCCAGAGTTTGTCCCAAGCACTGAGCCTTGCCAGGGACGACCTGCTTCATTTCACCCAAAACTGCACCTGTGTTTGCTTTTCCAAAGCCCGTGACTCTGGGTTTCCCTGGATCCACACAGAAATACATCCATGGCCACTCTGTGAATCAAAGGCTGCTCTCTGAATTGCCTCTCCCTGTTCCTCAAAGGTTCACAGCCCCCCAGAAAAAAAGTCTTGTTAGGCTTGCAGGTGCAAAGTATCTGATGCAACGTTCGTAAGAAAAGGATCCCAGGCCTGATCCAAATATTTTAAAACCACCAATAGGAACTCACTGAAATCAGCATTAATTGGGCAAAGCTTTTGCACAGTAAGAGGGACAGGGAAGGACAATGTGACTAATACAGCTGATGTTTGATCCTTATTTTAACATGCACACAGCATGCAACTGAATTGTTTCCAACAGGACTGTAGTGAGAAATTAGCATTGCTGTGTATAATTAATGTCTTTTCCGTGCCCTTTGCACTGGTGCAGTAGCTTGCTCGTAACCAGCTTAAAATGATGTTATTAAATTCATTCTCAGATAAAAAGGAGCCTTTTATTTCTGATAAAACACAAGTGTTTTGGTGGGGGGAAAGGTTAGAAGTTTGCTTCTTGGCAGAAGATGTCAGACTTTGAAAAGAGCTCGTACGGAAAGAGCTTGTCTGTTCTTACCAGTTAAATAATCTGGTTAATAGGAGAAATCACCTCTACCAACCACTTCTCTCTGTGAAATCATGAGGGCTCTTCTAGAGCTGCTCCCAGGTGCACAGTGAGACCCTCGAGTCCTTTTGGAGAAGAGCTCGCAAATACAATGTGTGCCCATGACAGGCTCGTGTTTTTTCCCATTGCATCTGAATCTTTCAAAAAACCATTGCCCATTCAGAGGAAAAAAGTCATCCTGCTAATTGGCATTAGTTTACAGCAAATTGTTTACACATAGGCCTGTCCTGAGGGTGAGAACTCTTCTGGCAAATCCAGCTCCTCAGCATTTTTTTCCTGGTTAAAATCTGCCTGAAGAGGAGCTTTGCTTGGGAGTCCCCCAGTTCATCGATGTGCATGTGGATAAAATTTTCAGTATGCAGCTCTCCTTGAGACATGGAAGTGTTCCAGTTTTAACCCTCAGTTCACACTTTGCCATGAGTTTGACGACATTTGGGGATTAATGCTCCAGGGTGGCAAGAGTATGCTGGTCCCAGTCCAGCAGAATATCTGATTTTTGAGTTTGTGACTTGCCCTGCTGCAGTGCAGACTGCTCACGCATTCAGCTCAGTGTTGAATGCTCTGCTAATTTGCATCCAAAGTGTTCAATAATTTTCAAATTAGGATCTCTAGAAGCCTTTCCAAAGTCAAAGTATGTTTTCTGTGTTCTCGCACTGTACTAATGCAAGCTCTGCACCTCTGCCAGGTCCAAAATCCATCTGAAAATGGCCCTGGTTTTTGGAAACCATGACGGTTTTTCTTATCTTTCAATCCAGATGCCATTTTGCTGTTGATACACAATGCCTTCCCCACTCCCCCTCGCCAAAAATCCTTGAAAGGGGAATTTTAGAGCTGGGAGTACTTTAACACATGTTGTCTCTCACCAAGCATATGATATCCAGATATTTGACAGAAAAGCAAAGTCTTAAACTTCGTGAGGGAGGCAAATGAGATGTACCACAGCTGGCCTTACCTCTCCTTACACAGTCAGTAACTTGTATGGCTTTTTAGAAAATCCCTTTTTACTGAAGAAATACTGGTTATGAGAAAGATTATATTCTAGAAGGGCAGGATTGAAGGAATTCTCAGGGTATGAGAAGTAGGAATGGAAAGAGTAATTTTTTAGCAGACTTCTGGTCAACTCTTTTTCAGATGTACACTTTATACATTTCACAAAAGAGTCCTACTCACATCTAAGCACCCCAAAATTCAGAGAATCACAGAATCATGGAACGGTTTGGGTCGGAAGGGGCCTCAAGGATCATCTGGTTCCAACCCTCTGTCTGCTAACAGAGGGTAAGAGAGGGCTGCTGTTGTTTTACAGTTTGGAAAGTGAAACCCAGGCAGGTTGTGCGACTTCTAATAAGTTACACAAGCCAAAGCTCACATGGGAAGAAAATGGGAGAGTGGGCCTTCAGAACTCCTCTCATGAGGTCTGGGCTGGTCAAGGTTAGCTCTACACACTGAATTAGCCTCTTCCTTTTTCCCTGGGTTCTGCTGGCCTTAACCAAAGCTGGCCAAAATCAGAAGTAATTCCATGCCATATTTCTTCCTACTGAAGTGGTAGAAAAGGGAAACAGTCCTTACTTGAGTGAAGTCAGAAGTGACTGGGAAGCAAGCAGAGGGAGGAAAAAGGATGTGGAAAGCATTGCCAAAGGTGTCCGTGGCTGGCTCATGCACAACATCTCAGGTGCCTTGAGGAATTAAGAATAACTTGGAATGGGCTTTAAAAAAGGATCAGGCCAATGTAAATCGGCTGTAACAGTTCAGTAGTTTTCCCCAGGAACCGACAAAACAATCAAGGGAAGGATTTTTAATTCTGCACATAGGAAAAGCCCGGTCCTAGACTTCAATTTGCACAGTAGAAATCCCTGATTAAAAAGGAGCCAAACACAGTTGTGCTTCAGGAAGTGGGAGAATTAGGGATGCTTACTTTGGACGATGGTGTAACTTTACAGCCTATACGAGGGGAGATGCACAGCTGCATCTCCCCAGGAGCGGGGAACTGAATATATTGTGAGTCAGTCACAGTTCCTCCCTATCTTCCCTCCACCACCACTTGCACTCCCTTTGCTCTGCTACAAAAGTCAATTACTTCATCCTCATTTTTTTCTTTCCCTTTTTTTTTTTTCTTCATGGAGCAATTTTCTCTCCCATGCTCCCAGCCAGCTCTTTTGGCGAGCGAGGAAGCAGAGTGGGGTGAAGCTTGGGCTCTCTGAACTTCTGTCATCTCAGCATCCCCTCTCCACCCACTTCCTCTCAGCAGGGAGTATTGGGTGAGCAGTCCCTGCTCCTCTGGCTGCAGGAAGAGTTGCTCTGAGCAAGCTGAGCTTGAAGAGCCATGGGAGAAAAGCTGGGGAAGAGTGGGGGGACAATCCTCCCTTCCTTTTATATTCATGACCAGGTACCAGCACTGGCAATGTATGGTGAGTAGCAAGTGCATCCTGTGCAAATTTTGAGAGAAAGGCCTGTGTTCAAATGAGATAGGATGTTACTAGTGCTGGAAAACTGGGGAGCATATTCCCTGAAACTTGGGAAGGACCTTCCTAACCTGCTCTCAGTCTGTTACCAGAAAATATGGAAAGCAGCCCACTGCAAAAACAAAACAAGGCAATCACATCCTTGGGAACTTTGGGGAGGCAAACATATGGGGGAACTCTTTACAAAAGGTGAGAGGTCAGTCAATATCTTGGGATAACTGCATGTAAAGGGGATAAAAAGTTCTCAGGGCTTTTTGACAATGGAACACAAAGAGCTTTGCTGAGCTACATGCAGGAGCAAAGGGCTTTTTTGATGGAAGGCAGCTTTTCCTGCAGCTGGAACTGACTGGAAGCCTACACATATTCAGGAGATATCTCCTGTGCCCTCCCAGGAAAAGACAAAACAACACACAAGCCTCTTTCTGTCCTGTGCTCCCATCATCTCACCCTAAACCAACGTCTCTTGGCTGAGAGCTCCTCAAGACTCAGATGTTTCTTCCTTGACAGTGTCATGAAGACCTCTTCCCTGTCAGCATTTATATGAGGGTACAGTTTGGGATGTTGAACCTCCAGTGTAGCTTTGATTGAGCTACAGGTGAGTGGAAAGCAGAAGAGAGCCTGGCAGGTTGAGCCTGGGGGATTCAGACTGTCTGGACCATGGAACTCAAGGGCATGTGCAGAAGTTGGGTTTACAAGCAAAATACTTTGCTGGAGTTATCCAGCAAAGATAAGACACATATTTTTAGATTGCTAGAAATTAGGGAAAATTGCAAAGGGCATTTATTCCCATTTTAAATTATTAAATGGTGTTATGCTTGGAGACAGTTGTGTATATGCAACTCTTAAAAATTAAAGCTGGAGGCCAAATTCTGCTTTTGGTCACGCAGAAAGCAGGCGACTGCAAGACTGAGTTGCATAAAACTGAGGTCATGATCTGGCATAAAGTCTGAGCTGGCTTGGTTTTCTCTTCAGCTAATGTCAGTACTGGTAAGCTGCTATGAGGAAATCCAATAGGGAATGGGTCAGGTGTTAATGCTCACAATCATCATGATTCCAAATAAACTGTAGGAATTTAAGAAACAATGCTGTGTCTTCTGCTTGCATAGACTTAAAATAATTCTATAGACTTGAAATAACTCAAGTCTGTAGACTCGTGTGGTGCTACTTCAGATTTACCTGGATGGAGGAAGTGTGACTGTTTTTGGAAGACCTTTCTGTGGCAGATCTCTAACAATATTGAAAAAAGAAATATCCAAATATCTGAACAACAAGCTGGTAAAACAAAATTATCTTCTTGTCCTCTTTTCTGTGCTCTATCACCAAGCTGAAGCTAAGATCGGCATTTCTCCAAATTCTTTCCTTTTCCTTAAATTTAGGAATAATATTGAGCCTAGACTGTGAAGCTGGTTGTGCTGGTCTACAGCTATGTGGAAGAAAAAAAATAACATTACTGGGAGAAAGGAGACTAGTTTGTCTACATTCTTACAGAAGAAATGCTTTTAATGCAGGTATCACTCCACAGAAACATATTGTATCTTCATTGCCCTCCTCCTAACCTGCAATTTTTGGCAGTGAAAAAGAGAGTTTTTTGCATAGTATAAAGATAATGAATTTTCTTTAATTTGTTTCTGACTGAAGAGAAATTTTCATACTACAGTAAGGTCTCAGGTTCAAGATTCGAAACTGAAGTTCTGGATTAGTGTTCAATATTTTCCTGCAGGAGACAGAATCTGAGATATTTAGCAGGGAGCTGAGGAACAACTTGTTCAAGAACTGTTCTGTAAAGTCTTCACTTATAAAACCCTTTGTGAAGGCAGAAGAGAATACAAAAAATGAAAGTTTTTAAACCATTACTATTGAACCTAAAGAACATAGCCCTTAAAATGGTATTAGCTCTTGTCCTTTGCGTTCTGGGAAGGAAAAATTGCAGCCCATAATGAAAATGGAACAAACCAAACCCCACAAACACCATCATTAGGAAGGTAGAAAGAAGAATTAATAATACTTATCATCATTTTGCTTCAGAGCACAGGCAGTGGTTGACTCCCCTGAATAAATACACAAATAAATAGGAACTGTATTCCTTTTGAAGCTTCCATGGTTGTAAATTTCCTTATGGAGTGCCCTGTCATTTTCTTTCCTGAAAACATTCATGCTCCCTGCTTTAGTTGTAACGTGTTCCATATGCCACACCGCCTTTGTACGAAACAGTTTAGACTCAGCTCTCCTTTCATCCCCCTGACCTAATTTTAAGGTCTTACTGCTGTGGACGACCGATCTGGATGGGTTTGATCAGACCCTCCTATTTTATAAATGCCATTTAACACACCACAACTTTTTTCCCCCTTTTCTGTAACAATAAACCCAACCAAGTCATTCTTCCTTAAGTGTTGCTCTTATAAACTCCTTTAAATTCTACCTCTAATTGAACAGTGCTCTCTGACTCAGTTCATTATTGTACTACTTGCTTTCATTCAAGTGAATTTCTAAAGTAATGCAACACAGAAGCTTAATTATCTTCTTGTTTTCCTGGTTGGTATTCTCTGGAGTAGATGCCAAGGAGGATTTGTTTTTGCTAAGTTTTTTTTTATGCTTTGCATACAACATAAATTTTTTCCTGCTCAAACACTTCTTTTGATCATATTTCTTGGAATAAATTGCATTTAGCATCTTCACAAACAATTTTTTTTCTTCATGCCTTCCCATCGGTCTTCTGTGTATGGAATGTATGTGCTTAAATGTGGTCCAGATTGTTCAGTTCACTAATTCAAAAATTCTCACTCTTGGTGTTCCCTGTGCCTCACCTCTTTTCTCTTACACTGGTTTAGACTGGGGGAAACTCCACTGCAGCTGATAAAGTGAAACTTGTGCAAACTAAGCACGAGCGACAAAAGAAGGGCCCCCTCTCTCTCTGATTCTGTTCTATCAATATTCACATTCTTCAAATACTCAAACCCATAACCCTGATGCAATGTCTTTTCACTGGGTTAATCTGCTTGCTATCACTTGAGCTTCTGTTTGTTCTCCTGGTGGAAAAAAAAAAATTAAACAAACCGTTTTAAAAAGGATCACATAGAAAAGTTGCAGCAGCTCAACTATGAAATTTTAACTGAGCCTGTATCAAAGAGGCACTGGCTTAAAGCAGCATCAGTCAGGGACTGCACTGTTACAAAAAATTTCTTCACAGGAAGGATTGTAAAGCATTGGAACAGATTGCCCAAGGAAGTTGTAGAGTCACCATCCCTGGAATTGTTCAAAACACGTGTGGATATGGCACTTGAGGACACAGTACAGTGGTGACCATGGAGGTGCTGGGTTACCAGCTGGATTTGGTGATCTCAGAGGCCTTTTCCAGCCTTATCAGCTCTGTGAGTCTGTGATTCCATGCTGCCTCTTGTCTCTGACACAACCACATGGGCAGAAGACTCTCAGAATCTGTCCGTCAAGGATGGATCTTCACTTTTTCAATGTCTCTGATTGTGGAAGGCAGCTCCATCTCCCTATGCATGGTTGTGCCTCTGGTTGTTTCCAGGTGGACTCCACCTGGCAAACTCGCTGTAGGCCCAGGCCAGATCTACACTAGTGCTTTCCATTTTGTGTTCTTAAATAAAAATCTCTGTCAGACAGAGGTTTACCTGTACAGCATGGACACAGATGTCCTGCTGCAAAGTCCTTGTGTTGTGCAGCTTATGCTTGGGAAAGGGCACGGCTCTGGTGGTGGTGGAATCCCTTTTTTGTTGTCATGTCCTGTAATCCCATTACAGCTTTCTTTGCCAGAGGCAACTGCCTGAATTGTGGCTCTAGACAAGCCCTTCTCTTCTCCTCAGCTTCAGGAAACTTGTGATTCGGGATTTTTAGAGTATTGACTGTCATGATATTCCCACCAGGCTGAATGGTGCTCCAGTGACTCCTGCTTTGCAGGTGAAAATCTGTCTGCCAAAGGGACAAGCTGACCTGCCTGAGGTGCACAGGAGGCCTGTGGTGTGACAGGGCTGGACTGGAAGAAGCCAATGTAAGCAGTGGCCAGAGAAGCTTCTGGGTTTGGACCTGCAGCAGCACACTTCCTTGAGCAGTACCAAAAATGAACTTTGTTTTGTGCTGTGACTTGTGTTCGGATTCTTTGGTTTCCTAAAAAATCAAACTGCGACCAAAACTCCTGCAGCCGTTTGGATGTTCTTAATTTTTTGTGCTGTGTGGATTGTCTGACAACGATGGCTCCAAGATTCTCTGCGTTGGCTGGACTTCCCTCAGGAGGAATAGCACTTCCATCATTTCTCTTTGGCCATCTGGTGACACTCAAACACTTTAAGATCCTCTCTCAACAGTGGCCAAGTTAAAAGTTAATTAGGAGGGCCTTAGAGAAAGACACACAGGCTGTATCACCACATCAGACTCATGTATTACTGGGAAGTGCTGGGAATTGAGTGAGATGGGCTATGGAGACATGGAGAAACACTTCTGGATTTTGCCCCATTATCATTTTTGGAGCCTCTGGGTCTCTGCAGCACACAACTGCTATTTCATTCCCTCTGCCACAGCCCCAGTTTCTCCTGGTGTCTCCTCCACCAAGAGCAGCTATACAAAGTGCTCTTTCCTCTCTGCCATCTCTGCACAACAGCTGACAGAAGAAAGAACAGCTGCAAAACATAGTTCCCCCCCTTCATATGTTGTTAAGCAGGTACTTTTTTACTCCAGAGAAGCCCCTGAACACTTTAGCCCAGGTGGGCAAAGCAGCACAGGCTTCAAAAGCAGAAAATTGAGGCAAATTAGCAGGGAGCAATTGAGGTTTACATCTCTTCTACAGTTTTTATGCTTAGAGCCCTGCAAAACAGAGATGGTGTTATTTGAAGTGTACAGAAGAAATTGGTGTTACTTGGACTAGAATTTTTCACTTGCAAGGAGTTGAAAAAGCTTTAAATCACTGGAGCTTGTCTCAGGTACAAAGAACCTAACTGGGGTTTGAAGCACTATTTGAAATTGGGAAGAGGGACTCAAAAGCCAAGGGAGTCTCAAGGAGTTAAAAGTCATGAATCTGGCAAGAAAAAACATGAGTCAATGTCAAAAAGTTTACAATTTGACCATCTGAAAATATTTTGGATTCAGTTCAACAGATCAAAACAGCTTATTTGACTTGAACTTTAAAAGAAATAAACAAACAAAAATCTGTTTAGAAGGACAATTTGTTTAATTGTTTGAAATGAACAGGCTTTCCTTCTGCATGGTTTGAATTTAATTGATTAGATTTTTCTGACTGAAAACCTTTTCAGAATTTGGGAAGACTGGGATGTATGGTGTATTTACTACATAGTGAGAATCTCATGTGATTTCTCTAGGAAGTCTATGACTTGAAGGATAATATCACTAGAGTGGAATTGTAAGATCTAACAATATTATCCAGAGGATCTGAGGAACAAGGATTTAAAGGCCTTGGAAGTGCATTTTCTCTGATGATACAGGCATCTGAATTTTGTCTAGAAATCCAGATCTTCTGTAGTTTAGCAGCACTGAGTCATCCACTGGTTTGTATCACTGTGAGGATCTGGCCCTAACCTGAAAATACTCCAGTGCTTTATGAAATTATCTCATTCAGTGAAAAAACAACAAACCTTGATTGTCAGCATGTCACTCAGGAGCTGGGTTTTGGTTTGATGCCAGTGCACTTTTTCACCAGTTCTGAGACTGACAAATTTATTTCTTCCCAAGTTATTAAAAAAAAAAAAATCTCTCTTCTCCTCCCTCCTACCCATCTTTGTTCTTCTCCCAGCTGTCATCACTGTTTACAGTTTGAGTAAGTGAAAATATATATTTACAAGTACAGCTTACTGCTGTGTTTGCTGGTATAGACTGCCCGGGGGCATATCCAAGCATCGAGCTCCCATCTCCATCCAGAAATACACCCCCTCCTCTTGTCAGCCTTGCCCCTCCCCTGCCCTGTTTTCTTAAGCCGGGTGTTCAATCTTTTCTCTCGGATTCTGAGTTTTTTGGGAGGGAGGCTGGTGCCTTGCTTCGTGCCTGGACGTGAGCGCTGTCAGATCTCGAGCACTGAGGGATGCTCCCATCACTCCCTGGCAGGGAAGCCCAACCCTCCTGCCCTTACCAAGCATCTCCTGCTTGGAGAACCTGCAGGCTGGATTAACTGAGGTCACGGAGCAGGAGAAGTGTCATGTGCCTGCTCTGCAGCTGACTCGCTTCACCTCGTGGGGCTGTGTGTGAAAGCAGACTTGGGAGAAGGTTTTATTTTGAGCTGCAGCCTCGTGCTGTGGCCCTTCCCCCGACTGGACACGTGCCCATCGGACAATCCCACAGCGTCCTGGTTGCCTGCCAGCCCCAGATGCCAGAAGCATGTCCCCACTTCCTCTCCCCTTACACGGGGAATTCTGCAGGGTCTCGTTCACTACAACACAGAAAAGTTGCGTCTCACACAGTTTGGGGGCAGCGAGGCCAGATCCTGACCAAGGCCTCCAGATGTTATTGCAATAGTAATTAAAAATATACCATAACTAACCCAATGACGCGCAGTACATTTAAAACTGTGCTTTTCAAAAGGGTTTATAAAAATGTTGCCAACACCCGTGGTCTTTTCAGAACTAGGCTTCAGCATCGTGCAGATTGTGTTTGTGCCAGTGCTCAGGACTTCAAGTCCCACTGAGACCAAGGAAAAGCTATTGGTTCTTGGAAATTCTGCAGGATTTCTCCTCAGAGGTCAGCTATTTAGAAAGGAGTGTCCGGTGGTTAAGTCACTAACCTGTGTTCAGCTCCTAACCCCCCTGGGAATTGTCTTTAAAAGTTTGGGAAAGACATTAAGGACTTGTTTATGCTGCTAAAATTAACTTAATTTTTTTTGTACTGAAGCATTACTGGTGAACATGTAGCTGCTGCATGTTACCCCAGTAAAGACAGAACACGTTCATTTTAGTCTGAGGTGTGTTTGCTGAAGTTGATTCAGCAGCACAGTTGAAAGATTTGTTTGTTTTGTAACTAGAATGCATTCAGTGGTTCTGAGGTGAAAGAAGAATGCAGCTTTTTAAAGCTACTTTTCTACCTGTGAAATGGGAACGGAAGAAATTAATCCCAATGATACTATTGAGATACTGTGATTACTGTAAAAACTGAGAGGTTATATTTGTGGTGGGAGCTGCTATGGGAGATTATGATAGATCTGTACCCAAGGTTCCCTGGGTATATCCGGGTATGGGCAAAAATATATTTGGATATTTGTCTCAACTGCACATTTCACTCATCTGTGTCACAACAACTAAAAATAAAAACTAGGGAAAGTTAGGTTTTTGCTGGCCACTATTTCCCTAGCTGCAGAATATCTGCAATAAAGGTTTGCATGAACATAGCTGTAAATGATGCTGCCAGACACAGACCTGGGAGACTCATGATGGATGCAGACAGTGATCAGGTGGTCTGTGGGTATCTTGAACAGGGCTTGAGAAAGATGTGAACCCACTCACCCCTCACCTCCAGGAGGACATTAACAGTGGGGTTTGCTGATGATTTAGTAGACCATAGGATCACAGAACCACAGAATGGCCTGGGCTGAAAGGGACCTTTAAGATCACCTCATTCCAACCTGCTGCCATGGGCAGGGGCACCTTCCACTATCCCGGGTTGCACAGAGCCCCATCCAATCTGGCTTTCACATATTTTGGCTTGTCTATGTAAACCATGATACTGATTTTGCTAATTAAATTTATCCAGACACTATTTTTTTATCCCAGCTCCTTATTTGTTTTTACATAAGGCCACACAGAATCAATTTCAGTTAAAAAAAAAGTGACCCTCTTAATTCTCAGTAAGTGTTTAGGTGGCCATGTGTAACCATGGAAACATTGTGTGCCGACTCCCTTTGTTATCAATGTGAAAACTTTTGGGGTGATCACAATAATGAAGTGAAATTTTCCTGTAGGATCTGCCCCTCCTACATGTAAAACCTCACAGTGATGGCTTAGAGAAGATCTGAGTTCAAGAAAGAACATAAATACATCCAGTTCCTTTCAGTGAAACATCCGGTCCAGAAAAAAAGGGGGAAAACCAGTATGATAGGAAGGATTTCCAAATTCTGATAAAAGTGCTCACCCCCTCAGCTGACGAAGATGTTTTTCTGCATCTCCAGCTTTCAGGATGAATAACCAAAGAGCTCTCTGAACACTCTGGGAAGTGAAAATGACTTTAAAGCCCCCATCCTTTGATGGCCTTAAAAAAATGGCTCAATATTTTTAGACAGGATAGGTATTTGAGGGCAATTAATGGGATGAGTGCATCTACCAGCTGGACAAGTCCTGCTCCTACAAAGTCTGTCAAAGACGCAGCTTTCCTGGAATGTGGGATTGATAAAAAAGAGAATCCAACATTATATTCCCTACACAGATAAATTGGAACACTAAGGGATTTAGCACATGCAGTCTGTGTAGAATTACCTTTTGCTGATAATTTTGTTCTGAAAAAATGTTTCTTGGTTAGGGATGGAATCACTGTAGTATTTCAGGCAAGTCTTCTCCTCCCATTTTCACAATAACTTGCACAGGAAAGCATGAAAATTGTATCTAGTTCCTAAAGTATGTCAGTGAAAAAAAACCTTATCACCCTAAAAATGGACATAGAGAAGTAAATTGCAAGTACGAACAGTGTTAAGTAGTCGTAGTTTCACTGATCCTGAAAGCAGACTGTCCTTGTTCTCCTGTCACACAGGTTCCATAACATAATCAGAGCCTGTGATCCTGTGTTTTTCTCAATCTTCTATGGCTTTTCTCTCGGTCATTGGTTTTTAATGTGACAGCCAGAAACACGAACCATACAATGAATACAACTTAAAAATAATTCCAATTAATGACTCTGCATGCACTTTCACAACATGCTTTTAGCTATTTTCATGCTTCTAAGCAAACAGCTTTGTGTCCTGCACGCAGCACATTTCAGGACCAATCCAGATCCACAAGAAGTTAGTGGGAGTCTGTCTGTCTGTCTCCTTTTGGAGAGATGGAATTGGACTGGGAGAAACAGTGCTGTGAGAAACACTGCTGTGAGAAACACTGGGGAAACCTTTGGGAATGCTTACTCAGAATTACTTAATGAGTCGGGATGAAAATACACAATTGCTCTGGTATTCCCTAATCCTTCATGTTTTCAGTAATAGTGAATGTCACGATACTGGAGACCAGAATTTATCCCCTAAACCCTAAACCGTACCCACAGCGAGACCAAGCAGTGGGGGCTGTGATCTCTTCACATCATTCATCTCAATGCTATGTGAAGGAGACCTAAATTCTGGGGGTTGAGGAGTGAGATCCCTCGTGGATCCTCCGCCTTTTGCTCCCCAGTACTCCCAGGCGTGGCATCCGTGGTGGCACAGATCACCAGTTTGTGAACCTGAACTATCCAGTGTGAATGGTCTTCTGCATCCTCAGGCTAAACTCTAACTTCTGGTACTTTCAAATACACAACCTCACATCATTCCTGCTTTGAAAGCCTGGGAATGTGCATGAATCCAAAATCTTGACAGTCTATGGATATATGAACACACTTTCAACATCTTTTCCTTTCCTCTTTAAACACCACTTTTTCCCTCCAGAGTTAACGGTCTTAGATTGTAATTTTTTTTTTTTTTTTTTAACCAGAATTCTCCCATGAAAATGGCAACTTTACAACTGCCTGTCACTCCTATTGGAGCTTGACCGTCTGCTGCAGTGTCTGACTGGTGGCTGACCCACTTGGCACCCTTAAATCATGCAGCAGGGACTTCTGAAATAACAAACCAGGGTCTCATTTGCTTGACAGCCCCTGGTTGTGACTGAAGCATCACAGTGTGGCACGACAAGAAAAATGCTACTTTCTATTTGAACCATCTGGAAGCAAGGACTTCAACAGACATGAATGGAAGTTTTCTTTAAAAGGAAACACGTGAGTTGCTGCACACAACTTTCAAAACAGTGCCCTGAGTAGCAAATCAGAACCACTACGCTTTGCAAAGCTAGAGGAAAATAAGAAGAGCTAAGAAAAAATGAAGTGAATTGAGGATGAGTAATGAAGGAACCCAATTAAAAAATGGATGGAATTCTGCCATAAATAGATCATGCTAATTACCTTTGTATAATACCTATATTTAACAATAAAGGACATTCATCCAAGTGCAAGCAGTCATAAAAACTAGCAACATTTTCATTAAAACCAGACTAAGCTTGTCTTCATGTCAGGCCCATTACACTGCATAAGTGTAATTAAATGAATTTCAGCGACTTTAGACCTCCTAATTTTTTTTGTTTGTTTTTTGGTCTGGGGCTATTTAGTAAGCTGGCACCACTGCAACTGTTTCTTGTTTTTATAAACACAAAGCCAAAGCCCTAGAGGAGAAACTCTTTCTTAGAAACAATTTTCCAGTGCTAATTTTTACCTGAAAATTCAGTTTTCCAGGATTTACTCTGTGTGCAGGGGCGGGTGGGCTCCTTTTTGTTGTTGTTGTTACACAGTGTGTGGAAGAAGAGACATGGAGCTTCAAATTTATGCTACACTCAGAAAGAAGTGAGGGGAAACAGACTTAGTTGCCTGAATTCTATGTTTTCAAAGGGAGTACAAATGTCCATCGTATTTTTAAAGACTTGCATTATCAACAATGATTATCAGTCTTTTCTTTTTATTTCCTGCTAGAAGTGATTGCAGGAGGGTGAGCGAAATATGCCAGGGAACCCGTCCTCACATCCCAGCTCCGGGATCAAACGGATATTTCACCTTCTGAAGTGATTGCACCTTGCAGTCAAAAGCTGCATTGTCTGGGAAGACCACAGGCCGTGGTGTGGTCTGCAGAAGTTTCTCTCAATGTTGGCAAGTCTTCAGATTTCCCATCCAGGTGTTTTGTTGTTGTTGTTGTTGCTGTTGCTGTTGTTTTTTTTCACATTGCCTTCCTTTGACTCCAGCTGGCACACCAATAGATTAGAGGCATCCCGTTTGGCCTCACAAATCCTAATAGTCATAAGGACTGTGTTTAATGAAGTGACTCCCACCTCAGCTGAACGAGACTGCTTTGACTACATTACCATGATAATCAACAATTAAGTTGGCATTTGCCAGCCATAACCACAGATGTCTTCTTTGAAGTGTGGGAGAAACAGCACTAATGTCAAATACCACAGTGTGGGAACACTTGGCATGCCACACCAGCACAAGGAAATGGAGCACTTGGCCATGCTCCTGGAAGATACCGCGATGGAAGTGACACAAATACATAATTAGGAGAATCCATACATCAACAAGCTCTGCACCTGCTTTGCTGTAAAGGTGTTGGGGAAATCACAGCGCTTTCATCGTTCTTCAGCTCTTCTGCTGTGGAGGTATCTGAGACAGACACATCCCTGACGCTGATTTTAAGAAGGCTGCTGAGAGGCCCTCCTTTGGCTTTGATCTCTACATGTACAATAAGCAGAGCCACCCCAGCAATGCCTTTGAGCAAAGAACCACCTTTAAATCACAGTCCAGTAGTAGTGCTCATATTTGGCTTGTGCTCTTCTTGCTCAGTTCCAGTACAGTAAGTTCAGTAGGCCTGGAGCTGAACTGCAGCACAGCCATTAATCAAAAACCCTATAAAATTGAGTTCCAGGAATTTATAAATGCATAATACAAATATGAGCTGTGGGATTTTTTTCTGTAAACACTACATCTCAGCCATGCTTCTTGCCTCTCCAAGCACCAGCCAGCATAGGTTGCTCTTGATTCCTATCCGCCGCAACATTTTACCTTGCTTTGTGCCTGTTTTCCAGTTCACAGGCCTTGGGAAGGGTGGAGTGCAAGAAAATTGGCAGCACCACAAAAGCCTACCTATCTTTTTCCACAGGACAAGCAGGCCATGACCCCCTGGTTCTGTGAACAACTGCTTGCCTAATTTCTGGACTAAGACAAACAGAACTGCATCCCTCCTACCCACATGCCACCAGCCTGTCCATGAAACATCAGAAGTTCAGTATAACCCCAAAACCCACCAAAATAATTAGAAATCTCTCCACTAACTTCATCTATATTGGTCTGTAGGGTTCTAATATTGTTGCTTTCAGAGTGGGCAGAAAAGAAATAGTACTTTTTGCTTTCTCTGAAGGCAGGTTCTCTCCATTTGTGCTTTCCTTTTGTATGAAGATTCTCCATTCCTCTCCTTCACTCCTATTCTGTGTTAACCCCCCATTTTTAGCTGTCACATATGAAAGTCTGACACTGGAAAGTTTTTCCATTGGTCCCACCTCCTTCTGAGACCACTTGACCTTCTGAAATGCTGCTGGGTGATTATTTTGGAGAGTGCTGAACACGGAGATCACTTTCTTTGCATTCCAGGAGTGACCTGCAAAGGACGTTCCCCGTGAATTAATTTGTTTTCATGTACTCTGCAATGCTCTGATGTGCCTTATCCAGACTGTGATGGCATAAGCATATGCTGGTCTCTGACTCAAAAAGCCTTGTCAAGTGGGGAGAGGAGTTTTCTTGTAGATGTTTGGGGTTTTTTTAAGTCTGCTTTTAGTTTGGCACGTAAGCACACCTCAGTAATTCATAAGGCACTGAAGATATTCATTGTAGCCCAAGTAAATGGAGCTGATGTTTAATTTTTCATTTTTAAGTGCTGATGCAGAACACAATACTGCACATGCAGTTTACAAGGCTCCCACTACTAGCATTTGGACTCCATTTTAAGCCTATAAATCATATGCTAAGTACAGTGCTTATTTGGGTCTGTTAAATATTTCCTTCTCGTTTGTTCTTATCAACATCCAGTAATGATATATACATATGTCACACAAGACAGCAAATATGCAGACATTTCAAGGAAAAGTTCAGTGCCGTATCTCTGCTGATTAATGCATAAATGTTTGAAACTAGCATAAAAGCTGGGGCAGTGATAACCTTTAGCAGAGCCCAGAGGAAAGAACACAGCAGATAAATGTGCTCCTATGAAAAGTGCAGCAGCAAAACTCCTGTGCCACCCAGCCTCCATTTCAGGGACTCCAGACAATTGTGTTCCCTAGTCCTGTTCATTCCCAGGTGTATTTCACTCAGTCTGAGAGGCAGGAAATTGCATTTTCATCTATTCTTCCGCCAGCTGTAAGCTAAACCCATACTTGAAGGCTATAGCAACAAATCCATTAAGTACAGGAATCTCCTGCCACTTTGCTCATCAGTCATTTTAACTCTATCCTTCTATTTTTCGTGGTTGTACCAGATGGAAGAGGAATCTCTCCTACATGAAACAGTTGTGAGAAGCAGCAGGTGAGGCTTGGCAAAGTGCTGTTGGTTCCAGCGCTTCCAAAAATTTAAAAGTGGGGAGGGACCTCGAGTGCCTCAACCTGAGAACGGAGCTGAATGATGCAACTGAGAGTAAGAGATCCTAAAATTCAGGAAAACAGCAATGACCTGTTCAGCAAACATGTCTTAATTTTCCAGCCAAATCCTGTTACTAGGATAGCCTTGCTACGGAATGAGACCTGCACTTGTACCTCTCTAAGTGATTGTTTCAGGGGGAGAAAATTAAGATATGAGCCAAAACCCCAGGAGCTCAAGTTGCCAGAAAAGATTTTTGTTCCTCTTAATGTGACAGTGCAACAAGATAAGAACTGCTCGGCTGAAGCATCGGGCAGGCACAGGGTGCACTTCTAACAGCAACAGGATGCTTAGAAAACGTAATTTTCATCAGTGGAGGCTGCTGAGAACAGGATAAACAGATATTTATTTACAGGGAAGGGTTTGTGAACAAGAGAATGGTGATCTCTTTCTTTCCATTTATGATTCTATGTGATTTTCTTGACTTAATTTTTTACTCTTTGAGATTCCCAGGGCCGCTGCAAGAGGAGAGAGAGGTGTGCCTCATGTACAAGAATGTGTTTGCAAATTTATGGTTAATAGATGACAAAACGTGCACAGAAACACTGTGATATGTTATTTCAAGTTTTGCATTAATGCCTACTTTTGAATTCATTGTCTTTGCAAGCTCACTGGACAGCAAGAGATAACAGATCCTAGAAAAGTCCCCAAAACTTAACCACCAAAACAATTGGCTTAAGTTTTTCCTAAACTTTTTTTCTTCCTTTACTTATTTATGCCTCACTGTGTAAGAAAAACCCAGAATATGACACTGATTCTGTACCCATGCTGTGTATGGGCAGAAATCCAGGTTTGCCAGCCTGACAGGGAATGCATTTAGCCCTGAGCCTGTCTGTCTTACTAAAATAGTTATTGAGATCTGGTAAACAAAATATGCAACGACGGTTTCAGAGCTTCCATGAATAATTCTTTGCAACTGCGTATAATTACGATTATCATAAATATCCTCTGTTTACATAACACCTCAGTGGATCTGCTGAATTCTCTGTGGCCTCTATACATACAGTGCCATGAAATGCAAACAGTGCCTCTTCCTAAACAGCCCTTCACAAACACACCGTGAAGGCTGCGTGTGGAGGGAGATATCAGCCAGCAACATCTGAGCTGAGGTTTATAAGGAAGAGCACGGAATCTTCCATGTCTGCATGAGATATGGTGGTGTAAGAACAGCAAAAAAACTGGTAAGAATCTCACCAATACTTCAAAATTCATAGAAAACTGGAGTTGTCTTGGAAAGGTAAAACTGGGGTGAGAATTAAGTACATTTTAAAAACGGTCACAGGTAACAACACGAACTGTAAGTACCCCCTCCATGCAGAAAGCCAGCTAAGCACTCTCATAGAAGTCTAGCACATAGCAGGTGTTGAAAATGGAAATGCAATTTCCCAGCTAGGCAGACATCCAATATTTATGAGCCAAGTCTGTGGAAATAGCAAACTGCCAATAGGGACAGAATAATTTAGCGGGAAATCAAGCAAGTTTTCCACTCCAAGAGAATTTGTCATTCACCTTGTGTCCGATCCTACTCCTACCAGTATCTGAATGCATTGTCTGGTGCTGAAGCAATCCTACAAGGCACTAAAACAAAGAGATGAACATCCTCATGTCTAGAGCTGATCATAGCTACGTAGGTATTTGGCAGAGCCGAGCGATGCATGGCTGGGAAAGACGAAAAAAACCCCACACACCTGACAGGGAAACCAACCTGCTGACTTGCAGCAGCACCTCTCACATTTCCTAGGCAGGGCTTTAAATCCAGGTTAAATGTTGCATTCACATTTTGACAATGCCATGGCTTTGTCAGATATGCTGAGACACTTCTACCACGTCTGGGTGGAAATCGTTCATAAGCAGCAGAAGCTGCTCTGAGATCTCTGCAGCGTGGAAATGGGACCCTTGCACCTTAGGACCTGGGTCAGAACCAGAACTGCAGAAGCAGAATGGCTCTGGAGAAGCAGGTCTTGGACACACCTCCTGCCCAGCCAAAATCTGAGGCACTTGGATTTTCCCTGTAGTTAAAAGAGGAAAAATTGATAATTGCCAGACAGAGGGATCTGTGCCTGTCAACACTCCTAACTCAAAATTCAACTCCCAAATTTGCTTGAGAATTTCCTGTCTCCTTCTGATAAGGCTCCTGTCTCCTTTTGGCAGCCTCTCTACGCTGAACTGCCAAGCTATGCATAACAAGCCATGTTTCATGGGTATTTGCACAAATTTGGAAACTGCTGGCACCACCACACATGGCCCAGATATCACTGGATCGATGCAGAGCATTAAGGTGTGGGGAACTGAATGAATATGTCAAAAATATTAACATATTCAGTGAATTCCCCTTTCTCCTTCTGTCTGAAGCTCACTCTGTTACAAGGCTGGGGAGGAGTCTGGGCTCAAGCTGAGCTCTTGGAAAAATAGGCCCTAAGTGGAAGAGGAGCTCGAAGCTGGGTCTCTGTAAGGGCGAAATCCAGACTTTGAGAACTAGTTTTGAGTGAATTATGACAGTCCTGCCACCACCCCAGTGTGTTTGTTATTCAGGCAGACATGCCAAATAACCTCCACCAAGTGACTGCTTTTTTTGAGCTGGAACTTATTCCTGGACAGTTTGTTGTAAGCACTTGGTCAGAGTCACAGCAAGACACTTTGGAGCCTGTTTTGGCAACCCTTCACTCTCCTTTCCCTCTCCTTTGAGTTCCTACCAGCTGCTGCCAGCAAAGATTCCTGCATCCCCAAAGATCTGCAGGGTCTCCTCTTGGAAAAGGGGAACAGCTCTGCTGCATGTCCCTTCTGGGGCTTGGTCCTGATCACCTTATTCCTTGCTTGGCTGAATATTCCAAAATGTCAGGCTGTACTGCTAAATGTGTGGAATGAGTTTGTCCCATCCTCTCCAAGACACTCCACTTACAAGAAGTCCCTATACAGACACTTATTTTTATAAATTTACAATAACCACCCTCATATCAAAGCCCAAAATTCCCTTAAAAGTGCATGAGCTTGAAGGAGTGATTATGGAAAGCAAAAAAAATGGGGGACTGAACACTGGCAAAATGATTTTCTTTTTTTTTTCTGTTAATGAAAAAATGTTTCTGTTTTCTCAAAATGTACTTAATTTTTTTTTTTTTTTTGAGCAGATGCATTGCCTATAACCTGAAACTACATAGGTCAACATAAAAGGAATTTTTATGTGTAAATAAAAATGTGGCTTGTATCAATGTGTCCACAAAATTTATATTGTGGTGCTTTAAGAGACAGAGGCCAAAGACAGCTTTGCACCTGATCCAGGAAAAATGAGGTTTTTTCAGCTGAAATCCCTCAGAAATGTTCTGTTCATCTGAGGAAATTGGGTTATACCCCAAGAGCTGAGTGTATAAATGGAAAAATATAAAGAAATCAACTTGCTCCCCAAAACAAAAGAAACAAGAATGAATGAATGAGTGAATAAACAACTGAATGGATGTCAGAGGGCTGTGCTGGGGTTTAGCAATGTGTTACTAATAAGAACCAGTGAAGGAGTACAGAAATGTGCAGTACCTGGGTTCTAGCAATGCATTACTAATTACAGCCCAAGGAATCTTCCTTAAAGCATTCATTCAAACTGGTTTGGGTGTGAATTTATTATGCCACAGGCAGACCACTGCCTGACAAATTCCCACCCCGACATATTTGCAGTGCAAGGGTTCAGAATGGAAACACAAACCCCGGTGAGTTGATCCTAGTACAACCTGGCAGTTCAAACACACGTGGTAAAGCTGGTCCAATTCTTTCTAAAGAATTTCAAGGGATTTTTCTGTGGTGAGCACTAGCTGTCTGTCACCTGGTATCTTCAGTGAATGACTTGAAGATTGTCACCCATTAAAAAGGCAGGACCTTTTTTTTTGGGCAAAAATCCCCACATACTCATGCCCAGTAAGAAGGGCTGCATTTTTCAGATGCACACCCTTCTACAACCAGGTGATGAAAGGAATTTACTCACTTAAAGCTCCGTGGGAGTGCAAGTTCCAGCTTGTTGTGGGTGAAAGAGCCTGAGTGCTTTGGTCCCACTTTTCTCCAAAAGCATGATTATAACTCTCAGGGACTGCTGATCCCTCTGAAACAGCTGGACTGATCAGCAAGTCAGATAATTGCATTCTTTTTCCAGTATCAGGGCCTCACTATAAACCTTTGAGTTCGCTGGGTTTACAGAGGCACTAAATAGGACTGTTCAAACTGGGCTGTCAGCACTAAAGATCACAGGTTTACACTAGGGACAAGTGCTTCCCTCACTGCAATGAGCAATAAATAAAATTAAACAGGACAACAGATTGATCTTCCTTCTGCACTAGAAAGGAAAGCTGTCTTCAAATTATTTCAGGGCAAGTAACCATCAGAACACGCAAAAAGAAAAAGAAAGAAGATATGTCTGCTTTTCCAGAATTCCCAAACATAGAGAGAGTCTGGGCTGACTCCTAATTGCCTCTAAATAATTGTTAAAAATTAGGTATGATAACAAAATAAATATGAAAATGTTTGTTGGAACAGAAATATTCTTTAGCCACGCAGTTATTGCCTTAGAATTGGGATTGTTCAGCCTGGAGAAGAGAAGGCTTTGGGGTGACCTCGTTGTGGCCTTGCAGTGCCTGAAGGGAGCCCACAGGAAAGATGGAGAGAGACTCTTGACAAGGGCCTGCAGTGACAGGACAAGGGGGAATGGCTTCACACTGACAGAGAGCAGGTTTAGATTGGATATTGGGAAGAAATTGTTCCCTGTGAGGGTGGTGAGGCCCTGGCACACGTTGTCCAGAGAAGCTGTGGCTGTCCCTGGATCCCTGGAAGTGTCCAAGGCCAGGTTGGATGGGGCTTGGAACAACCTGGGATAGTGGAAGGTGTCCCTGCCAATGGCAAGGAGTTGGGACAAGATGATCTTTAAGGTCCGTTCCTTTTAGTTTGCTTTAAATTCATATTTTAGGTTGTAGATTAAAGTTTGGCATTTCTTTATTGTTGGGGTTTTTTTATTATTATTTTTTACATGAAGAAAAACTCTTATTGCAAAAAAATTAGATATTGCCAAGGGAAAAAGAAACAAGGTTGAAGAAATGTTGACACGATTTTGATTGTGAAGAAGGAATTCTGAGGTGAAGACACAGCCATTGCACTACATCTCTACAAACATCTAGGAGGGAACACAGCAAGGGTCAAAATGACTAAAAGTCTTTCATGAAATGGGAAGGCAAGTAAGAAAAACTGTTAAATCATCATCTGATTGAGTAGATGGTGATGTAGTGCAGGAGTCTGATAAAGCAATTCTTTTTCTCTGCCTTTAAAGAACTTTGAAAAAACCCCTCTTGATTTTACCCATTAAAGATGGTTTCAATTTCAGTCGTTTTGAAAGAGGAATGCAGGGATGCCTTTTCCCTTAATTCCTTTTATTTTTGTCTGAGTTCTGTCTAACCCTCACCAAGGCACAGTGCATTGTCCAAGGAGAAAAATGAGAAAAGGAAGATCAAGCCTGAAGAGAAGAAAGACGATAATGAGAAAATAGAGATGCCAAAGGTCCTCAAAGAGCCTAACCTTTCCTGAAGTCAAATAGAAGGGATTCAAACAAGAATTTGTCTTCTCACAAAAATAAGGAATGCATTGAAAAAGGACAAAAGCAGCAATAATTGTGTCTTTTTTGTCTTGGGGGCTTGGTCAGAGGTCATAGATTCACTTCATTGTCATGACATCAGGAGAAGAGCAAGTCAGTGGTAAAGAAATTTTGAAAGGTATCAGCATCATATAAAGTTAAAAAAAGCTTGGGAGAAACCTTTTTTTACGCAATATATTTGAGTCTTTTTCAGGAAATTTCAGGAGAGCTTGTGGACCTCATCTACTCAGATGATGCTGGGGCACAGAGGCATCAAACTGAAGGGGAAAAAAAGAATATTAAAAACTGCTGATCTATATTTAGAGGGAGAAAAAAAAAAAGGAAATATTGCTGGGTTGCACAGCAGAAACAAAACAAATTGCATGTTTTGGAGGAAAAACAGAAGACAACCACAGCTGACTGGGTTACCAAACCACAAACCCATAGGAATATGCAGACACAGGAGATAATTGAGGACTACAGGCAAAATTTGACAAAAGGCAATCAGAGCCAACTTGTAAACGAAGCATCAAGGATTGCATTAAGTGTGGAATAACAGTACTGGTTTATGCAGCTCCAGTTTTTGGAAAGATTTGTTTTGCAAAAGAGAAGCAAAATTGTTCTGCAAAAGATGGCAAAAGAGGGCTGAGGGTATTTACCAAGAAACTCAGCGTGTGTGCGTGTCTGAAGAAAAGAAATATTGATTGGAACTCTTGGATAACTTTATACATACATATATATTATACATATATATACATATATAAGATTTGCAGAACCCCAGTGTGGTTTGGGTTGGAAGGGACCTTAAAGATCACCCAGTTCCACCCCCTGCCATGGGCAGGGACACCTTCCACTATCCCAGCTTGCTCAGAGCCCCATCCAACCTGGCCTGGAACACTTCCAGGGATGGGGCAGCCACAGCTTCTCTGGGCAGCCTGTGCCAGGGCCTCACCACCCTCACAGGGAACAATTTCTTCCTAATATCTAACTTAAATTTCCCTTTTCAGTGTGAAGTCATTCCCCCTTGTCCTGTCACTCCAGGTTCCTTTTTTGTACTTCTGGGGCTCTGTATTATCAGTCTCATTAGTAGGCAGAAAGGAAATTATTTGCTCAAATGTCCTTCAGTAGAAAGCTTAAAGAAGGAATAGCCACTTACATAATAATAAGATTAAAACCAAAGGTGCTGTGAAATCTCATAAACGAAAACTAAATAAAACGTAATGAAAAATTAAAATCTAATCAGGTAAAGAACAAGACATCTTCAGTCTTGTTCTGTGTACAGTTAGTGTACATCTATATATGTACACATGTATACGTGTATATATATATATTT